>CM038463.1:13971688-14404209 GCA_021464415.1 Lonicera japonica
AATCGTCAAAATATTTATTTTCCTCAAAATCCTATTCTATTTAGTCTTTGGTTAAAAATATTTATTCTACTCAAATTCGTACTCTGTTTAGTCTTGGAACTAATTACAATTATACCCTACTTTCAATATATATTTTAAAGTTAAAATGTTAAAAAAAATCCTAATTTATTTGTAGCTTAATAGGAGACAATGACTCCTTCTTACGCCCATCAATTGGGATGAGTAAGTCCAAAACCCGCCCATTTGACCGGCTATATTAAGGATTGAGTTTTAATTGAATTTGAACTTGGGCTAAACATGAACAAATTTACAAGCCCAAATTAAAGTTTGGACCAAGTTTGAACTTCAACCTATGAGCCCGTAACCGGCCCAGTTGCATGTATTATTAATGTTAATACATATTTGTAATTTTTAAAGTTATTAAACCAACTTTTATTAGAGTACTTTCACACTTTAAAGCACAAAACAACCCCCACTTATAATTAGAAAATTAATAGTCCAATAATTTGTTAGGGGACCCTTTTATGCAATGGTATTATATGAATTTAGGTACTATTCAAGATTGCTTCGAACATTTACAAGTACATTTAACTTTAGGAACAGTTACATACATATTAACTATTATTTTATGCTTTGTAATTTTTTTTTTCTTGTGTGCTAGAACATTAATATTATATATGTTGAAATGTTGTCATTGTGAGAATCAATGTACTTTTTTTGGTTCGAGGGTTATCCCATGAGATGTTCAAGTCAATTTCATACAATTCAACTGCTCTTAGTGTGAATTAGTGTATGAATGTATTTTAGTACTACTTAATTCTCTTGTATGGGCTGGCCCAAATTTAGGCATGAAACCCTCAATAAAATATGAGATGAGTTTGAACATAAAAATTAAATTTTAATACGAGACAAACTTGAACAATACCCAACCCAACTCATATAATCCGATTGCGAGGCTTACTCTTCCTCTATTAATTAAACCAAGCACTGAATAAGTTCATGGCTGCGGAAATAGTTGAATGGAAGATTAAAAAACCACAGAATCACGGAGTTATAATTGTTTCAACATGGTTTTGATAGCTCATATATCGCCCTTGGATTTTCAAGCAATGAAACAAGCAAACCGATTTGGTACTTTCCTTACGCAACATTTGGGGTTAACTTCTTGCTTTTGAGCTCGTTTAGTTGCATAAATTATCTCATTTATGATTATGTCATTCAAAATTAACAAATTGTAAATATTTTCATCTTCACAAAAAAATTTGTGCTTTGATTTTTTTAGCATGAACTTATATGATAGTTATAAGTTATATAATTTCAACTATATATTTACATTTTGTCATTTAATATCATAGATATTAACTTATATGTATGATTTTATATGCTAATTCATTTTTACAACGTCTGAACACTCAAATGAGGCACAGGCTTCTTGAAGATGTAGCAAATGGTAAAGGAAGCAAACAAATTGCAGGTCTCATAACAAAATAAATCTTCATTTAGATTTTGATTTTTATTTTTGAGTCTTGGTAGTACATATTTAATCTTCTTAGCTAGAATTATATATACATCAAGAGTTAATCTTCCTTTTCTGTTAATCTTCATTTTTTGTAGTACCGATTTATTTACTTACGCGTTTACCTCTCTTTATTCTTAGATTCATGCTTGAAACTTCTTGTCATATTTTTTTTGTTGTGTTTTGGGCAGTTTGTATTTCAAATCCTATATTCGCCACTAATTAGTAAATTATGCTTTAATAAACTCCTTGCTTTCAAATAATGTGAATGGTATTGAATAATTTTACATTAAGTATTATTTTATTCCTACAACAAATCTTTATGTATTTTGTGACAAAATGTTGTTATTTGATTTATAAGATCAACTAATTTATGTAAACTTATAATTTAATTGATTTACGAATTCTCACTACTGTTTGTATGCATAGCATGTGCTTTTTAACTAGTATATATATATATTTTCTGTCAAAAAAAAAACTAGTATACATATATGTATATTAATTTTTTTTAGATAATTTAACATTAAAATACTAAAATTTTAAAATTAAATGCATATATATGTAATTAAAGGGGATTTAGTACGAATCTTTTAGCGACAAAAAAACATCTCCCCATTGTATTCGAAAAAAGAGAATATAGAATACTCAACGATAAACACTCTTCCATACTCATGTGGATCATATTCAATAAAAGATAATTCAAAGCACTCAACCGTAAAATACATAAAAAATAGTTAGAATTAGAAAATGGTTAGAATAAGTAAGATAATATATGCATATTATGTAATATTGTGTTGATATTTGTTATCCGTTTTAGAACCTACTATACCGAGATGTTTTGTTTGGCTCAGTTTAGTCAAATAAAAGATATTTATATTGATTCCAAATTATTATTCAGACATCTCTTCATCAGTTTATTTTTCTTTTTATATTATTTAGAGTAAACAGTTCAATTGGCCACTAAACTGTCAGTTTTGTACCACTTTACCCACTAATCTTTAAAACGAATTATTTAAGCCATCAAATTTATTAGCGAGTACCATTTGACCTATTTCGTCCAAATGAAATGTTAAAAGTGACGGAATGAAGCCTTGTGCCCAGCACATGATTTCATTTAAGGCTAAAATGGTCATTTTCGAAAAAAACCGCATAAAAGGATAAATAAAAACCACAAAAACACTTACTCAAACAACTAAAGAGCCATCTTTAAACTAATTCTACATTAATTCTATTTCCAAAAATTAAAATTGCATTATCGAAGATTCTCTCTTTCATCAACTCCACCATCGGTGCATAGCAACCTTCTCATCTCTAAGTCTTCCATACAAATCCAAGCATTGCTAATAAGTTTTCTTGCTCTTACTTTCTTCATCCCCGTCATCCATTGGTTCTTGCGCTCAAAAACAGTTCATCCACTAAATACATTTTCTTCTCCATTATCATCTCCTCCACCACTTTTGCTTCAACCTTCATCATTACATAATCTTCTTCCTTCACATTCCTCGGAACCAATCCGACACCCCAATACCTGATCCTTTGGGTTTCTTCTCTAAATCATAAATCTCAACCTCTAAATTGTAAATCTAAACATTTATTTTTCCATCGATAATGAAAATACGTCGTTGGTAACTCTCAAGCCAATCCCCCAACAAATCAGGGAGGAACTTCATTTTTCGATTGATCGATTTTCTCAATGGTGGCTCAAGCAATGCATCTTCTAGAAGCATCAATGCCTCATTCTTGGCCTCCGTTGAGACCCCGCATAGTCGTCTTTACCTCTTCGTTTGGGAATTTTTCGACCTTTCCACTAGACTAATCTTCCTCATTGCTATTACAGTGTAATCAAATTGACGAAGATACACAACCTTGTAATTCGACAACGGTTTAAATTCATCCGAAAGGTTAGTGCTTAAATTCAACGGCAGCGATTCAAAACTCATCAAATCAAACCCTAATTGCCCTAATTCGAATTCATAAAAAGCATTTGAAGACCTTGGAATAATAGATCCAACGAAAGGAAGAATGTGAAGAAGAGCCTTGGTTCAAAAATGACCATGTTGCCCTTAAATGAAGTCATGTGCTAGGCACATGGCTTCATTCCGTCAATTTTAACACTTCATTTGAACGGAATTGGCCAAATGGTACTCGCTGATAAGTTTGATGGCTTAAATGATTCGTTTTAAATATTAGTGAATTTGGTAAAACTTGGAAGTATGTTGAAAAGTGAATTTGGTTTTTGTTTGAATTTTTTTCAACCAACTAAAAAATCTCATAAATTTTTTTTCAAAAAATAATAAGAATGGATCTTATTTTATAGATTTCGATAAGTAAGTTTTCAACATATATTTTGTATCTAATTTTAATTTTTAAATTTAAAATTATAATATTTTAAAAAAATTAAAAAAATATAAATTTTAAAAAATATAAAAATAAAATTTATTTTTAAAAATTTTATCTAAAAACACTAACCAAACATGCCACATGTCGGTATGCCCAAGCCTAAATAATTTGAAGGAGCAAAGTCAGCATATTCGGCTGCAAAGTGGAACCGCACCACCAAAAAGGGTATAAAGGGTATTCATTCTCGCACGCAGAGATACACAGTAGCAACAATACACTACACCCAATCTAATCTAATCTAATCTAATCTAATCTAGTGACAACAACTTTGTTTCACCTTTTTATCATCATCACCGTACGCGCCCAGAGAGCGTACTAATCATGCTTCCACCATTTTGTTTAACGACAAATTTCACAAATTGACTCTTCGCTGCGCGTGGGAACACCGTCCCTCTCTACTTTCCGTATCAAACTCAGAAAAAAGAAAACATGTTCGTTCCTTCATTCCACATTCAAATCCAAATCCCGCCAACTAAATCCCTCTTTTTTTGTCAAATTCCACTTTTTCTCCCAATCATCACTATTCCTTTTTCCAAACTCATTTCAACTACCACCCAACACTGTTTTCTTTTTCCCTGTTCCACAATTCTCACTCGATTTTCTCACTAACCAAACATGAAATCCTTGTCTTCCTCTCCCTCTTCCTCTTCATATTCATCCACTGCGAATTTCACTAACAGTATCTGCAATTCTAAGAGTAGACCATCAGGATGTTTTACTGCCATTTTTCGCCGTTTTCTTTGCTTTATTAATATCCCTACACAACCCTTTGATCACATTAAAGAAAACCATAATGAATTGATATCAAGTGACATGCTCTGTTACACAAATGCACCGGAAAATGTTGATGATTCGGCTAGTATTGGGATAGTTGCGAGGCTAATGGGATTGGATTCAATGCCAACGATTGATTTGAGTAATGCCCAAAATAATTCAAGTTCAATTACGCGAAGTAGGTCGATGAATTCTGCCGAAAATTGGGGGGAATTTGAGCCGAAACAGGGGAAGCATCGTCGTGTGAAAAGTAATACATTGTCAATTAGCGAGGCTACGAGCTTATTGGAGATGGAAAATGAGAAATTCTTTGTTCTTAGCTTTAAGAATGGAGGTAAAATAGAAGGTTTTGGACCGGAATTGAGGGAATCGAAGATGGGTTTTGGAGAATTGAAGCAAAGGAAAACAGAGAGGTGTAGGAATAATAGTAAGAAAAGGAGAGAGAAACTGAATGTCATTGAAATGAATAAAGAGAATATAGAACCAAACGGGGTCATCAAGAATTCTCAGGTTGTTTGGGGTGATGGAAAATTCAAAGATTCAAGGAAAATTCTCAGGCCCGCGAAGAATTCCCAGGAAAATTCAAGTGTTGTAGGGGAGGTTTTAAAGAAGTCCAAGAGTATGAAGCATAAACCAAATAAAGAGAGAGGAAAATTAAGGAAGAACAGAAAAGAAAATTGCTCTCCAGTTAAGAAAGTAGAAACAGAGTGTGATTTGGAAAATTCGAGCCCAGTTTCTGTTCTTGATTTTGTTCAATTCCCAGTCAACCAGGAAGTTCATCCTTCAGGTTTTCTTCTTCTCCCATCAATTATGTTCATAGATCTTTGACTTGCTTTGATCAGTTGATAACATGCCTGAATTTTACAATTTTGATGTTTGATTGTTTTCTTGATTGCGCTGATTATTTGAATCAAATATTAAAATACAAAAAATGACTTTATGAAAGGAGTATTTATTTAAGGGTCATGTTAACGTGTGCAGCACAGGTTAAATACCTATTTTTTAAAATAATTAACTCCCAACGTACATTAAATATACATAGATTCTCATACAAAATTTTATTATTTTCATTTATGGTAACTTTAACATGTGCTTTGGGAGCACATATTATCATTATCAATTTCATTTAGTTAATTGTTATTATTGTGCAAGTGAAGTATTGAATGAATATATGAAATCACAATGTTAAATTAATCTTATGAAATTAAATAAGACAATTTATAAAATGAAATACAAAATATAATTTATGACTTTCCTCAAAAGAAAATATAATTTATGACTATAACAATTTGTGAATTTGGCAATGTATGTGATACCTGTCCTTAACTTGTTATGTTTTTATGAATTATCAAATATAATTATTATTGACTTTCTTTGAATCTGTTTAAACAGAAAAGGATTCAAGGTTGGCAAGTTCAAATTCAAGAATAAAACTATCAGAGAAACTCAAAATTTACGAGCAATCGTCTTGTTGTAACACTAAAAGTTCCATCGCGGATGATTCAAAAGATAAGAAAAATGAGAGGAAATTGGGTGGATTAAGGACGAAAGAGAGTAAGAGTGAAAATTATGAAGAGTTATGGGGAGAAATTTGCAAATTGGCAGAAAAGGACATGATGCAATGCAATTGTAGGTACAAAGGGAAGTACAAGCTTGAAGATTATGAAGAGATTGGTGAAGATTTTGGGTTACAAATTCTTGATCAATTGTTGTTTGAGTTGGTTGATCAATTGATTGCCACTTGAGGCATTTTTATTTGTAATGTTCATCAAAATACTTGTATTGTCGCTCTTCCCTTTGGACGCAAATGCACATAGAAGCGACTACTAAAGTAAATTAAACTTGGGTCTGTAATTGAAAAATGATAAAGTTGGGAACTTAAACCTAATTAATGTTTAAAAATATAACTTATCTATTTTGTATAATTGTATGTTTTGATACATTAATTGTGTCTAAATATTAATTAAGACTCGAGATTTAAAAAGTTGTGGATATCTTAATTTAAGACCGAGTGAATATACCTAATAAGACTCTTTGTAACTGTAACTAATTCACGAGCAATGCCCTTCACAAAACTAATTTGATGAACTTATGCAACCTTATAACATTGGCTTTGTAATCCCATGTAAGTCCCCATATGTATCCTGTGTAATGGTTCTTTAGATAACTTGTATGTCTATTTGGCACAATTTTTGTATCCTACACTTCATGGTTGTGTTTTTCAAGTTTCTCTCTCATTTTTGTTAACTTTTTTTTTTTTTAAAAAAAATAATTAAAATTGGCTCTTGAGTAGTCTTTGAAAGTACAAATTCAATTAAAATTGAGTTTGTGAGTTAAATATAAAATATTTCAAAGTAAAAAAGAAAAGAAAAGAACAGAAATGAACAGAACAATATACAAATGTTGAGTTGTCCTCGTTATATTGTATAACATCAAAAATGCATTGTCTATGACACTTTCTACATGTAGAGAGAGTCCTAGAGAATGCGTATAGGTCATGTCATCTCAAATGCACAAAGAGATAGACAAGTCATTGGAGAGCATTTGTATACTTTTTGAATGTTAACCATGTACTGAATGTCTCTGAGACAATTCTCTAGAGAAGGTTTAAGCTTACAATGTTTGTTGTGACACTACTTGAGATATGTATGATTTTGTACAAAAATTAAAAATAATTTTTCTCATACAATTCTTATTTTAATATTGTGTTTAAAATATTGGGTCATTGTTACACTTTTAAAACCAGCATGTACCGTATAGTACCCAGGGACGAAGCCCAGGGACGAAGCCACATGGAGACCAGGTGGGGCCATGGCCCTATCTGGACTTTTTGCAAATTTTTACTGAGTTCAGGGGTTTTGCGCGGTAACATAAAAGCAGGGGGCATTTGTGCAATTTGGAAGTTCAGTGAATAAGGGGCTTTTGTGTGATTTGCAGTATATGTACAAGGGCAGTTCTTTGTAATCAAGTGCAAGGTACATGTATTATATGTAGGTAAATATTCAGGGTGGATTTTCGTAATAGAAGAATAGGCTAATTATTAACACTATAATTATTTTTTCTAGGGCTTTTTTATTTTTCCATTTTGGTGTTGTAGCTCATCGATTTTATTTTTTCTATTCTTTCATTTTTTGAGGTTGATTTAATATTGGGTTAGAAAAAATTAAATTTTATATAGTAAGATGTTTTTGAGAAAAAATTGGCTTGGAAATTAATATATGAAGTTATTGATAATGAAGAAATTATTAAGCATTTTCAAAATATGAAGTTTCAAAGAGCAATACTGTAATTAAATATGTGAATTTTGATGTATAAAATGTTAAATATTTTAATATAGTATTGATTTTAACCTTATTAAAAATACATGAATTTTTTTTTTTAAATGTATTAATTTGACCCCTCCTGAATTTCATTCCAGACTCCACCACTGATAGTACCCGATAGTTTCTTCTTTTGTATAGATATAAATTTGTTAATTAGTTTGCATAGAGTCGTTTTTCTTCTTTTTCTTTTTTCTAACTTCGTATGAAATACATTTAAAATACACACTTGATTACTAATTGTTAAGAAACTCGAAAATGTAAGTGTGTCTATACATAAAGCGACATAGTTGAAAAGACAAGTCAACTTTGTCAATATGCCTTTGATTTTATATTAAAAAAAATTGAATTTTAAATAAGCAGATGAAACAAAGGGTAAACAGACATCTTTCGGCAGCCAAACAAACCAGAATGGTTCTGTAGTTTTTAAGTCTAAATAATGACTAGATAGGAATGTCATTATCATTCCTTTTTTTAGTTGTTTCGTTTTATATTTTATTTTATTCTAAAGCCGAAAGATACAAATAAAATAAATTAGCAATAATTCAAGAACTCCCTCACAAGAAGATTCAACAAAGCCGGCAGAGCCATCCGGCTGCTTGTTCCATGCCCACGTGATTCCAAAACGGAATGCTTAGAAAAACAATAATACAAAATGAGTAGTTAGTTAAACGCAGAATTTACAGTATGATAAAGTTTAGTCAAGTGACTAATTAAATTCGTAACTTGAGATGGAAAGAAATATTTTTAAAAATATTTCAATAAGGAAAATATAAACACTTAGTAGCCGGGCGTATTTTTAAAATAAGATTCAACTACTTTAGATTTTAGGCAATCAAACACTTACAGGGCCAGTGGATTGTTTCATTGAGAAAGAAACCTTCACACTTTCACAAGTTTGTCTCAGCATTTCACTAACTGCAAGTGCGACGTTAATCTCCCTCACTTGTTCTTCAAATCCTTATTCCTAAAGACACTTCAAAAAGCTTTGAATTGAAGTTGAACTAACTGGATTAACTAATAAAGATGATTCCTCTACTGCCCATCCCACTATCAATTGAGGACCACCTCAGTGGGTTCAGTGACCTCCTCCATTGTCAACTTTATGAAAAAAAAAAAAAAAAAACGAACTCACTTTTCTTGAAGCCTAAAGCTATTCAGTATTCACACAAACCCAAATTGTTTCGAATGTTAAAAGAAAAAAGCACGATACAATACAAAAACAGACATCTAAGGGCACCAAAAATCAATAAAACACATTGCAAATCACAGCAACAATAATACAGAATTAATAATACACGCTGTGCTAAAACGAGATATACACTATTACATTTACAGACCTACCATCAAAGGTATGCTAAGATCGAGTCTACAGTACATAGACTTGGAATTACTACTATCTCGAGAGAGATTTGTATAGCTACTACATCTTAACATTGGCCGCATCATCTATTTAGTTAACAAAATTTGATTAACTAGGTTATAAGCGTATCATTGATCTTCAGACCACTGAAGACAGTTCAATATATAGAAAAACACAGGACATTCCACTTGTAACAGCTTGTAAGTCAAGAAACATATAAAAGCCAAAGGTACAAAATACTTAAAACTTTCATATTAGCTATTCCGAGGTATCGCCAGCCTCAATCTTGAGGGGGCGTTCTTCCATTGTTTACATTTCGAAATCTTCCATTGTTTACATTTCGAAATAAATACACCGGCTATTATTGATACTAGAAGAAAACAAGAAACATAAAGTAAATTATATTATATTAGACTCAAAGAGAACAATAATATGAGTAGGATGTTTTTCATCCTCCATTCCGGTATCTTTTAGTTCACTGTTTTTCCCATTTCCTTCCAATTACTACATATGTTGAATACGAATAAAAATTCAAAAAATGGCAAGAAATCATTGTGTGAGTTAAAAATCAATTAACCAATAAGGATGGTACCATGGCTTTTTAAGCCACCAATTGCTCCTGCTCCACGTATAATTGCTCCACCCATGGCGAAAACATCTCAGAGCCCCCACTGTTCAAATGAAACTGCTGCTGCTCCTCAAAACTCAAGTGCCTGGTCTTTTCAGGTGAACCATTGTTGACCGTGGACTGAGCCCAAGATGGGTTGGACTCATGAGCAATAGGCACCGATGGACCAGGTGTTCCAAAGCTGGTTCCATTGCTACGGAACCCAAAAGAGGCTGATTTCCTCAACTTGCTCAGCTCCTCTTTCTGAATTCCCCAGTCCAATTTGCCATCAGGGGAGCCCCAATCCGATAGGGCCAAATTTGAGGAAGGCGAGGAAGAAAACCCAGAATGACGGTTTACTGCACCTCGGTCAATGAAGCTTTGACTCCGTTTTGCAAACGCAGCGGATCTTGAATTCAAAGACTGATCAATTCCAAATGACGGGGATGCCCTCACAGGTGAAGATGAGAGTGTCGAGGGGTAGCTAGAGCGCATCTGCTGGTTCATGTTTTGACGGATCTGCATCCCAGTTGGTGATTGCAAATGGGTTGGTCCAGAATCCATTGATAGTCCCTGTAATTGATACAAAACCGAAGGATCGAGTGATCCAAAAACATCATCAAGGTTAGTAGGTTTCACGGCCGCAAGCCTATTGAGCTCCCCGTTCCAATCACCACCAAAAGAGAGACCAGAGGTTTCATCCATCAACTGATGTTGACGGTGGAATTGGTTTTCTAGCGCAAAAAATTCAGAATCCAAATCCATATCCCTTGCACTTAATGTGGTCTTCAATCTGCTACCAGAAAGGTTCAGCACTGGAGGTGTTAGGTTAGGATGGTTAGACCACATGGAGCCACCCATAGGAGAAGAGGCTCCCGGACTCATTGGTGATGTTGAACCAAGGGCTAGTGGACTTATAGACCCAATTTCCATCTGACCATTTGTAGCAAATGATCTAGGTGAAGGCACCGCTGAACCTGTAGAAGCATACAAAGGACGAAGCTCTTCGGGCTTGTGGGCAAAGAAACACACCTTTCTAGCACAACCAGTCTCATCTTTACACAAGCGTGTCCGATACTGTGCAGGGTGAAGCCAGCACTCAAAAATCCCATGTGCGTATTCACAATTATCACCCTGCCTGCACGCCCCCTTTCGAAACTCAGGGCAAGGAACATTACTGTAGTGGTACTTCCTCGGGTCCCGTCGCCTCGCATTTTCTCCCGGGTGAACAAACGGGCACTCCGTCCAATCGTGAGAGTAAGCCCTCGAGCAAGGCTTAACCTTAAACATATACATCCTAAACTCATCCGTCCCATATATCCCGTTCTTTATGTCGGGAAATGAAAGATCAACAGGATACTCTTTCTTTTCAGTACCATCTTTGAGGGCACCACGTGTTGACAACTCAGAATCTTCTTTTTCCATTTCTTCAAAAGGCTCATCATCACTGCAACCCTTTAGCACCAAGTCCATAATCTTCCTCCTTAAACTAAAGGAAGAAACAGAACCTGGAGTAATCAAGTCAACGGGCCGGTTTCCATTAGCATCAACACAATTGACATCAGCAGAGGCATCAAGTAAAAGCTTGACAACCTCAAACAATGAAGTCGAACCACCGGCAACTGCACAGTGGAGGGCAGTAGCCCCATCGGAACCGCAAGCTTTGTTAACATCGACACGACCCTCCTGGAGTATATAATTTAATACTTGTTTGCTACCAAACATGGAAGCGATCATTAGGGGTGTCCTCTCCTCAAATCCCATCTTCTTAGACCCGATTTTTCTACCGTACCAATAGCCAGACTCGTCAATAGCAAGACCCTCTTCTCCCACAACAGTTTTGAAACCAATCAAATCATCAGAGGCCGATAATTCGAGCAAAACCGAAGACTTTTGCTCAATATCTTCCATGATTGAACCACTAGGGGAGTGTTCCCTCTTAGAACCAGTACACATGGAAAGCTCTCTTTCTACAAAACAATAAGATAGAGATATTCAATAAATGCTCTACGAAATGATTCTCCTACTTTTAACACAAATTAAAAGCATAACGTAATTTGGTAGCTCTCGAAATTACAATAAAAGAAGAAAAGTAATGCTTATGAACCCATAATCTAAAACTTAAAGAACAATTGTTATTACCGCTTGAATAAAATATATCATTTCATGTACTTATTTGAAACGATTAGTAGATATCATATTATTCTGGCAACAATTAACAACTCAAAAACAAACAGCTTAACCAAAATTCAAGCTTTTGAAATCAGTAAAACTACAACAGGAAAATAAAAAAAAATATATAAAGTGTTTAATACTTCAAATTGAAACATAAAACCCTAAACTATAAAAATTTACGGGCCTCCCCAAAATCAAGCATAAATCCAACACAGTCAAAAAATTACATATTAGTATGGCATCGTAGTGATTCTCAGCAACACAATCTCGTCAAATTTAAGCTTTCCGTAAAAAGCGTAGGACACTTATACACACACACACACATATATATATATAAAGAGAGCATAAATGAATTAACTTCGTACCTTGGGGATGTTTTTGAAGAGGATTAAGGGCAGGCTTGAAGGAGAGAGAAGAAATTGAACACGAAAATGTTGAAATAAACGCCTCTGCTTGAGAGGGAAAGCTAGAGAGAGAAAAAGAGACTTTTTCTTCTTTTTTTCTCTCCGTCTTTTTGTTGTTAGTCAAAAAAGACGACCCACTTCAATTTTTTCCCTCTAAAATGAAACTCAGATGAAAATGCAAATGCAAATGCATATGAAACCCAAATTCAAATTCGAAAACAATTGACCCCACACGCATTTGTTTTTAATTGTTTCTTCCTTCCCTTTTCTTTCGTTTTTTCTTTTGATTTTTAATGGGTCATTCAAAGGAAAAATCACGAAAAAATTATAGAATAGTAACAATCATCCTGTTTTGAACATTTTTATTATATTTAAAGACAATAATCTATCAAATATTATTATATTAATTAAATATAAAATAATTAATATGATAGACACTTGATATTCTTATTAATTTGTGATAAATAATAATTTTGTGTAACTTATTATGTTATACATATACGCACCATAGTAAATATTTTACATTATTTAAAAATCAAAATAAATATTTTCAATTTTAAAAAAGTTCTCAAATTGAACAGTTAGTCTTTTTTAACAACTTGTAAATATAATTAAAATATTAAATTACTAGTTTGAAACCTAAAAATGTGTTAATTTAGAGAAATTTTCATCCTAGTTTACGAAAAAAAAATTGCATACCATGCCACTACTCTTGAATATATATATATATATAACAAAAAAAAATATTCAACAGTAAAAATGCTCTAGCTAGTTTATGCCTCGCATAAAGGGCATGCAATCCAAAACATATTAGAACAAATCTAATAATAGTATAAAAATTAACTTGTAAATTGTATATGTTAACTAATTTTTACAAAAAAAAAAACCCTTGAATACTTCAAAAAAAATGCTCCAATGTTATTTTTGTAAACTCTTGTGTAAATTTTGAAATAACTAATAAAATTCTAACACATGTTGAATACCAATTTAAGCAATTTTTTTATTTTTCTTAAAAAAAATTATAAATAATTCTATAATCACAATAGATCTCGGTTTATAGATATTGATGAATAAATTTTAAATATATAGTTTTTATTAAAATACATATTTTACATTTTCAATTTTTATTAAAAAATTAAGAAAAAGAAAGCTAATGTGACATTATAAAATGGGAGTGTATTTTATACAACTATTTTATAAAAACTTTTATTCTAAAAGGCTGCTGGAAATAAAAAAAATGTATAAATTGTATAAATTTTACACAAAATAAAAATATATAAAACTGCTAGAGATGATTTTAGAATATATTTAGAGTTGAACCTAATATTTACACTTCCAAAGTATAAAAGTTATTTTAAAAATGTGTCAATCGCAAATAATTTATCAAAACAAATTAACTTGTGTCATGCTACTTAATTAATTTTCTTGTGAAAATGAGCTTAATTAATTTTTAGTATCGAAAAATTGGTATGGACGAACCAAACAAAATCTAGTTGCAAGTAATTTATCATAACACAATAGTGTCTTACTATAAATCATTTATTTATACCAGTAAAAGGAGGATTTTATTTTTTTTTTAAAAAAAATCATTTTGCCATCTGTCCCATTAGAAGAAATGAGTTTTTTTTTTATTTTTATTTTTATTTTTATTTTTGCATGTCAGATTATAAATAATATCTTATAATTTTTTTAATTTAGTGTAAATGGTACACTTTTAACAAAAATGGAAAGAAAAAAAAAAGAGAGAGAGTAGTTAAAATTCATATAAGCTAAACCTAGACATTCTTACGTTAAAAAAATTGTGACCAACCCAAATCAAGAGGATTGAAAATTTCAACGACATGAAATCTCTTGCTTTTATGCTTAAACTTTATCTTTCAACTTTATCGTTCTGCCTCTTTTTTTCGTCATCTTTTTATTTTCCCTTTCTACCAAATGCAACAAATTAAAGCACAATTTAGAAAGAAAAAGTAGAAGGTCGATAACAATTCCATGCAAATAATATTCATTGTAGATAGACAAGAATGTGATGTTTTGGACCAATGGATCGGAGAATCACCTATTGGAAAACACTACACTTCCACGTGGAGGATAAGTGGGTTGGTAAATTAATACTTTCTATACTAGAATCAATATTTTATTTTATTTTTTAAATTTGTGTTTGGAAACTTTCTAGAATCAATATAAATACAGAAGACTTGCTAGCTAGAGGCCGTCCAAATGTCCAATTGATATTTGTGGCATTTAATTTTACTGTTTGACTAAATGCATGGATAAGTATCCAATTTCTTCCGAGCACAAATCATAATATATATAATTTAATACTTGGTAAAATAAATTCCATATGGTGATGCCGTATGTCATTATAATTAAAGTATTTTAACTTCTTCTTTTTTTTTTCTTTCCCACTTTACTCTTTAAATAATGGTATTCTAATTTTTTTTAATTACACTATAATAATGAGGATTTAATTTTTTAATTTATTATTCTCATGCTTTCATTTTCCTTTTTTTCGGTAATGAAATGGTATGGTAAATCTTTGCTATACAGTAATATTACTTTATTGGTGTCAAAAAATATGGATTTTCCTATAAGATAAGTAATATATAAACTAAATCAATGGAATAGTAAATAGAAATGGTAAAAGAGATAAGAGATTTTTGGGTATGGTAGGTTCCTTCAATAACATATATGCTATTCTAGTAATACGTCATCCATTTTTGTGTGTTTGATCTATTAAGTCAAAAGCAATTGAAATGATAATACAAGTTACACTTTCTCTATCTAAAAACAAATTTTCTAGCTAAGAATTTCTCTCAGCCATTTCCTCTTTTGTAGTAAGCTTTCCTAGGTATAGAATTAGGATTACAATACTTTATTAGGATAATGGTCAAATAACTATAAAGGGCAAAACTTGATAATTACTTTAAGTCTCTAACACTTTATAACTGTTATGTATTGGTAGGCAGCCATGCCCGTATCAACATGGTTGTGTTGTTGTTATTCTTTATTGGCTGAATTATTCATTTGAATACCAAAAATAAGGTGTCTATCTCCTATCGGTATGCACCATAAGTCTGCTAGGCAGATTGTGTCTACTACCACGCTGATTCTACAAGGTACATTGAGTGTACTATGCACGCCGAGTCTGATAGGCTGCTAAGCACATTAAATCTACTAGGCACGCCAACTTTGCTAAGCGTTGTCTCTACTCTGCAAGGCACATTAAGTCTACTACGCACGCTGAGTCTAATAGGCTGCTAAGCACGTTGAATCTATTAGGCACGCCTAAGAGTTGTCTCTACTCGGCGCTGTCTCTGCTCAACGCTTCTCTGCTAGGTGATGTTTTTACTAAACATTGTCCCTACTAGCTAGGCGCTATCTCTGCTAAGGGCTTATTCTGCTAGGCGCTGTTTCTGTTAAGCTATTAGGCACACCAAGCTTACTAGGCTTCTAAGCATGCCAAGTCTGTTAAACCAAAAATCTGGAGTCACCGTGGGCATTTTTCTTATTATGGGTCAATCCAGCCCATAATATGACAACTCTTTGTATGTCCCCTCACTATTATACGTACGGTAACGCATTTTTATTTTTATTTTTTTAAGGATGTTTTATATTTAAAATTTGTTTCTAATTTATTAAAAAAAAAATACTCTAAACTTTTTTTTTTCTGATTTGTCTAAAATTAATATTTGAGAACTACTTTCATTTCATAGTCTTACATTTGTTCATTTAACACTAATCACATTTCACGTTTACTGCATGTGTACTTATTTTGTTATTCATATTATACAATATTAGGGGTTATCAAATATTTTAGTAAAAAGTTGATTAAATTAACAAATTAGATATATAGAACACAAAATGTACATATTGCAATATAAAAAGTAAACATAAAATATCAAAAATGATAATGTGATATGTTGTTACTACAAGTAATCTAATATAATCTATAATATTGTATAAAATAGAGGTTTTGTATATTAAATTATACATGTCTAATAGTTTTATTACAAATAATGTTTCTATTAATTATATTATACAATAATTAATATAAAGTAATATTGTAACTATATTATTGTTTATATAATGTTAATGGGACCATGGCAGTAGTAGGTATTCATTTCTTTCAAACCGGGTTGTAGGCCACAACCTTTTTTACAAGTGTGTATATATTCTATCTTCATTTTAGAAAAATTAAAATAAATATCTAAGAACATGTACCTTGATATTATGTTCATCTGAATCTTTTCATTACCAAATTTAAAAGTCATGCAAAGAAAAAAAAAAGAAATTGAGGTGGTACTGAGTTGTCGACTATTAAGTGAATAGTTAGGGTTTCTTTAGATTGCACAAAGAGAAACAATAGTTGTGTTTGTGCCTTTGTGGCCAACTAAATCCCTTATATATTAATTAACCGTGTCCAAAAGTTCATGATTACTCAAAATATCTCGGTTCAAATTTTCAAGAGTTAAATCATGTGGATCTTTAGGATTGGTCAAGTGGCAAATTTAAGTCATGATAAATGTCTTATAAAATATAAATCCAAAACGTATCCCACAAGATGCAAACTTTGGTTGTCAGTTCAAAAACAACGTCTTGTGAATCCCATCGTCCTGGCGTGGATGGACTTCAACCAAACTAAGAAAAATATAGCTTTAGTATGCGTAAGTTAACTCAGACATCTTTAAGGTTAAAAAAAAGAAGAAGAAGAAGAAGGAGACATTTATGTGAAGTTATTAGTTGTGTAAAATCAAATTCAAATGTAATAACGTAGTTGTAAAAGGCTTGTTCAGCAATTTGAGGGAAATTATGCTCTAAGCTCAAAGCCTCAAACGGTAAGCTGATCGACAAAGACTTGATGAGGTGGGCTACTCGTAGCATTTCCTTTTTCATTGGGTGTTCTTAAATGCACCCACATAATCCGTCTTCTCACCTCACTAAAAATCAAAGTTACGTTAATCTTAACCTAAAAAATAGCGTAAAACCCTTTCTTCTCATCCCGCTTTCTATAATTTGAAAAAATCGCCATTAATTTATCTTATCACCCATTTAAAGTTCTAAAAATTAAAAATTAATAAAAAATTACATTATTTCCAACAAACAAACATCTATTATTTTCACTTAATTACATACATCTCATAAATATATGCTTATAATAAGTATTATCATAATTTTATCTAGATTACTAGACTTTTATTTTTATTTTTATTTGCACCGGCAAAATAACATTTTCAATGATGTTTTTATTAATTTATTCAATCCTTTTATTTAAGCATGCATGCAAGCAAAATTCAATAAAACTCATGTTAAGTTATCTAATATTAAAGTTAAAAAAAATGTAGTGTTAACGCGTGTCTAATATGTCATAAATATATATATATATATATAAAAATATGTATTGTATGTTGTGTTTTTATTGTTTCAGTATTTAATTTCTTAAAATTAATCGTAAAAAAATATTGAAAAAGGATATAGTTTGGTGAGAAAATCTCTACCATTTTAATATTTTGTAAAGAAATCGTTTTCTTGAATCTCCGAAAAATTAAATATCATAGAAATCGAAAGTAACAAAATATGTTAATAAATGAGTTATTTTTATGAAAATTATTTTATTTTTCCAATTAATTTTTTCCATCTTCACAAAAGATAACATATATTTTCAAACAACAAATTGATCTTTTAATATTTTTGAAGTAGTGAGTTAAGTATTATATTTACTTATTTGATAAAGATAAAAATAAAATTTGTAAATAAATTTGAAATATGAATAATAAACATTTAAGAAAAGATTATATAAAATATCATATAATTACTAAAACTTATTTATGACAATTAATATTTTGTATCTTGGAGGTACTATTTAGATGAAATTTTTAATAAAATTTATTAAGAACGATGTAAATTTTATTATTATGTTTTATCTTAATGAAAAATTTAATATTATTTAATATTTTTATTTTTAGTGACGAAATTTTATCGTCCTTATATTATTTCAGTAAACTCACCCCACTGCTGGGTTGAAGTGCAAGATTTTTTAAAGATTTGATGGGGTGAGAAGAAAGTATTCTCACATTGGGGTGAGAAGACTGATTTTGTGGGTGCATTTAAGAACACCCTTTTCATTTTGTCCAATTGGTGACAATCAAATTCAGAAATTTCATTTGGCCTCCTAATGTATAATACTGCAGTTTCTTTATGTAGATCTTTATTTGTTTTTTATTGCCAAACACTTACATTTTCCACTTTTATTTGCTTTTATCTTTTAGCAAATTATCCTTTACATTTACTAAAATATGTTCCATTTCTCGTAGAACTTTGGAAAATATCAGACTAAGTTATCTTGTTTGGTTCGCAGAAGGGATATCAATTCCCTTAGTTTTTCTATGGAGGTAGGAAACTAAAGTTTCTGTCAAGTTTTTTTTCTTGTGTTTTGGTAAAGCATATAAAATATTTAGGTAGGAGTATTGTTGTTCAAAAATTTTGTAATAAATGCTAAGAAATCGCAAGAAAAAATCAATCACATGGGTTTTGAGAAGAATGACTTTACCCCCTACTTTCTCTTCTGTTAGGAAAGTGTTTCCGGAATTTGTGCTTACCAAATAAAAGAAAAAAAAAAGACTTTTTTTTCTTGAGTGCTCAAATCCATGAACCAAACGAGACCTTAAGAGTAAATATCTCAAAACATAATTAATGTATTAATAAGTAATGGACTACCCTCTGAATGATTGCTTAATTTATAATAAGTGTATTTTTGTTAAAAAAAAAAAGAAATTAGAGGAAGATTATTCTCACATATTTTAAAAAGTGGCTTAAAGAAGAAACAAGGTAAATATCACCGCTCAAATCATGAATGACTCAAAATTCGAAAATCTCTCATTAGTGCATGTTCTTGCCTAACATCACTTGGCCGCTCAATAAATGAAGGAAAACGGATGGAAGCTAAGACTTTTATTATAATCAAGGGTTAAAGTAAAAATAATTAATAATCATAAATTTTGGCAATTTGGTCATCTCAAAAGTGACTTTTCCATAATGTTGTAATGCCCCAAAAACCAAAAAAACATGATTCTTAATCCGAAAGTAGGGATGGCAATATTTGCGGGTCCTCGTCTTAGTAGGGGTGGGTTTGGGGACAAGTAATTAGAACGGGTTCGGGTCATGAATTTTTAAATTTAGTCGGATTCGGATATCGGTGTCTATACCACGTATCCACTCCAATATATTAATTTTGTAACTTTTATTTTTCCTGCTTATATATATATATATATGTGTGTGTGTGTGTGTGCGCGTGTATAAATATGTATATAAAAATATATGTATATAAAATTAGTTCATTGCTGATTGTGTAAATATATAAATTTAGTCGGGTTCGGATGTGGGCGTCTCTACTCTGTACTCACTCCAATATACTTAATTTTGTAATTTTTTTTTCTTATATATATGTGTATAAATATGTATATAAAAAATATATGTATATAAAATTAGTTTATTATTAATTGTGTAAATATATAATTTTATTTATATATGTATATATATTATATAACATTATATTATTTCTAACTTCATTCTTCTTCGTTTAAAAAAAAATAAAATAAAATTTGTTGGGTATACCCGCAGGAACCCGTTACCCCACGGGAACGGGGATGGGGATTACCCGATACCCCCGAATCGGGGATGGGGATGGTTTTTGGTATGGGGGGTAGGCACAAAAATTATAAACCTGACCCATTGTCATCCCTATCCACAGGGGTGGAGTGACGTGGGGAACAGGGGGGCTACAGCCCCATCTAGACTTTTGGATTTTTTTGCTAAGTAGGATAAGTTCAAGGTAGGGAACATGTTACTAGGGGTGTTGAATTGACGAAAGAGTGTATGTGCAATGAAATGTAGAAGTTCAGGTCAAAAGTTTGTAGTTATAAATTATTAATCAATTTGAAGGATTATTTATTTATGGTGTTTTTGTTATTTGGTATGTTTGTTCGTTGTTATATGGTCTCTATTTATGGCTTTTTATTTATTTATTTTTCTAATTTCTATTTACGGCTCTTAATTATTAAATTACTCTAATTTCTGGAATCGGTTAGGAGATGATCTCATAAATAATTCATTAGTACCATATATTGAGAAAGATATTTTTAAAGTTATTTACAATGAAGATATGATTTAGTGTTTTCAAAATATGAAGTCTCGAATGGAAATATTGTAACTAAATATGTGATTTTGACATATATGAAGTTATATATTTTAATATAATATTTTAATTTTAGCCTTATTACAGTATATGCAAAAAATTATTAAAAATCTATTAATTCCGGCCCCTCCTGAATAAAATTCCTAGCTCCGCCTTTGCCTATCCAAAGGAAGAAAAATAAACTAGCGAGCAAAGTTTGCATTTTCACGCTTTAGCTGAAAATTTAATATCTTATTATAAGAATAAGGATGATCTTTATAATAAATGAGTTAATTCTACTACAGTAAAAAATTCTCGATAAAATCGTTAAATTAATAAATTTTGCTACTACCAACTCAAGCTTAAAAGTTAAATTAATACTTGAGCTTTTTCAAGTTGCCCCTTATTTATAATATTAAATTAAAGTTACCCCCTATTTTCATAACCCTTTGACTTAAACCCCCTGAATTTTAACACCGTTTGCAATCCGTTAAAATAAAATACTCTTTGACCGATTTGCCCTAATTTTCAACCTTTAGCTCCCCACTTTCATCTCTACACTTATGAACCCTAATTTCCCCATCAAATCAAAACTAAACCCAAATCTAAACAAAAAAACACCACTAATTCGAAACACATTCTAAATTCTTGATAAAAAAAACTTGAATCTCTCAACACTCTCAACACCATCAAATCAAAACTAAATCCAAATCTACCATTAGATTGTCTTTCTTTGAAAATTAAAATCTCTAAACACTTTTTGATCACTACAAATCCTTTTCATCCCCCTCTCTCTACACATAAATATACATACATACATATATGTGTGTGTGTATCTTCTCCAACCTTCCTCTATCTCATTTTATATTTCAACCATAATCTTGCCTATATACATATACATATACATATACATATACATATACATACACACACCCTAATTATGTTTTCTCCCTCTAATATATATATATATATATTTATGTTCTTTACCTAAATCGTCTTGGGTGGTGTTTGATAAAAAAATTGAAATTGAAAATACTGTTTGTTTAGTTCTAAAAACTGTATTTAAAAAAATGTTGTTTGTTTGAATATATCACATCTGAAAATTGAATTCTTTTTCGTAAGACAATTTGCCCTAAAGAGTTAAAAGTAAAGTTAAAAAACTACCGGACAATATGGTAATTTTTTTAAATGTAAAGGGGTAAAATAAGTATTTTACACTCTTTAAAAATCAATTTTTTAGTTTTAAGTGGAGAATTTACCATTTAAAACTTTAAATGAAATTTTTAGTTTTAAGTGGAGAAAATTAATTTAGCATTTAATTTTATTTTTTCTAACAAACAACTATAAAAATATGGAACTTAGCGGATGGGGACGGTCTATTAGGAGCTAAGGCTAAACTGGCTTCATACTTCTCCTTCAGGATATCCTGCGATGATTTCTTTTTGCCTTTCCTCTTAGGACGTTCTTCCATGTACTCATTCTCATACCTGTCATTTTCACAATCTTAAGTTTTCAGATTTAAATGGTGACAACACCTTAATCTCTTGAATTAATACAGGCAAACTTTATGCATAAAAAGTGCACGTGCATATTGTAAAGAGAGGGAGAGAGATAGTTGAATTTCTCCAAAAACTCATTTTGAGTTCCGAGTTAAAGTTCCCACCACTATTGATGAGGTTTATAATTTACAAGTTTAAAAGCAAAACCAAAGATAAGATAACTTTGTGCATTAGTAGGTATAGCAAAAGGTGCTTCTTGTACACTTGTAGAATATGACAACAACAACAACAACAATGACGGGATTTCATCAACAAAAGAAGTAAAAGGAGAAAGTCAGACACGTGTCCCCGAAAGTGAAGTCAATAGCATATAGCGGATAAAGGAATTCATAATTAAGGGAGAAATTGATGAAATATCCTTAATTTTTAGACACAATCGACATATAGAAAAGTGTTTTGGTATTTTGGTGGTTGCTTTGGTGAAGGAAGAATTTAGATAGGTTGATAGTGGGTATGTTGTAGAGAGAAAATTATTAAGGTTTACATTAAGATACAAGTACATAGGCTAGTTGGAGAATAGAAGGGAAAATTGGTCAAAAAGTATTTTATTTTAACAGATTGTAAATAGTATTAAAATTCAGGAGGTTAAGTCAAATGATTATGAAAATAATAAGATAACTTTAATTTCATATTATAAATAGGGGGTAACACAAAAAAGCCCTTGATATTTTTGCTAAATTTATAAGATAATATTTTTTTACAAGGTCCCCTTAGACCCATCACTTACATAACCTAATAATTCAAAATGTCAAACTTAATATCATGCCTTATCAAAATATAAGTACAATGTTGTTTGTTTTTTGCTGAAATTTAGGGTGATTCAACTTTGGGTGCCATTTGTTCTTACTAATTAGACGTTGGGTGCCAAAGTTTACTATAATATGACTTTGGGTGTTAATTTAAAAAGATTCCGTTAGTCAACGTGATCAACTGTTAGCTCATCTAACTTTTAACCCAATTGACCTATTTTATCCATAACCAATCCATTAAAAAGGAAAAGAAAATAATATCAAAAGGAAATAAAGAAAGATGGAGATGGTAGTACCCAATACCAACTATAATATTAACTTTTACAATTATAATATAACTTTAATATTCATTATAACCCAAAAGGTTGATTTCTCACTAGACTTTGTAAATTTTATGAACATAAAATTTTAAATAATGAATTAATATTATTTTCGAGTCACATATTAAATAATTCGGTTTTGTTTTACAATGTTACGCCCCAAACCCAAACCAAACATATTTGATTTTGGTTCGATTTATTTGTTTCAGTTTCGGTTTTTTACGGATCAATTCGGTTGTTCGGATTTCGAATTCGCTACAACACCCCTAAGGGGTCAGTCGGTAGTGGGTACTACCATCTCCCTTTTTCTTTATTTTCTTTTGATATTTTTTTTCGTTCCATTTTTAATAGATTGCTTAAGGGTAAATTGGGTCAAAAATTAAATGAGCTAACGATTGACCACATTGACTAGCGAAATCCGTCTAGATTGGCATTCAAAGTCATATTATGGTAAACTTTGACACCTAACGTCTGATTGGCAAAAATAAATGACACTCAAAGTCTAAATAACCTTGAAATTTATAGTTACCTGAATTTCACCCTTAACTTTTTATAATATCCTAAGTATGTCAGATGTACATTTCTCATCTTGTAAGAGGAAATTATTTAGTGTTGTTATTGCTTTAATGGTTTCTTTTTGAGAAATAGTCTCCATAACAAAACTACCATCCTCAATTCGTCTTCTTGATTGTTTTTGTGACACTATCAATAATATGTTCGTCAGTTAAAATATCCAAATTCTCTTTATGTTCACTTGGATAATTCAATAAGTAGTTAGTATCCATTTGATTATGATAGTGTAGCTCTTTAATTATTGAACTCAATTCTCGAATGCTTTCGTCATCGTAAAGTTGAGAAGCCATATGTTCCAATGAACTAGGTTTACAATGCTAATAACAATTTGTAATTGTTGTTGCCTGAATAGATGTTGTCCATGTTAAGATTCCAATATCAATTGCGTCAAGAACATTTATTTTTTCTGGATCTGATACCAAGAGAACAATATTAGAAACAAAAATATTTCGTTAAATTAATAAATTATTAACTTATTGATAAATTAAAATCTCGTTTAATTAATAAAATTGGCCGATCTCAACCTTATTAATTTACAAAGTTTTTACTATATATAAGCTCCTTTTTAAAAGTACAACAAATAAATCAACTATAAGGCCACTTACAAAAACAGCATTTTAGACTAAAAAAGTGCGCTTAAAATCAAGGTTGTAAAAGTTTGAGCCACATGACTCTCTATCCCCCTCCTCCCCTCCCCCGTATAGCACTTTGAAAATATATTATATATTATTTACCGCTAAATATTAAAGTTGAAATAGGATAATGGTTTTTTTAAAAGATGTTGTTAAACATAATTAAAAAATTAAAAAGTTTTACATATAAACAGGTGCGACACTAATTAAATAAAAAGAAAGGCAAATAATATATTAAATATGCGACTCTACTAATTTACAATTTATTTAAATGGTATCACATCAATTAGTATAAAAATTTAGTAAACATAACATTTTCTTTCTTAAAATAGACAAGTATAAACTATTATAGGACAAAAAATCTAGTGAAGGTTGAACATGGTGCCGAGTGGCGAAGCAAATTTTGTTTGACAATGAAATGAGAAGCAACAGCCGATTCTCTCTCAAAAGGAAAAGAAAATGATTCTTAATTAATTTGGAGGAAGAAAAAGAAAGGAGCACGTAGAGCGTGCATATCCACGCTCCAGGTCAAAATTTAATATATTATTGCGACACAATACGACAGTATGCCAACATTGGGGATATTAAAAAATAAGACTTATATAAAAAAAAAATTTCTGTAAAAGAATCAATGAATAATATTTGACCAAATTTTAAAAGAAGTATAAAGTTAACTTTGCAGTAAATTTTTAAATTTTATTTTTTTATTGAATCATGCAAAATTAAATTTGCATTACATGTTTTTTAACATATTATTATAAATTAATGTTTAATTGATAATGCTTTAAAATAATTTTAGCACAGTGATCAAAAGTAGTTCAAGTCAGTGCTTTTACGCCTACATATTAAATTAAAAAATAGTGCAACGGTCTATTAAACAAAATTCATGTTTCTTAAAAGACAGTTCTAAGCTGCTAAATAATTTTAGAAATTTTTTTATACGAACAATTGTGACACTAATCAAGTAAAACAAATTGCATACAACATATTAAATATGCGACCTCATTAAAATATTTGAATTATATCGCATCAATTTGTATAAAAATTTAATGAATATAACATTTTTCTTATTAAAGTAGACAAGTATAAACTATTATTGGACCAAAAATCTAGCGAACATTGTGCCAAGTGGCGAATCAAATTTTGTTTGACAATGAAATGAGAAGCAACAGCCGATTCTCTCTCAAATGACCAGAAGAACATTTTCTAATAAAAGCAAAAAAAAAAAAAAAATGAAGAGAGAGAAGAAAAAAAATTTGAAGAATCTAACTAGTTGATGCTAACTAAAGAAGAAACTGGATGAATGCCGACATAAATTAAAATCGACACCTTACACAAATACTCTGACAATTGGTCCAACTCAATATATATAATATAGAATAGAATCCCATCCCCCATTATATATATATATATATAGAATGCCGTATATACATAAAAAGCAAAGCATAAATGATAGACAAGTCTCCTAGCCCAGTGGTATAAGGCTGTCACTGGAATAACCTTGAGTCGACTTGTCCTGCCGGTCGTCCTAGTGGTATAAGACTGCCACCGGGACAACTCAAAATAATGCTGGCCCAGACATTCCGTGGGAAACCCAAAAAAAAAAAAAAAAAACATAAATGATTGTTGCCCTGCCAGTCAATCATAAGTAGTTCTAACTTGCTCAAAGTTGAGGGTTTAGATTTTGCCTGTTCTAATATATTACACAGCTTTAGGCTCCTAAAATCTGTTCTGACTTTATATAATAGCATAAAAGGAAAAAACACTAGCCAAATAATTAACAGTCACTTGACTTACTTCCACCAAATAATTAATCTTTAACTATATTTGATCAATTTATACACAATATGCAGAAAGATTTTTCTCACTGCTCACAAACAATTAGCTTACTAGAATTCGCCTCTATAATCATTTACCCGAAAACAATTTCACCAACCCATTCAACATATCTGAAACAAAATATACTAATCAACGTTAATCGCATATTTAAAAGAACTATATTATATAACTAATCACCCTTCGTGTTTATAACTCATTTACAGGGACACATACGCGTTGTCATTTGCTCAAATCGGATTACCAAACCCTATAGTATGAATTATCTCGCTGCAACTAAATACAACACACGATCATATGGACAAGGGGCCGAGCATTATCTACGCAACTAAGGCATTAATCTAGATGATGCTAAATACTACGGTATACATAATAATTACAAAACGAGCATACCTACAAAAGAATCACTTGATAGTAATTCTTGCAGGAAGGCAAACACGTGGATCGTGTTCTTCCGCAAGTAGGCTGCCTTCAAGAAAAACTAGTTTCAACACATGCTCGTTCTTGAGGCCGTGCTTTTGATGGGCTTCCACAAATCCCCTACATAGAACCCTTTCGACCCAATTCTCCACCTCGTTTTGGCAGCCAGTTAGCCAATCAGCTGCAAGTATTTGCACCATCACTTCTGTATCAATCTCCAAGCAAACATCAAACCCAATTGTCTTATGCAAGCTTAGGCTGATTTTCTTTAATATTTTCTCGGCAAGAGAATCAAAGTCAAATGGTTTAAAGACCACTTTCTCGTCCACTTGTTCCAAGAAATTTTGATAACCTGATTCCATTTTTTCAGAGCTAGAGTCACTGTCACAGATTCCATTACTGTTGTCCTCTTCTTCCATTTCCCCCACTGGTAGATTCAGATCCAAACAGGCCCGCTTTGGTTTTTCCAATGACCTTTCTAGCTCCATTGAATCACTTATGTCAATTAGTTTCCTCTTATTTCCTTTCCAAGGCGATAGAAAAACATTGGAGCCGCAACTTCTAGGCAAATCATCTCCAGTAACATGTTCAACTAGGATTTGCATTTGCAAGCATTTGGCTCCTAATATTCTCTCCTCGGAAAATTCAGTGGTTTCTTTCCCAGAAATGAATTCTTTATCAACTTTCATTATACTCGAAGTGGTCACAAATATCATGTTGTTGATGCTGACTTCCCTCATATGTGAATCTTGAAATTTACCAGTTTTAATAGCCTGAGACAAGCAAATCTGAGCTACAAAATCAGCCTTATCTATGTTTTCAAGGAAAACAACTGAATACGGTTTCCTCTTCAATTCCCCGGCAATGTAATCAACAACCGTCTTTCCCCTAAATTTTATATCATAACTGTTTAAACTTTGACGGTAAAATACGGAATTTGAATCATTGATGCCATCCTCTGCAGAGCTTAGATCCGCAGAGATTAAATTTCCCCTGCTTCCAAACACTATCTCAGCAAGTTCTTCAGCGATTCTCTTCTTTCCCACCTTGTCAGGTCCTAGAAAGCCGAGCCAAATATCTCCTCTTTTACAACGTTTCCCATGTCCACTTCTACAACGAGATACAGTTTGACTAATACTGCAAATGGCTTCATCTTGCCAACCAACCTTTTCGGCAAGAACTCTCCATAAGTATTTGAAATCTTTTTCATCAATACAATTTGAAGCATTCTTAGTAACCCTATTGACCTCGCTATAAATGGATCCCGAGAATCTTTGAACACGATCATCAGTGATACAATTGGAAGCAATCTTACTAACCCCATTGACCTCAGCAGAAGCGGACCCCGAGAAACTTTGAACACGATCTTTGTGACCTTGAAATTCACCTTTTCTTGGTTCTTCTTGAGAAGATGCATACAGGGTTCCTAAGCCCAAATCTGTGGTTACAGAGATGATGGATGAAGATGATATTGGTAAAAAATTTCTTGGTGGAGAAACTTTTTGCATGTCCAAGGGCAAGCAAGAACTTAGATTTATACTTGCGCTTTCGTTTAGTAATGAATCTTTATCATTGGTTTCCTTGTTATCAGGGCCAAATTGAGAGCCCTTATATCCAAGAAAATAGGACCCGACAACCAGTGGAATATTTTGTTGTAATGAGCAAGTGCGATGAACACGCTCGCAAATATCATTCCATTTCCTTTGCAGCCCCGTAAGTCTGGCATTCAATACAATCCCACCATCATTGGCCTGCACTGAAATGATTGAGCACATGTTTACACATATGTTTCATGAAGTAATACAATAGCTAAATATAGGCTGCATTTGGTGAGCAGGACAGGAATACAGAACAGGATAAATTTATTGTCCTATCCCAAGCTTGCCTTGGTTACAATTGGATATTAGGGGGGATAACTTATCTTGATTCTTGATATGGTCTCTTATCCCACCAAACTTGGGATAATGCATGCCCTAGGAGGTGGGATTAATATTTTTTTTCTTATGTTGTTTGGGACAAGAGGATATAATAAAAGGAGAATATGAATGTCACTACATATTAATTGTAACTCTGTAGTACCATATAGAATATACATTTTATCCTGGATAATTGCACACTATCTGGATTTCTGATTCTGGACTACTTTAAGTGGGGGGCAGGAATTAGCCCCAGTTTGTGGTAACCAAATATAGAAAATTATTTCAAAGAAAATCCGGCAGTCTCCTCTATTTTGCTGACCTTCCAACTTGTGCCCAAGCAAATCTAGTTCACAATCCAACCATAACCTGGAGTGTAACCTACACATTTACCTATCTAGTTGCCAGAACAAGAAATTTAATAGTCCAAATTAATAATACACGTATATAAATCCTTCTAAGTCGACAAATGGGCATAGTTGGAGACATGGATACGTATGATGTAGTATATTAACTTCTTTGACAAAATCTAATCCTATCCTATGTTTCACTTATCCTAACGTATCCTTCCTTCTTATCCAGTTTGCCAAACGCAGCCTATAAGTATGTTGAGTGCAAGCATATATGGTCATTTGGTCTCAAAGAATTTTGAAAGAGTTACACATACCTCTACTGCATCCATTTTCTTGATAGTCACACTATCATCCTTTTGTAACCAAAAAGGTAAACTTGATGATTGCTGGTCAGCGACCGAAATAGTGGAACCTCCTTTGAGAATAAGAGAAGCTTCTTGCTTGTACTTTTCATTGCATTGGTCACAACGAGTTATGGATTTACCTGTGCTGCTTACTGGATCTTGCAACTCAGATGGTGTAGGAAAGAAGCCGCCAAAGGGCACAAAAGACCCCATCATCAAGCTGTAAGTATATCATGAGCAGGGAACTGTGAGAGCCAGCGCATAAAAGAAGTCAGAAGCTAAAATGTATTATACCCAAAATTTGGTAGAGCAACAGCCGATATAATTATGAAATATAAAATGACATATATACACGTGGAGTATAGAAAGCCATATGCAATTTTTATTTTTTTACTGGCTCCTAAAACTCAAAAAGAATTAAGAAACCATAGATACAGCAGCAAACATCAAAGGATAGGTAAAAACGTGCACAAAAGTGTACACAAAATGAGTTGTCATTTCATGTTTGGAGTAAGAGTATAACAGACCCCATGACATACAAATGGGATCCAATCTTCACCCAAATATCCAACCACGCGGTGACACCCCATCTTGTGTGCAACTTTTTGTGCCCATTTTAATGAGTCTGGCCTTTTTCAAGATAAACCGGCAAAGAATTTGAACAGGTATGGAATCAAATATAGCGAATATTTAGATAAACCTCTAGGCAAGCATGCACATAAAAGCCAATATATGGATAAGGCCCAGCAATTTCATTCACGCAAAAATGTTCAGGCGAGATTTTAATACGCAAAAAGCTCAATGTTATGACTACTCACCGTAGTTATAATGAGATAAAGATGTGTTTTAATTCTTTGCAGAAGGAATAAATATTGCACATGGTTTCTTTTATCTCAAATCCAGAAGTCTAATGGAAGATTTCACATTGTAGTTCATTTGAGCTTTATAAGGAGGATGAAGAGGTACGATGAGATCAAAAACTGGTTGGACGAATAAGCTCATAAATAGATACAATAAGCTCATAAATAGATGCAGGATTTCAAACTATAACAACATCAAAAAGCAATCGACCATCAATATCATATTGCTAACATGAAATTTCAAAACTTGAGTGAGTAGTAAAAAATCATACCACCATGTTACAATTGCAAAGAATGTAAATCAATACATAAAACTATTCACATTTATAATGGAGATTGAAATATTCACATTCATATATTTTTCCACTTCCTAGATCTTTTCATAAAAACAATGCAACTGGCATAGTTAAATTTACATATCAAAGAGAAGTTCGCAATTTAACACACAAAGAATGGTCCACTAACCTGGATTTTGAAGATGATCCTCCAATTGAAGCCTTAGACGAAGTGATGGGCAGCACACACAAATCCCAAACTTTCTCAATCGAAGGAAACCGAGCCAAAAACTTCTTGTACGTATCATCACTAGCTGCTGCCCCAATCAACCACAATTTTCCACCATGAACCACCACCAAGCTACTCAATCTTTCAACCACACAGTTTATTGCAGCAACCGATCCGCCGTCGACAAACACCTTCAATTCCCCATAATTAACAGCAACACCACACCCACTACAACTCTCCACTCTATGACTCACCTCCTTAAACTTCAAATCAATCACTTCTTTGCTCCCGCCATTAACAACAAACTCAATAATCTCCTCACCGATACAAACAACCTCCAGTCCCTCAATTTCACCAGGCAATTCACCAGTCTTCCCTCTCTGTATGAACTCCGTAAAATTCCCCAACGCATCATTCGCACAAACCCCAATCAGTAAAGGGTTTTTCACCTTCTTCTTCACAAGAACTTCCCCGATCCTCCTCAAATTGCCATCTCCATTCTCAAGCCCAGGAAAATCCACAAACGGGAAATTAAAACGAGAAGAATTTGACCCCGACGAATCACACATAAACAGGGGCGGAAACGAAACCCTAGGCTGGGAGATTCGCGAAACATGCGGAAGAGGATGAAGAATTGCAAGCTTGATATCCGACCCTCTAAAACCCGCTTCCTCGAAAACCCTACTAACAATTGGATCATCAAGAATTGATAAGATAAAGTACTTTAACTCCACTTTAACACACGAAAGCCCCAACTGGTTCTGCACTTGCATTTGCTGGTAAAACTGAAAACTATCCGGTTGTCTTCTTTGATTAGCCTGGGCCCTTTTGATTGCCGCCATTAAAGAGTTGGATACCGGAGGTTCTTCTGTAGATTTAGAAGTAGGCAATTTGTCGAGCGATACACTGACGCAGAGCTCGAGGGCCCGGAACTGGAGCCGGGGCGGGTACTCGGAGCTCCCGGAACGTGTACATGCTTCCCGGAGCAATGATGTTGTCGGCGCGAGCAACGCAGACACTGCGTGGAGAGAGGTGGTCTGCGCGTGGCTCCTGCGGACGGAGACTGCCACGGCGTCGTCGAGTGCACGCGCCGCCGAGTCTGTTAGACATTGCCTCGCTGTGCTAACCGGCGTCGGCATGACCAGTGAGCATATATATATATATATATATATTTCAACTAGAATAAAATAATGGAAGAGGGTGAGTGGTAAACTTCAAGACCTTTTGAATTATTTATTGAGTTTGGGAGAGTGAGAGCATATTTGTTGTTGGTGTTTTACGTGGGTCCGTAATTGCTATAGCCATTTAAGCAAACACGTGGTGAGCATATATTCCATATCAAATATCATTAGAGGCGGCTTTATTCATGGGTAGTATTTTTTACACCATAAATCTATCACAAATACTACCTTTAAAATTTAATTAAAAATATATTTTAATAATATTTTATTTAACACAAACACTTATTTTTATTACTTAATATTAAATGAATATTTAGTAACATACTCTTTTCATATAAATTAAGTTCATATAAATGCATTTACTTCTCATTAGACGGACATTAGTTAAAAAAACACTCCAGCAATCAATAGCTTGATATTAGGCGAATGATTACAAATAAACTCGCAATTCATTGCCTGATATTATGTGAGTTGTTACAAATAAACTCTTTTCAAGTGAAACAAGTGTGTGCATTTGCACTCACCTTTCATTAGACGAGTCTTAGGAAATGTTAGTTATTAAAAATTTACATTTACTAGATGTTTGTAACAAGGGGGCGTTTGTGACAGATATGGAGGTATAAATAACACTGTCCTTATTTATATTTACCAAAAATTATATAATATTTTATTTTATTTAAATAACCTATGACATTAATAATATAAATTAGTGTACCCTAATCATTACTACTTTACCCACAAACTTGTCATGTTATACCAAACATTTCTAATGTACATTAAGATAAGTGTTAAGAGAGAAAAAGAAAAAGAAAAAGTTTAAGAGAACGATGATCCGAAAGAGGTATTATATTTATATTTTTTAGATTGATTATGTTTTATTTCAGATTTAGTACGTCGGGTGTGTCTTATAAAGCATATCTACTGTTACAAATGAATTAACATCTTATAGCTAGTATAACTATTACAATAAAATGGTTGATGTCTCTCCTCTCACTCATAATATATTATCACTCAAACTTGTAAGTTATAGTGTGCTTATGAGACCTATTAGTACAAGTGAAAAGTATCTCAATTAAAGAAATCTCTTTTGTTTTTACTTGAGTACGAGTATTTAAGGCCCAATGTATTAGTGGGTGTAATGGAGTAAATACTTTGTATATATATAGTAGGAAGGAAAACAGGTCTATGGAACTAGTGTGATTGGCCCATAGCTTCTTTCGTCATTGCAATGGTTGATGAAGTGTGTTCATTCTTGATCTTTCTTTTTCCTCTTAATTCGGAGTATTAAATACAGTTGACGTGCATTTAATAAAGTTGAGGTGGTTTGTGTATCCACTTTTGTCCTGCTCATTAGTCGCTTATGCTTTCTTCACCTACTTTGAAATAATTATGCTCAGTGCTATATTTAACTTGTCAGCACAGGGTTACAGGACCTAGTCAGGGCCTTCTCATAATATCATACATGACCCACTTAAGCATATGAAAGAGATTTGTGCTCAAATGATGTCTGTTTATCAGACTTGGTCGTGGCCTCTTGCCACGTCACAATGCATGCTTACATGGACTATAATGTGTCTTCCCTATTTATTTAGATGGAGTGAATTAATATTTTACCTTATCAAACTTGTTCATGAAAACAGACTTGGGGTTATTCTACCGAGATTCTATACACATACACGGTCTGTCATGCTGAAGACAATTTCCAACAAAGCACTCATCCATGGAAAATTCAAACACATTCATTGCATATTTCAAGCAAATGAAATATTTTTAAAACAAATTTAGGGTTCTATCATAGTCAAACAAACTTACTTGGAGTAGAAGATTGACAAATTTGAAATGAGTAATAGAAGATCACTGATAATGAATAAAAGAACATAATAGAAGATTGATGTTTAACGGAAGCAGTAAATGGTAGAAAAGATAAAGAAAAACATTGAATTGTTTCATTTGAAAGGTAGAAATAAAGAGAAATAATGTGTGTTAGTTTTAATCTTAGAAAGATAGAGATTATGTTGTTGATAATGTTTGAATGTTTTGTTTATAATTAATTATTTGATAATTGATTATATTAATTATATTAGTTAATACTAACTAACTTAAAATAAGATAGTAAAGTGGTGGGAGTATTAGTTGTAAGAATTAATTATTTAATTCTTATGTGCCCCACATAATTAGCTCATTTTATTATTTTATAATTTATTAAATACATAAATAAATTATTGAAATTGGCCAAGTTTTAAACTTTACGGTTAGTTGAGATAATTATCTATATATAGTTGAAGATGAATTTCTAATAGTTAAATATTTACAAATATTATCTATAATTAGTTAAAGATAAGTGACCACTTACCCACTTTGATGGAAAGTGAGAATTATAAACAGACAGGAAATTGGATCATCTCTCTACCTATAATAATACGTACTATTTCAATCTCATCTTAGGGCACAACACATAAAGGTATAGATCAAGAGAGAGAAAATAACGATCAATAGATTTATTATTTTAGTATGGTTATGAACTCAGGTTAGTAAATTTTTTCAATCAAATTATATATATACGTAGAATCATTTTAATTCAAAAATTGTATGTTAATTTGTATAGATATCCGCAGTTATATTTATATTAAGATTATGCAAAATTTCATTTAAAAAATTGAAAAGATAGAATGTTACAAAAAAAATTTAATAGATATAAATAACGCCGCTCTTATTGAAAGAAATTTACTACTAAAAAAATGTAAACTTTTTTAATACAATTTTGTTAGAGCGGCACCAAAAAATTTGCTTAAAAATTGAACATGCCTAATATTTCCCCTTTTCGATATAGCAAAGATATTTTGCTTTTAATCTTTGTATGAAAGGACTATTGGTGTTAATAGTCAATAAGATAGTAAGGTGCTTTTTGAAAGAGATATGTCCTAGGACTATTCATAAATTATGATTTGTACTTGGATATTTTATGCTTATTGTTTTAATAAAGTTTATTTATTATACTTTATATTCTCTTGTTAATATATATTAATACACATCAAGTACATGATTTTGTGGGAATAGTAATGTTATAATAATATTATTTAGATGTCTCGGTCAATAACCTAGGTTCAATTGAAAAATTAGAGTATGGGTCAGTGATGATTATGTTCCACAAGTTGGATATGGAAATATCAAGCTGAACATTTCTTATTAGGGAACTTTGTTTGGTAAGCACAAATTCCCCATGAAATATTTTCTCGAGAAAGGAGAAAGTAGGGAGTAAAATGTGGTTGATCAAGATGGGATTTGTCATTTATATTGAGAGAGATATCTTCCCCTTGAAAGTGTAATTAATATTTGCATGGACATGCACAAATGAATTCATTTGTTTTATTTTCTTAGAGATCAAGAAATAAAGATTGAACATACAAGTGATTTTCTTGTGTTCAATCTAGATATCATTGACAAAAGGAGTTAATATGTGGAATATAAGGTTGTGTCGTTTTTGACTTTTAATTTTAGAGTAATGTTTTATTAGAGACCGTTTAATTCGTAATACGGGCTTTTAATTATACTGCCAAATAGTGTAAAACCTAAGGGTTGCACACCAAAACGAGTACAAAACGAATCAAAACGGGCTTTGGACTTGGACCCAGTGTTTGTTTTAGGGTTCCAAGGGTTCCCTTATAAAAGGGAACCTTTGTTCATCCTGGCCGTCATGGGAAAAAAAATTGAGAGAACCCTAGAAGGCGCTAAACCAAGCAAGGATTTCTTGTTCGTGTGTGCACTAGAGGCGTTAATTTCCCAAGGACCAACAACAGAAGGATCCGATATTGTTCGTTTTAGAAAAATAATATAAGAGTCTTCAGTCGATTCATTTAGGGTTTATATATTAGTGCTTTTATATGATAATTACTGCCAAACAACACTTTTAATCTTAAGTCTCGTTTGTTTCACTTTTATAGGAGAAGAACAATCGTTCTTTTTCCTTGTTTGGTAGACAAATTCCGGAAATACTTTTCCGAGAAAGGGAAAAATAGGGGGTAAAACCATCCTTCCAAAACACATGAGATTTTCCCAGATTTTCAAGATTTGTTAACAAATTTTAGAAAAATATAAAATACTTTCCATAGACCAAACACAAGAAAAAAATTTGACGAAAAATTTACTTTCCCACTTTTATTAGAAAAATAAGAGAATTCGTTTCTTTTTTATGAACCAAACGAAGTTTTATAGTAGACGGGTTTCAAGAGATTTAGAGAGAGAAAAATATAAGATACGGTAGGGGTGCATGTCCACCTTTTTACTTTTTTTTTTGTTCTACTGGGCATGTCCACTTGCTGATGCTCAAATTAACAATGAGGTTAGGGTCACTGTCTTTGCTTTCTGAGGGTGAGGAGAAAAGCGTCTATTTCAGTTTAAATTTGCTAAAAAGATTTATTGCATGGTGATAAGGTTAGAGTGAGAGAGAAACAAAATCAAACCAAATCAAAACCAAACCCCACTTTTCCACATCCTCCACCACCCATTCTCTCTCTCTCCCACTGGCCATCAACCATTGGAAAAGCAACATTGCATGAATGATACGATTAATACCTGTAATCAGAAAATCTTTCTTATATTTGATTGCAAAATTATAAAATTATTAAATGAGACTTTGACACCTCAACTTTAATTATTAACCGAATTTAATTTTCTCTTTTGTCTCTTCTGGTAGTTAGATTTGGCAGAAAATGATTTTAGTTCAATTGTTAAAGACGAACATGCCCTCCAGAAGATAAGCAAGAAAAAAAAAAAAAAGGAGAAAAACTCTTATTTAAACTAAAATATATTATACATTTTCTTCTTCTTATTTTCTCTTTCACTGAAGGAACGTATTAATTTTCAATAATATTGTATTAATTATACAATATTACTATTTCATAAATGAAAAGAATAAGACTAATATTGAAATAAGGTTTTGGCTACTATTCACTTGAGAAATGAATTCTTAGTATGATTCAAAAAATAAAAAGTGAGAAAGAAAAGTTAATACGAGAATCCTCATCAAGAATATATGCTTTTTACAACGATTTGTTAACCAAAGCTTATTTTAACAATAATAATTACAATTTTTCCTTTTTTAATAACAACAAGAAAAATATTTAATTTACGTGAAAGTTGGAAATTAAGTTAAGAAGCTTGAGAATTAACGTGTATTTGAATCGTAAGAGTTAGACATGTCATGATGCACTCTCTATCTCATGATTATTTTTATGAGTAGATATCATCCATCATTTATTGTTCTTTGTGGAAAAAAATTCGTCTTTTAACTCCCAAAGAAATTTTTTCTATGAAAAAAGTCAAAAAATAAGAAAACTTCTCATCACATTACAAGTATCAACTTATTTTTTAATTTCTCATAAAACAATTAGAATAATATTCGTTTGATTAAATTAATGAAACATATATTGAAAGAAGCAGAGATGATAATCTCTTAATCTTGGGTGACTTTTGGAAATCCAAATGGGGTGGGGCAGCCAAGCTCCGAATGGCTTTACAACTCCTTACTTCTCAAAGGGTGGTCATACACAACACATAAAGCCATAAAGGTGTGATTTTGACCTCCCATTTTGTTTGGTCCCCTCCCCTCAATTTTTCTTTTGAATCTTTCTCCTTCTCATCTTTAATTTTGATACATCTTTTACTTTGGTGAAAATCTTTACGGGATTTATTATTATTGAAAACCAATAAACAGCATTTTGAATATAAGCTATAAATAAAAATCAAATATTCGAGAGGGAGGAAATATAAGCGGAGTATTCGAACATACTTTAACCCTTTGAACAATTTTTAACATGTTCTAACCACTTGTAGTTAAACTATAAATAAGGCGACTTTTTAGCATGTTTTAACTAATTGAGTTGTTGTTTGATTTTTAACAGTATTTTACTTATAGTTTAAGTGGTAAAAACGCTCTTGATTAGTGGGAATGCTCTCTGAATAGTATTAATTATGTCTTAAATTTATTTAATTTTAAATTTATTATTTCAAAGAATTATTGTTCTAAATTATAGTACATTACATATCATCTAAATCTGGGACATGCCCAGAAATTCAAGTTAGGGAGGCGTACTTGATAAATTTTTAGAAAATTTTACATGTACTAAAATGAAAAGAAGTTGGATCACCTGAAATTTTGCGGAGTGGATTCTACATTTATTATAGAGAAACTCTTTGGATTTGATGTGGCGGGACAATTTAAACAATTTTTATGTCCAGTTGAGGCACTTGCATTTTCTATCAATGATGTAATATAAATTGAGAATACACGATAAGTTCAATCTAAATTAATTAAAAATCATAAAATATGTTTTTCCGTTATAGCCCATCAAACTTATGCTTCTTTTTTATCAAAAAAAATAATTAAACTACTATAAATCAACAATTATGTACAATATACAAAGAACGATACAAAAACAATTTATGCTCTTTTGACCTAAAAGATGTACTGTAGCATCAATCTCTAATCGAGTTGATAAGAATTCTATTTACAATATTTAAAAAAAATATATGATCATAGCTAAAAATATAATCATATTTAGGATCAAGGCCAATACAAAAAAAAGGGATATAAAATATGATTTATTGTAACTATTAAGGTTCAAAATCCACTCTCTCCTCTCAATCGAAGAAAATAAATTAAAATTTTAATTTAAAAGTATAAAGTAATAAATATTAATTATCGTAACTATTAAAATTAATGCTTGTGTAACTTACGTTTAAATAATTTAAAGACAAAAATTCAAAAAACAATTAGTAACTTGGTGTGTTTGTCGTGCGGGATTAGAAGCAGGATAGGATTAATTAATCCTATCCGGTGTTTATTGTCGGAAAGGATAGGAAAAATAAATCCTGTCAGTTTGGCGCGAATGGATAGGATATTTTAAACCTATCCCACGTTTGGCACAACACGGGATTGGATTGCATTCGATTAATATATTTTATCCCTTTAGAATCGGATAAATATTACCACCCCTTAGGTGGTATTATTTTATCATGATTGCCGGAATTAAAAAAAAAAAATATCTTTTTTTAATCTTTTTCTTTACACCTTTTAGTATTCAAATTTATTAATAAAAAATTTCAACTACCAAAAATCACAGAACTCAACTAATAAAATTTAATTCTTTTATATATTGCAATTTTTTTAAAATAAGATATTTATAAGAAACTTTAATTTTAGAAAAAATGGTAACATTAGGATTTGAAATCTACTTAAGCCTAATTCGTAAATATTGTACGGATATAGAATTTTCTCCCGAAAGAGGTTTTTACGAAATTATTTATAAATAGAAGAATCATATTAGTTAAAAAAAAATTGCAACAATTAAAATTGCATATATTTTTAAAAGAAAAGCAAGTGTATTATATAATATCTGATTGTATCAGAACTCCATCAAATGCAAAGTTTATTAAATCACAATTTTATCCTGTCCGATCCCATTAATCTTATCCGACTGATTCATTTGCTATCCTGTCCCATTTCCTATCCGTAAGTCCGGCTCTTATCATCCGGCCTTTATCCTATCCTATCCTACCTCTTTATCCGGCGTGAATAACTGGCTTGAGTTTGAATTTTAATGTTTACATCGAAATATAAATTTATTCTTTCACAAAAAAAACATCGTGAAATACATAAAAAAAAATCCAAAATCTAAAGGCGGATGAATTGGTTACATCAACGGTGGATATCATCGTCACAATTCAATCTTTTTTTTTTTTTTTTGGACAGCATCGTCACAATTCAATCTTGGAAAATTGTTTATCAAAGTCAAAAGAAAGCTTTCACACCATAAATAAAAAATATCAAATTAAGATTTGGCGTAAGATTTTACTAAAATCTATCGCATTTAACAAATTTAGTACTCCCTCCGTCTCAATTTAATTGTCACATTTTAAAAAACTAAAAATTAAGGAGATATAATAATTACTTCAAGAGAAAATACTTATTTTCAAAAATATCCTTTACTTTTCTTCCAATAAAAAAAGGTGGTGGTGCCCAAAATAAAGAAAGTGGGGGAAGCTTAAAAGGTAATATTAGAAATTAAAAAATTGTTGTAATTAATGACATGCTAAATGTATAAAGTGGACAATTATTTTGGGACAGCTATAAATGAAATAGTGGACAATTAAATTGGGACGGAGAGAGTAAATAACTCAATTTTTAATAGTTAACCTAATTATTTTGGTTTTAGCCCAAATTCATTTTTTTTTCAATATTCTAACTTTTTTAAGACTACTCTAACTAAATTGTCCTTATTAAATGATCATGTTACTATTTTCTTCATTTTTAGGTAATGTACTATACAATTTAATAATAAATATTTATCATTTCTAATAGCATTTATCATTAACTCTAATACCATTAACAATGGATGATAGAGTTAATGGATGATAGAGTAAATTAATCAATTAATCCGCTCTACCAACCACGATCTGATACGTGACATCTTGTGTCAGCAACCTGTTCCGCCACAATAGGAGAAGCTCGAGAGCTCTGCCTAGGTGTTACCTGGAGTCCAGAGCTCCAGAGAATGTGGGCATTAGGCTTAAAAGTTATTTTCACACAACAGACTACGGAGGTCGGAGCTCCTTCTAATGAACTCCGTGCTCTCTAGACGACTACTGTATCAAAAAAAGTACATACATCATGTATGACTGCTACTAATTCCACCAACGCTGCAGAACTTCTTCTCAACTTCATTAAATGTATACCAACTGCATTTATTGTTGGAAAATGAGTATTTTATATATCAATTTTTAATAGGTGAATGAGAAATTGTTACCCAAAAATATTTTGTAATAACATCCATATTAAAAGATGTCAGTGGTCACTTAATGAGTATGATGCAACATCTATGAAAATGGGTGTTAGTGATCACTTATGACCATGTTGTAACATCCATGTTAATGGGTATTAGTAGCCACTTATGAAGAGGTTACTAGCACTAATTTCATATTTAGTGGTTAGTTAATTATCTCCAAGAGTTTTTCCTACATGATTATTATAAATAGCTTTTATCTTCCATACAACACACACAGTTCATACACTAGTTTTCTCTCTAGTTTTTCATAGAATTAGTACGTTTTTCGTGTCCAAGTTAGTCAAATTTCTTGTCGTGTTTAGTGGAGCTTCGCATAAGTTTAGATTCGATCGATATATTATGTGCTTAGATATAATCAATAAACCGTTTTATCTTAGGAGACAGAACGTCGATTAGCAACCTCGAAGCACTATAGTGAGGTGGCGTAACTATTTTAAAGAGATCGTATGATACATGAGACTCGGTTTCATTTTTTGCTCAGATCTGTAAATTATGTTTTTCGGGATTTAAACGATCTCAAACGTAAAAATGACCATATACGGAAATTGTTCAGAATTGAATTACATTGGACTGTGAAGTTTCAGAAATTTCTGAACTGATTTACTATATTTAAAAGGCAAAATAGTATTCTAAAAAATTTTCGGTAACATACGGTTCTGAATATTTTTTAATAAATACATGATTTTGAGACAATACTTGTTACTATAATTTGTCTTATTATGGCACATAAATTCATAAACATATATTTCGAACATTTATATCGTTTGGTTTCTATTGGTACAAAATGTACAAAGACGAATGAAATCATTGATTCGGCTCCATTCATCAATAAGGACTTTCACTTGAACTATAAAATTTGTATATATATATATCAGGTTTATATATATAAAATATGTATTTAAGTGGCCAATATTTTTAATATTTAATGAACCGGAATACATGGAGAAGCAATGTTATAATTGGTGATATCCAATGATGGCCTCAGACTTGCTCTGAGAGCTTATTCACACGTTTTCTCTCTGTCATGTATATATGGGAAGCATTTGCTTCTTTTGCTAACTAAGGGGGGTGTATTCAATTCAGATTTTAAAAGATTCTAACTGACTTTTTAAAATCCGTAGATTCTGTTAAGTCTATGGATTGTTTTAAATCCATATAGAATCTGACAGATTTTAATGCATGGATTCTTTGGGATTTCTGCAGATTTTAATAAGTCCATGGATTTTTGCAGATTTTAATAAGTCCATGAATTTATGCAGATTTTAATAAGTTCATCAAAAAAATAAAAAATAAAAAATCAAAAGACAAAAGACAAACAATAAAATAAATTAATTACGAGTTTAAAGTAACATTATCAAAAATGTAAAGACAATTAACGAAATACATTATAAAAATTCATACTGCACCCACAAAATTAGACTTCTCACCCACTAATATTTTTTAATGAAATTGACATAATTGTTTTTAAAAATTTGAACGATAATTAGCGGTCTAACCATTTGAAATTATGTTAATGCGCGTGAAACCACATTAGTAAAAGAGAGAATAAAGACTTTATATGGACGAAGAATAAATTATAATGTGTTCATCACATAATAAGAAATTTGAATTTTGAGAGAGAGAGGGGGTTTAGAAAGTTCTTAAAAGAATGAAATCCATCTGAAATCTCTGGGTAAGTGAGAAGATTTCAAGATGGATTTTTAGTAAAAAAAGGCTTTACAATCCACCAAAATTCACCACTTTAAAATCCTACTAAGTCATTAGACTTTTGAATCCATAAGATTTAGATGATTTTTTAAAATCTTAATTGATACATCAAGATTTTAAAAGACTTTTTAAAATCTCAATTGAATACATAGATTTTAAAAGACTTTTTTAAATCTTAATTGATACCCATGAACTTTAAAAGTCCATTAAAATCTTATAGAATCTAAATCCAATACACCCCCCTAAGTAACTAAGCAACAAACAAGTTGTGTTTGGTTAATGTTTCAGACAAGTTTTCTACTAAGTTTTTAAAAATTTGGTGTTTGATTGAATGTTTTGAGTTAGAGTTTTTATGTTGAAAAGTGAATTTGGTTTTGTTTGACTTTTTTTCAACCAATGAAAAAATGCATAAAAAATTTCAAAAAATAGTCACAATGGATCTTATTTTATAGATCTCGATTAGTAGGTTTCAAATATATATTTTTTATTATTTTTTGATTTTTGGATTTAAAGTTATGGCGTTTTAAAAAAAAATTAGAGAGAGAAAATGTAGTGAAATAAATTTTGGGAAGTGTGAAAGTAGAGTTGGTTTTGAATTGAGTTTTTAAAATTTTGGGGAAAAAAAAATAGTGAGCAACCAAACACAACCTTAGCAATTGAGAAAGGTTTGAGTAACCAAGCTTTTATCACAAGACAGAGAGATATGACTAAAAAACCCCATGACAAGCTTCTAGCACAGAGAGTTTAGAACTTGTGTGGCTTAGTAATATTTTTGTTTTAATCTTATGATGATGGAATAACTAGAGAGATTTCGCGAGCTTGTAACACAAACTCATTTATCGTAATACAAGGCAGCCCAAGTTTTTAACTCTATTCACAAGAGGAGAACTAATTCATATTTTTCATATAAAGCGAACCTCCTTAATTTATACATCTTTGACTTTCTTAGCTCATTTCTTTATTGTTCCAATCATTTGATTATGTTTTTGAAACCGACATGTTCTAATTTTTCACACTAACAATAGACATTTATAACAAATGCATATATATATATACCAATATTCCTTTTTAGTGAGTTAAATAACACACAATACAAACTGTCACATTTTTCGGCTTTCTCCAATTGTTATTTATATCTATACAAATTTATATGATATAAAAGAAAATTAGAAAAAAAATTATGATATAATGGGATTTTCTATAACCATTTCTATGTGAGGTGAAAATTGAGTCACACGAGGAATTTCTATCACCATTTTTAAGTGTAGAAACGGTAATAGAAATTTTCAATATGACATGGCACATCTTCATTGGATATAAGAAAACCCACTAATTCTCTCTCATTCTTAAATAAATGCCAAATAAGATAAAAAAGTAATATAAAAATGGCACCATTTGATAAACTTTATTTGAGACTTTTTTATCTACACAATTATATTGCCAAATAGTTATTGAAATGTATTAAAAGCACCATGACACATGATAGAAATGAATTTATAGAAAATACCATTAGAGATGGCCTTAATATATCAATTAATTAGTAACATTAAAGTTTAATATTCGTGGCGAAATATGAGGATATACAAAAATTTCATTATAAATTTTCATATTGTTGCGATAATCCAATATATGACTTAAGTGATCATAAGTAATCTTATATTTAGTGCACATATAATGATTGTTAGAACATTCATTTAAGGGTTAGCAACTTATTTTTTACAACTCTTTGGAACCCTCTCTCCACATTCTAGAGAAGAATTAACCCCAAAGAAGGGGGGTTTGAATATGGTTTATGGCAAATAATGGATTTTTAATAGATTCTTTTAAATGTAAGAAATTATACTAGTAGTGAACTCAAACAAAATGAAGTAAATACTTGAAATGTAAAAGAGTTTGAGTTTAGAAAGACTTCACCACTAACCCAAGTTGTTTTGTTTACGCGGTTTGATTTTTGGCTATACGTCCGCGCCCGAGGTCGGTTCTCGAGAAATTTCACTATATGATCTTCTTTACGGGTCAGGATCAAAACTTCTATACACCAATTTTCTTTACGGGCCATAATAAAACATTTACAAGTGTGATTATACCCACACATTCACACAAGATCAAATCTCTATGAGTGTGATAATACCCACACACTCACACTAAATTTCTCTCTTGCTAACTATGAGAACACCTCTCACAAAATATAAATGAAGGTTTTAGTGATCAAACACTACGATTGCTTTCAAGGATAAATAATGAGAAAACTTTCAAATTGAAACACAACTTATAAGATAAAACTCTTAAACTCTTAAGAATAAGATGATGATGCTCTTGAGAATAGCTTTCGAAAACTCAAAGTAGTTGTGTAATTTCTTGTGCCTCTTTCTTCTTCTTTCTTCACTACATATATAGCAATAAAAATATGGTCGTTATAGAAAGAGCTGTTAGAAAAAAAAACATTGACCATATGAGGGAGAGAGAAGATATGAGAGTTTTAAATCTTTGAAAACAAAAAGTTATTTTTTTTTATTTTGAATGGCTCAGGTAACTTATACAAATTAGGACTTTGAAAAATCATGTTACTAACAAAAAGTAGGACTAGTAGACTAGTCACCTTTTAGTTTTGAAAACTTAAGTCAATTATAACAAGTTGGTTTGTTCTTATCTTATGAGCTTTTCTAGAGAATTTATCTAATAAATTATATTTGTGAAACTTTTACAGAAGAACCTATATACAACAATCTAGCTTGAATCTTCAATTCTTTGTTCTTCTTTTAGTTTCTTTCATAACGGATCTTCTTCTCTTGCGATGTAAAAAGACTTGGCTTCTTCATGAGAACGAAGAGTGGTCCATTCCCTTTCCGAGTACTCAATGCTTCTAGTCTTGGTAGTTTGAATCTTTTATGTACAATTATCTTTTTGCACTTGTAGGATTAAACTGAGACTAAGAGAGATAAACTGTTAATAGCACTTTTAATAGAGTATTTTTGTTTTAATCATCAAACTATAAATTAAATAAAGAATATTTATTTAATTGTATTTCACACATATTACAAAACATGACTATGTTTTTTATTTTACTTATGTAATTATTTTTTTTATATGATTTTGTTTTTAGTTTGACTTAAGTAATGTCTAGTTTTTTGTTTTACTTGTGTATTTTTTTTAATATTATTGTATTTTTAGTTTTACTTGTGTAATATCTTTTTTAATTTGGCTGCATTTTTACTTTTATTTATATGTAATATTTACTACTATTATATCTTCTACATACCCCAAGTTTTAATGTTTGATATTTTTAATATGACAATATTTTAAATTTTATTTGTGTGATCCCTTTTTTAATATGACTATATTTTTAGTTTTACTTGTGTGTAATATTTACATTTTGTTGATACCTTAAGGCCTCGTTTGATTCGGATATTAAAAAGTGGGATGAGATTATTAATACCACTTTTTTTATAATACCTTGTTTGATTCGTACAAATGTATTGGGATTACAATATCGGTATTAACTTAATACCACTCTTTGTGCTTAATTTAATACCAAGGGGGAGGTGGTATTGTTTATACAGGATAAGAAAAAGGAACCATATTTTTCAAAAATCCATACTACTATAATATTTTCAAAAATGGTTAGTTCATTTCCTGTAACGAGTTAATAACAAAATATGGTATAAACTAGCATGAGATATCCCAGTTTAATACTACATGAATCAAACAGGGTATTGATATAAATTAATACTAGGATTAATAATCCAGTACTATTAATGTGGTATTGTTAATTTCCTTACCTGAATCCGAGGCCTTTTATTTTGATATTTTATATTAACTAGTCAACTTCTTAGTTTTCTTAATATATATTTATCCATAGGCATTTAATAATTACTAAATGTTGGGATATATTAGTTTTCCTTATTGTATTAATTTCCTTTCCTTATTATGTTTCTTTTCTTGAGCAGGAGATTATGATTAATTAGTTTCCTTTTCAAACCCTATATAAAGGGTTCTTTGTATTAAGTTTATTATCTAATTCAATATAATATATTCTCTCAACTCTCTCTCTATAATATTTGACATGGTATCAGAGATATTCGAATTTTCTCACTTAGGATTTTTGGGTTCCACCTTTTTCGGCGAGCGGCCTTTTGCCGCATGCCCGGTCAAAGAGTTTTTTTTTCATCTTCTTTTGGTTTAACACATGAGTTTCTTTCTTTTTATATTACTTTTCAGCTTCTATTGAACTTAAGATGGCAAATTGATTTTGGTTTTACACCTCCTTCAATTTGAGGTGGAGTGTTGGAAATCATAAAGGTTTCTTTTGTACATCCCAGGGCATAATTATACCGTTGTTAGGGTTAGATCGCCTTCGTCATTAAAAAAGTGGTCATTTTCATCTTAGATCCCCGTTATTAGGGTTCATCTATATCGATTTCGCCATTCAAAAGCAGTCGTCTTCATCTTCGTATATTCTTGTTTGTCACCTCGCAAACTTCCGTTGCTTCGTTTATCCACCCTCGGCTCTGAGATCGTCTTGGAGAGACGAAAATGATGGTGCAAAAATTTCAAGGATCGGGCTTTTGTTATTTGTAATTTGACCTAGAAGTTTTTGTTTTGGCCTCAAAAGTTTTTGTTTTGGTCCCAAAACTTCCAATTTTCTGCAGATTATTCCTACACCTTTGAGGAAGTTCATGGTTAGTCTCATTGTATATCATCATGGGTGATACAAGTGAATCATAGGTTCAGAAGGTTTAGGTGTCTATTCAAAGTTAGAAGGAGGTTCTTTTAGAAGTACCAAGCTCAATGGCGGAAAAGAGTTTTATGACTCACTAAGCAAGTTAGGCATGTTCAATATCCATTTATTAACTTGAGGGAGAGTGTTGGACTATATTAGTTTTCCTTATTGTATTAGTCTCCTTGCTTTATTATATTTCATTTCTTGAGTAGGAGATGATGATTAATTAGTTTCCTTTTCAAACCCTATATAAAGGGTTCTTTGTATTAAGTTTATTATATAATTCAATATAATATATTCTCTCAATTCTCACTCTCTAGAATATTTGACACTAAAAGTTATCACTCGTAATTTACATTTATAAAATTTTAAGTTTGAATTTAAAACCATAGAAATCTCTAAAAAGATTCATTCTGACAACAAGTAAATATAATTTTAGGTGAATAATAAATTTAAATTTGAAAAGTTAAAAAAGGATAAGATGGAAAAAATATAAAAGAAAAAAAAATAAGATTATTTATAAAATATATATTTAGTAATTATCTACTCTTTTGAGCCGATTACTAATTTCTTAAATAGAATAAATTAAAAGTAAAATAATTTAAATTTTTTAGGTTAAAAACAAAAAGGCCCAATAAAAAATCCCTGGCTTGAATGACATGGCATTTACCGGAAACTAAAGGGATACGCAGTGCGTGCGTAATTGGTAATATATTATTTAATATCTGTTTTAATAAGTATAAATAAAATTCAGAAAGGTCACACAGTAGCTTTTAAAGAAAATTTAACAACAACATTACATCGAACGTTGAGACGTACTATTATGCTAAAGATTTATCGTTTGTCAAACAAAAATTGAGGGGTTAATTAAAAAATATGGTAATTATTGGTATTATAACCGCTTGAACATATGTGTCTTTTATAATACTATAGATAATTTTCAATTCTTATTATAATTTAAGGGTGATATTATTATTAAATCAATTATGGTTATTATTATTGTGGTGTGACTATTTTCAAAGCAATTATATTTATTGTCAAAATAATATATAATTTTAAAAGTATATAATATAATTTTTTAAATCAATACATTACACTATTAAAAGCATAATTACTTTAACAATATAAATAGTATGGTTGTTAAGGGAATTTTAAAAATTGTTTATCAACATCGTATACAAGGGCATGCATTCATGGTGTATTTTACGTACACTTATATCAAATAATTGTAGACAAAGACAGTATTATATAGTGTATTATGCGATTCATCGACTCCGCTCAATTTAAAAATTTATATATATATATATGTTGTATAATATTAAAAAATCTTAAAAGATAATAACAAGTGGGATCAAGTAAGTTAGTGCGTGATCCTATCTTATTACATAAAATAAACGGTTTAGAAAATGAGTTCACAAAGCAATTTTTTTAATTTTTTTTTTATTTACTGCACAATGATTATACAGCATTACAGCATGCCAAAATGTTTTTACTCGACAGGACGGGGAATAATTTCGCTGAAGAAGCACTTTTTACTTTTACAAGTGCCCGCCCTTTTTCTTGACCTTTCTCTTTCTCTCTCTCTCTCCAACCGCCAACACTCGGTCGAATATCCCATTTCCTAGTGATGGAGTTGACACTTGGTAAAAGTTGTTTCTTTCTTTTCAACCTTTTTGAAATATATATATATATATATATATTTTATCGAAATAATAATGTAGTAATTAATTACATAATAATTATGATTTAGAAAGAAAAAGAAAAGGTGAAATTCTTAATTTCAAATGGAAGAAATAACTTTTTACGCTTTTAAAGCATTTTTATTTGATAAAACTAACTTAATTTGAACCAAGGTAAATAACTTAAATTTTAATTTACTTATTACATATTGTAAAAATTGTAATAACTACAACCGAGAATAATTCTTTAGTCTAAAAATTGTTGAAGCTAAGTCAGAATTTTTGTCTTCTAATTTTACCTTTACATGTTTTTAATCTCATAAAAAAATTATTAACTTGCAATTTTAAATCTTTATACTTGCAAAGGTTATAAAGAACCATAACTATTGGGCTATTTATTACTTTTTTAATTTATTTTCTTTTATATTACTTATATTTAAACCGCACATGTATTAAGTATGCACAAAAATCTAGTATAACTTTAATTGCTCTATGTATTTAGAGTTTGGAATATGAATGTGATGATCAGCAAATGATCGCTTTCTTGTATTTTGAATAACTCAGATTGCAAATCACAATAAACAATATACCTTTTGTTATTATATATACGAAGATATAGATTACTCCACGTAACACCAATTAATTTTGAGTTGAATGTTCCGAAACTTTAATATTATCAATTTATTTATAACAAAATTATAATGAAATATTTAACCTTTCAGTTACTTGTTACTTCCATGGGCGGATTTAGGGGGTCTGAGCCCATCTCAAGTTTTTTTTTTCTCAAATGTGAATTAGATATTGATATAGGTCTAGTTCAACTGTAATACAAAATAGTACTTCATTATTCATTAAAAGGTTAAGTTTATATGATTATCTTGTAAGTGATAAATAACATTTATTTTATGTGAGATGTTGTGAGTTCGAATTTCTTATTGTGATTAATTTTTTTTTCTAAACCACCATTTCTCTCCCTCTTGGTTTCTCTTTCTTCTCTCCTTTTTTTTTCCTTTTCTCCTTTCCCTTTCTAACTTTCTATCACATTATCTTTTCAGGTATTTGTGATTAATTTTAAATACTAATTTATGTTAAATTTTTTACTAAAAATTAGGTAGAAGGGCTTATTATACATTGATTTTTACAAAAAATCCAATGAATAATATTTTTTTGAATGAAGGGCCTATTTTTAATTGGTAATTAGTGTAAGAGGCCTATTTTGTTTTATATTTTAAATGAATGTATTTGAATAAATTTAAATATCATTTAATTAATAAAAACATGTTATGTATTACCTAAATTACCCCTTTTATGAAATTTGCACAAAAATATGGACTGCAAAGTTCATATTGAGTAAAATATGAACTGCAAAGTTCATATTGCAGTGAAATATGGACTAAAAATTTGCATAAAAATATGGACTGCAAAGTTCACATTGCAGTAAAATATGGACTGCAATATGAACTTTGCACTAAAAATATCGACTGCAAAGTTCACATTGCAGTGAAATATGGAGTGCAAAGTTCATATTGCAGTGAAATATAGACTGCAAAGTTTATATTGCAGTCCATATTTTAATGCATATTGGTATTTTTTAATTTATTTTAAGGGTTGGGATGTCATTTTATAATGAAAAAAAAGACACATGTCATATTATCAATAAAATAAAAAATAGGCCCTTTATTTTAAAAAAAAATTATTCCTTTGGCTTTAGTGTGAAAATCTTTCTGTAATAAGCCCTTTTTTTTAATTGCCCCAATTTTTTATTAGTAATGTAATTTATTTTTTTTAGTATTTGCAATGATAAAATTCTTGATTTTAAGTGAGAGGTTGTGGGTTCGAATCTTTTTTTTTTTAAATTAAGAGAGGTCTAAGTCTTTCCCTTAATCCTACAAATAAATAAAAATCCTCCCCTCCCACGCCATAAGTTAAACCCTTGACCTCAAGGCAAGAGTGGAGGTTGTCTACCACTGGGCTAACCCCTCTCCTCGAGGTTCGAATCTTTTATCTAACATTATTTTTTTTTCCAAACCACCTCTCCCCCTCTTGGTTTCTCTTTCTTTTCTCCTTTTTTTAACCCTCCATTACATTCTCTTTTTAGGTATTTGTGATTAAATTTAAATACTAATTGAAGTTAAATTTTTGATTAGTAATGAAGTATATATATATTTTATTTTTTTAGTATTTGAGATGATAAAATTCTCGATAGTTTAGCCATTCATTTAAATTTTGATGTAACCCTTGTACGAATCCTAGATCCACCCTTGGACTTACTTCACCAAAATTAAAATATCATTTTTCTATCCGGATCGAAAGTTATTTGTTTATTTTTGCAGACGTTACGAAGTAGGTTCAATTTTTTAGTAAATTAATTATGTTTCTTGCAATACTATATAAATTTTATTTTTCTATCATTAATTATGACAAAAAAATAATTTAAAATTCAAATATGAACTCTTTATATATATATATATATATTAGCGTTACGAATAAAGAAAAAATCTCCTTCCACCCCTATAAGTCGACTTTAAAATAAAGGTGAAAATTGCCTACTAAACCTCTCTTCTCAAAAGTAGTAATAGTTGATAACTAGTAAATATCATTTTGAAGGATTTTTGTAAGAATATATTCTAGTCACCCACTTGATTATCAATTGATAACTTCATGTCACCTTTACCTAATAGTTTTCGCTTTCATTTACAAGTTGATACAGGACGTCAGAATGGTATATATGTTTTTTGGCACTAATATTACAAAGCAGAGAAGAAATTAACCTTCCAAAACTGGAAATTTTAAGTTAATTTACAATTTATTTTTCAAGAAAAATGCACAGAATAAATTGAAACAAGACAAATAAGAAATTACCCTTTGAAGCAGTGAGGGGTTGCACCTTATGCAACATGTATGCGTTAGTGCCACTCCCACTCGACCCCACTCTAATTTATGATTATTCTTCACCCCGTTGATGTGAAATATCCATTGTAATCTATTTCAATCTTTCAATTACAAATGTGCTTGGTTGGCAAAAGATATTCAAAAAATTTCACAGTGACATTATTCCTGTTTTAATGATTATTTATATAGAATTAGTTTGTCGACCCATGATTTAAAAGAATTATTAAAAAGTGATTTAGCTTAGTGTTCAAAATCAGAAAGCTGGTTGGAGTATATATCATGATAGTGTTCAGTAAAAAGAAGAAAAAAAAATACATAATCGAATGAAAAATAAATATATTATATTTCACCCGTCTCAAATTTAGAATTACAATTTTTTTAGGAAGTTTCAAATAAATAGTCACATTTCTTCTTTCTGAACATGATTCAATGTACAAATGTCACAATAAAATATATGTTGTATCGTTTGCCGTTAATTAAGTTGAAAATAAATTTTCTTTATACATCAAAATTAAAGTGAACTATTAATTTGAGACAAAATGAGTATTATTTCCATATTCAAAACTACTGATTCGGAAAACAAATCACTACATTTATATAGACTAATGGAGAAGGAGATTTACTATACTTCAAAAGGCAAAAAAAGAAATAAAGGAACAGAGCCATACAAATGAATATGTTATTAAACATATTGAATAACTTAGATTTGAATAAATTAAATTAACACATGTTCATATTTAGAAATTAATAGAAAAGTAGTAACACCTTAAAAGAAAACCAGTAGAGAAATAAGACAATACTGATTAAAGGGGAGGTTTTGTAACGGCCCGACCCGACCCGACCCGACTGGGTCCGAAAATACGATAAAAAAATAAAATAAAATCTAACTCAATTTTATAAATTAAATTCGTTTGTAAAAATACAATATTTACAGTCTTTCCACTATATAAATTAAAATACAACGCTTTTTACTATCTACAAAAATAATATTTTATACCGCGCCTGACTCGTTAGTCAAAAACCAATTCCGTCTCGAGACACCTTCTGCATAAAAAAAAAGAAAGGGTGTAGTACATAACATACGGGAGTGAAAAGCATTTCGACAGAATATTTTATCCACAGTAAAATATTCTAAACAACAACTCGGTAATTCAACAGTACCAAAAATTTAACAAATCAACAACCGGCCTTATACACTGGTCCCTCTCGGTAACATGTTAAAAACATTCCGCCTAACCCACTTCACCACGTCGAAGCTTATCTTCAAAGCCTTACACGACCGACTTATTATAACTAATTGGCGAGTAACTTAACCATGTACCAATTGGTTCCACGTAATTTAGCCAACATCAATATATAGCACAAATTAATAAGGTTAAATAAATACACTAAATTTAATCAACGTAATAAATTTAAAAGAAATACAACATACAAAACAACATAAATACTTTAAAAATATAAATACATATAAAGTATAACCTCTTACCTCAAAAATAACATTAAAATATTTTTTCAAACCGAAAACATAACCCACAGCTTCCTCCGTAACCCACGGCTCCCTCTCTCACTCTTTAATGGTACAGCCATCAACAAATTGCCTAAAAAAGCATATCTTATATAATGGGACAATTAAACACGTGGAACCCACTAAACTAAATCACCAAAATACATTTAAATGCCGCGTGGGTGCTTACTCATTCTCATGGCCACATCTCCAAATTCTAAAATATACTAACTTAATTATTAAGTTTCCTTCATTACACATTAAAATCACCACGTGTCTTTCTAAAACAAAGACATACCCATATAATTATGTAAATATAACTATAAATAAAAAATATATTATTTTATTATAAAAATACAAGATCTCACAGGTTTGCTTGTGATTATTAACCAACATTTTTTAGATGTAGAATATATAACACATACGTATATGAAAATAAATCAATAAGGTCACTTATTCAAAGAAGAAATATCAGCTGAACTAAACTTGAAGAGAAATACGATTGAAGATAAATGTATTCATGTTGCATTGACTATTGAGAAAAGAGGAGAATGAATTGATAAGCAAAAAGTAGCCGTAAAAATTCTCAACTTTAAATTTCTAGATAGAGAATGAGATAATATATATATATATAGAGAGAGAGGGAGAGGGAGAGAGAGAGAGAAGATGGATGATGGAGAATAAATAATTGTAAAATAGAAAAACTGCTTGGATATTATCACATCAGCAGTTGAAAAATAATGGGAATGAAGTTACAAAATACAGTTACTAATTTTCAATTTTTGTATCTCAATTTTTTTTTTCAATTTTTGAAGGTAATTATAATTGTCCACAAAAAAGAAATAATAATAAATAAATAGTAAAAGCACATGTGTCAGTTAGGAGCTTTGATTATGATTACGGGTTGTTTGAAAATCATTTTTGTAATAGTAGTAGTTCAATGCGTATATGAAATAGACATGTAATAAACCGTAAACTCTCTATCTCAAAATAAAAATTAAAACAATTAAGTTTTAATTGAAATTTTGTTTTAAAAAAGTTGAAATTTAAATTGAATACTGATTTAAGGGAACACATTTCAATATATTAAAATAATACAGAAATTATGAAATTTGTCAAAAAAAATAATAATGCGCGTTTCACATATTTGTCATAAAAATTATGCTAATGCATTTAAAAAAACCAAAAAACTACTGCCTCATTTATCAAAGGAAGTCTCAAAGTGATGGTCGGATCTTTGATAATATAACTCAATACCTTACCCTTTTATGGAATGAAAGGTGACTGAAATATATTCATGTGTATATACAAATTTAATGATGGCAATCTTTTTCAATTTATACTACTGCAATAAATCAATAAAAAATAAATTAAATGGGTAAGCACATACTTAATACCCTCAATGCCATTCATTAATTTCCACAAACTCTCGTACAAAGATTGGTAATTAAGAGGCAATGGAAGAGGGGAGAGGAAATAATAATGAGAGAGAAAGATCGAGGAGACTTATAATAGATGAATGATTGTACGTGAAAAAAGTGGATAGGAAATAATAAGTAGCAGTTATATTGAAAAATAGGAAAGGAAAATAATTATTTGAAAAAAAAAAGAGAGTCCCTTTTAAAGTTGTTTAGGAAGATTTGGATAGCGGTTAAGTTTTTTAAATGTAAAGAGAGAAATAGTTGGCTATTTAGAGGGGAGACACACATGAACACGTGTCACATTTTGGTGAGATTCTCCTATTGTATATATTAGTTATGTAATGTGATAAATATTTTTACGTGTTTTTACCCTTGAGAGCTAAAACACTTTTGTCGGATCAAATTCATCTTACAAGAAATGCAGCCATCAAAATGAGTGTAAATATATGTAGTACTTTCAGAACACTGAATATTCTATGATAAGTAACATTTTTTTTGTCTAATGTTAGAAGACGAAGACTTATTCCAATAAATCTTGGTTATATCGTACAAATAAGTGTTTGTAGAAATTTTTTTATTGACTTTATTTATCTTGATTGATTATTTTGAGGGGATTAATCTACCTATTTGGACATTTGGATGTATACAACTCTTTTGCTTTACGTCTGAAGTTTGGATTCAAAGTCTACTAGAACATCATTTTAAAGCCCTATGTGGAAAGAAAATGTGTAAAAGCCAACAAAACTTGGATGGTTTGTTGACTTATGATTTTGCCTACTCAAGATATTCATCTAAAAATTATTTAACTTATATACAACTTGACATTTCTTCTGCCCGTGATATAATGGAAACTTGGGGCATGAAGTTTGTGTGGCCGACCCTATATCACGAGAGTATAAATAATTTGTACAAAATTTAAATAAGAATAACTTTTTTCTTGTATATTTTAAGAGTAATGCCTAAAATTAGTATAAAATACGCATTTAGTTGGTAAGAAATGGGACTTACACGAAAATATTAAAATAATTCATGATGAACAATTTAATAATTGATGTATTATTTTGTATACCAATTTTTTAATGTACTTTTATTTGTGATGTGTTTTGAGTTTGACCATAGATGGATTTTGTAAAGCTTAATTGGGCTGAATTAATTCTGGCAAATTGATGAGTGTACCAAATTACGGTGAAACTTCATTGGGCTCAACTTGGGCTTTTGACCTAGCGGCCCAATACAACATGTCGTAGCCTTGTCTTTTCTTTTATTTCCTTAGAAAAAAAGAAGAGAAAATTGGTTATAAGGTCCCAAGGACGAATTCATATTGAACAGAAATAAAGAGGACTAATTTTATTATTTAATTTAATTAAGGACACTTTTGATAATGTTATTTTATATTAAGGATTATGAGAAATATTAATGGACAAAAATACCCCTGATAAAACCTCTACTAAACCTTCGCTCTTCCAATACTAGCATAATCCTCCCCTGTCTGTTACCCAACTAGCACGATCAAAATTTCATCTCTATCTAGATGATCAAAATTTTCTCTCTATATATTTTCTCTGCACGTTCGTTATTGTTTATATTCACGGTCTCAGTTTATTCATCATTATTGTTCTTGTTCTTGTTACTCATTTGTAGTATTCCGTCGTTTCAGTTTTTATTTAAGGTACGAGTTCATTCTTCTGTTAATTCATTATTTAATTTTCGTTGGTCATTCATTTTTGTTGATGCTTTGAATCGAGTACTCGTTGAGTTATTTTGTATTTATGTTAAGTTAAAAACACATTTTTGCTTATGGTTAGGTTTTTGATGTGCTTTTGAACTTTTTTTGTTATGAGTTTTGTGTTCATTTGTTAGACTTTGTTCATTTATTGAAATTTTTTACGTAGATTTTGTTGAACATTTTAATAGTTTGGACATTGGATTGATGCTAAATTGTTTTAGCACCATTTTAATACTTACTCTGTTTTTATAGAAATAGTGCTAAAATAATTTAGCACCTTGATGTCTACCATTGGATGAATGCTAAACTGTTTTAGCACCTTATGTTTTAGTTTTCCTGTGGTGCTAAAACGGTTTTAGCACCATTTCTAGTTTGGACATGTGTTTTAGCAGCATCTGATTTTTAAGTTGAAATCACATTTCTGCATATGATTAGGTTATTTATGTGTTTTGAATTCAAATTTTTATGTAGATTTTGTTGAACATACTAGTAGTTTGGACTTTGGATGCGGTGCTAAACTGTTTTAGCACCTTATGTTTTGTACATTTTTGTGCTAAGCTGATTTGTATATTTAAGTTGAAATCATATTTTTGCATATTTCTGATTTTTTTGTTATGAGATTTTGTGTTGATGTATTCAAATGTGTTCATTCTAATAGTTTTGGACTTTGGATAGGGTGCTAAACTGTTTTAGCACCTTATGTTTTTTAGTTCGCCGTGGTACTAAACTGTTTTAGCACCTTATGTTTTTAGCCTCCCTGTGGTGTTAAATATGTTTTAGCACCTTATGTTTTTTAATCCCTTGTGGTGCTAAACTATTTTAGCACCTTCATGTGTATGATTGAATTGGTGCTAAACTGTTTTAGCACCTTATGTTTTTAGGTCTTTTATGGTGCTAAACTGTTTTAGCACCTTTTATGTTTACCATTGGATAGGTGCTAAACTGTTTTAAAACCTTATATTTTTTAGTTCTTCTATGGTGCTAAGCTGTTTTAGCACCTTATGTTTTAGTCCCCCTTATTCAAACATGGCAATTTCCTTAAGTTTTGTGCCCTGCGTTGAAGATTTGGATAAAGTATGTGATTTTCAGTGGGTTACCATTATACACGACCATTTGATGAGAATGGTCAAGAAACATTACAAAGATCCCATTCGGACCCCCCGGGTGTGTTGTGCAGTTGCTTGTGAGTTTCTTAATTTTTATTTATTTATTTTTAATTATATTTATAAAATAGTGCAAAGTATGTTTTAGCACCTTGAATTTTGTATGTTTTTTGTTTCTATCGTTGATAAAAAGGGTTTTAACACCATTATAGTGTTGTCCCATTTGGTGCTAGAACTTGTTTAACACCATGAAGTTATCTATTTTAGCACCAATTAATGTTTGAATTTCTGTAATTGTAGTTTTGGTTTTGTGAACACTATAAAGGTGTTCAGCCCTATAATGGGTAGAGCGATGAGACGCCTAAATTTGTTTAGTGGAACATTAATGTATTAAGGTGTATGTTATTTGATTTTGAGCTGACAGATTTGGATGCATCCAAGGTAACGAAAACAACATTTTTAAATGCTCTTATGATTAATTTTTTGTTTTTTTACATTATTTTTATTTTATAATCTAGGTATCCAAAGAAATTTGTAATATTTCTCCCAAGGAAGAATTATTGTTGAGTTCGGATAATGCGGGTAAGCCAATGACGGATCTGAATGTGATAGAGTGGTACAAGGCAGAGGAAGAAGGTCTCGCAGATAAAGATGTTAGTGGTGAGCGGGCAGAGCCAGAATCGATGAAAGATAGACAAGGGGACGAGAAAGATATTGAAATAAAAGCATTGAAAAATAGGGTTGCAAAGCTTAAATTGATGCTTCGACTGAACAAACACAAATAACTTATTGAGCCGGAGTTCGTTTTATGCGATAAACCGGAACAAGATGACCCTGATTTGTTTGTTGACCTTGTTTGTTCTGGGGTTCGGGAAGATTTACAGTTTAAAACTCCCTCGAATGAAGAAAAAATAAGTGAAGATGATAAGAGTGAAAATAATAAGACGAGATCTTTTATAATAAGGCTGAAAGCAAAGCCAAGGAAGGCAAATGTTGATAGTAATTATGAATATTACTATCTGAAGAGGACAGCAGATAATGTGGAGGATAAAGAAAATAAGAAGTTAAGAGTGCAGAGCATAAAGTGGAAGAAAATAAGGAGGAGGACTTCCCAACATTTGACTTGAATATTGATTTGAGTCGTGATTCGTCTAAGGAAGTAGATTATGAGAAGAAGTTGGGGAAGAAAGTTGAAGAAGTTAAACCCCCATTGACTGAAGAAGAAGTTATTGAAGTTGATGAGTTTCCAACTCCTGATGATGAAGTTGTTGGAAAATTTTTACCGTTGTCTAAAATGAAAGACATAATGGCTTTTCGTGATCCGCAAGAAAGGAAGGTTGTGGAGAAACTTTTCACGGAGGCAAATAAATCATATGTATTATTTTGAATTTGGTTGTACTTTGTTTTGTATCGGTACTAAACTAGTTTAGCACCTTCAGTTTTATTAATACTTGTTCACTTTAGGTGCTAAAACACCTTTTAGTACCATCTGATTTACTTATTTTGTTCTTTGAGATTTTCTTTGTACATTATTTTGTATTGGTGCTAAAACACTTTTAACACCAACCCATTGCTGGAAAATTGGTGCTAAACCAGTTTAGCACGTTCAGTTTTGTTAATACTTGTTCACTTTTTGTGCTAAAACACCTTTTAGCACCATTTGATTTACTTATTTTGTTTTTTGAGATTTTCTTTGTACATTATTTTGTATTGGTGCTAAAACACTTTTAGCACCAACTCATTACTGGAAAATTGGTGCTGAACTAGTTTAGCACCTTCAGTTTTATTAATATTTGTTCACTTTTTGTGCTAAGACACCTTTTAGCACCATATGATTTATTTATTTTGTTCTTGACCAAATTGTTCTCTGTTTTTTTATTGGTGCTAAAAGCTTTTTAGCACCATCTGATTTATTTATTCTTTTTCTGGAATAAATGGTATTAAAAGCTTTTTAGCAGCTTATATCAGCTTTGAATTGTCCAGTGTTGAACAATTGGTGCTAAAGCATTTTAACACCTTTATTTTGATTATCTTTTTGCTCACTTTTTGTGCTCGATTTTTTAGCACCATGTGATTTACTTATTTTGTTATGGACAAAATGGTGCTAAAAGTGTTTTAGCAGTTTTATTGATGTTAAATCATTTATTTGTACTTTTTTTCGGGACAGCTCCATGGCTTGGAAAAGTTATCATTTGCCAATGTTCATATCCGGCTATCTTCTTTAAGATTTAATGTGCAATTACTTTGTTGGTGGGCAGGTATGATTATAATAACTTTAATATTATGATTTTTCTCGTTATAAATCTAAGAGTTTTTTTACTAAATCTGCTCTTTATGAATACAGATCATCGATTGGTATGTTATGCACATATCAAAGAATTTGCAAAAAGAAGATAGTATCATTTTTTCTTATTCTGCATGTTTAATATTTTTCTCTTATATATTATGCAATTTTGAATGGTTTTTAGTGTTGTATTGGATGCTACGTAAATAATTTTTTTTTATTCAGCAAGGTGTACGGGATAAAATTGATATGTTTTTGAAGGATCTTCTTAAAGCTCCCATAATGAAAATGTCGGTGGAAACAAAATATCTTATATTTCTGAATTCTGATGAATCACGGCAGGTCTTTTGGGGACTATTACTTGACCCTTCTTGTCCTTAATTTACCAAGTTTAAGATGAACTCATTACAACACGATGATACCAAGAAGAAGGGAAAAACAATCAAAGAAGCCAGTGGATCATTATTATGAGGAGGCCGTACAAATGGTATTTTTTAAAAACTTTTGTTACACTTAGTGTTTGACAGTAATGATTCTAATATTGGTTTCTATTTGATTTATGTAGAAGAAAGTTGTAATAAAAATGTTAGATGCTCGTGGTGATTTGAAGGTGAAAGATACCAAGGTTATTACGGCCGACTGCGTGCAACAAGCCAAAGAATAAGTACTTTACAATCTAAAAAAAAGCTGAGTTTAATACTTTAATGTTGGATGGGTGCTAAACTATTTTAGCACCAGTTACTCTGTTCCATAGAAATTGTGCTAAAAACAGATGTAGCACCATGATGTGTAGCATTGGATGGTATTAAAAAGGTTTAGTACCTTTCTAGTTTTGGACATTTTAGCACTATCTTATTTAGTTATTATTTTCTGGTCAAAAGTGCTGCTAAACTTGTTTTTTTGTTGCTGCTAGTTTGTCTGTTTTGATATTTGTTATAAAACTTGTTTATCACCTTGAAATTATGTATTTTTTGCTCGGTTAGTGCTTTTAAATTTTGTTTTGGTATCTTAATTCTTGAAAAACTTAAAGATGATTGTTTATATGTTTTTATGTGGTTTTTGCAGTCTTGATTGTGCACTTTTTGTTTGTGAATTTATTGAGAAACTTGTTCAGGGTGAAGAAGTTCCAAAAGTTATGGACGTAAAATTGATGCAAATGAAGAGAGCTAAAATTGCTTATCAGTTGTTGAGTGATAAGAATCATAGCTGGGAACCTGAAGCCGAAAGAGTTACAAAGGAACCTGCTGACGAGGGAGTTGATGATAAACTTTCCAGTAAAGGCGATGGTTCCGGTAATAGTATTAATTCAATTATTAATGACGCTATAACATTTGTAGTTGAAGATGCAAAAGAATTTGATGATTAAATTTTTTTTGTAAGTATGTTTGTAATTATAGTTGTGAATATTTGATATATATAGTGAAAAATGTGAAAGAATTTTGATAACTAATGATATTTATAAGCATTGTTGTTAAGTTTTCTTCACATTAAAAGTCTTTTTTTAGCAGTAGTTGTTTAATATGTTGAATCCTCTGTGAGTACACATCACAAAAATCCAGTAGGTGCTAAATGCATTGAGCACCTTTTGTCAATATGCATCACAAAAATCCAGGGGGTGCTAGTCAGCACACATCAAAAAAAAAAAATACCCAGGAGGTGCTAAATGCATTTAGCACCCCCTGTCAGCACACATCACAAAAAATTTAGGAGTTTCTAAATGTATTCTATGAGGTGCTAAATGCTTTAGCACCCCTTGTCAGTATAGTTTACAGCAAAGCAGAATGTGCTAAATGCATTTAGCACCCCCTATCAGCACACATCACAAAAAATCTAGGAGTTTCTAAATGTATTTCATGAGGTGCTAAATGCTTTAGCTCCCCCTGTTAGCACAGTTTACAGCAAAACAAAAGGTGCTAAATGCATTTAGCACCCCCTGTTAACACACATCACAAAAATTCAGGAGGTGCTAAATGCATTTAGCACCCCCTGTCAGCACACATAAAAAAAAAACCAGAAGGTGCTAAGAAGGAATCTGATGGTGCTACAAGTCATTTAGCAGCTCATTTTGAACATAAAAAAATGTGAACACATAGGAAAAAGTATTTTGATGGTACAAATATTGGAATTATACGAAATATTCAATATCAATCAAAATGTGTTTAAATAATTTTAGGACATTTTCTAACAGAAAAGAGAAATTGTAAGAACAGGACTACTAGTAATGAATAATTTTTTTGTAAGGTCTCTGTAGGAAGAAAAGAACTAAGGTCTCTGTAAGCACATTCCGCACTATTTCTAAGCAATAGGCTCGGTGCACGATTTCTTGTTGTGATAAGCATACTTGTTGCACCTTCTAGACTTCCGTTTCTTCTTCGTACTTGAAGTGTTTGTGTCGAATCGATTCTTTTTTGGTCGACCATAGGGTGTGATTTTTTTTTATCTTTGATTGCTGAATGCTGATTAGTAATTGATAAGTGTTAAATGCTGAATTCAAATTCTGAAAATGCTATTTGTTTTTATTCTAAATGAGGTTCTGGATTTTATGTTTTTGTATAAAATAATGATTTAAATTCAGCATTAAGCATTCAGCGAAACTAATAGCTTTCAATGCTGAATACTTAATCATTAAAAAAAATAGCCGCTAACCTCTTAATGATTTAAAAAAACAACCATTATATTGTGCCTCTGAATACTTAATACTCTTTCATTAAATGTTTAAAGGTAAAAACAAACATCTCATAATTTTTTAAATTAAATAAATAAGATAAGTAACACAATAGTTAAACATAATGTTATACATTCATGCTTAGTAATAAAAGGTTTAAATCCTTGTTAATTTTATTTAATGGAGAAAAAAAAATAAAAAAAAATTCATGAATGTGATTATGTGACAAAACAATCCTTCCATACACGAAACATAACTCAGGACGATAGACAAATTTATATTATAAGACACACTTTTTTCTTTATTTAATTAATGGTCTAAGTTTATTTACAAATCACAAAAAGAAATATGAACCCTTAGATGTGTTTTTAGGATATCTAATCATATTTTTTTACTTTATTTTTCTCCACCTGAATTTAATGATAAAAAAATACAATTTGAATTTCAAATTTCAAAATTTCTAACTTTTTCCCTCTCACAATTTTTTTTATAAATATTCTCTCTCTCTCTCTCTCTCTCTCTCCCTCGCAAAAAAAATACTCTTTTTCATTAAGACTTTCCATCTTCTACTTTTTTTATTGTTTACTCTTTTGAAAAATATACTCTTTTGTTTCATTTTTTAAAGAATGTATGTATGTTATTCCATATATTTTTTTTCATGTATGTATGTGAGTTTTATTCTTCTTTAATTAATATTGTCCACCAATTTTTATTATAATATAGTTTTGGGCTACTATTCATATATGTTTTAAATATTTCTTCTTTAATACTCTCTCTCTCTCTCTCTCTCTCTCTCTCTCTCTTCATGTATGTATGTTTTAATTTTTTATTATAATAATAGTTTTGGGGAGTTTGGGTTCAAAAGTATGAAATTTGGGTTAAAAAAATTGAAAAAACCCAAAAAAAATCCAACCGTGAGTACACATGTAATATTTTGAATGTTAATGTTAACATGAGGAAAAAAAATTGAAAAACTTGAAAAAAAAACCAACCGTAAGTGTTATAAATTTGATATCACATATAAATGTTATAAATTTTTTTTTTGGAAACTTGGGTTTAATGTTAAATTAAATATAGATGTAGAAAATTAAGATGCAGTGAATAGTGTAAATAAAAACTTGGAATCTGAAATTTGAAACTAAATAAAACTTATCAAATTTGGGTTAAAAAAAAAGAAGAAAAAATCCACCCGTGAGTATGTGTGTTTTAATTTTTTTTATTCTAATATAGTTTTGGGTTCAAAAATCTGAAATTTGGGTTCAAAATGAATGTTAAATTATATATAGGTTTTAATGTTAACATGATGAAAAAAAATAAAAAACTTGAAAAAAACCTTTTCATATTTAGATTAATAATAATAAAGAAATAAAAAACTTTATAATAAGATGGAATTTGACTTTACACATAGATGTTATAAAAAAAATTTTAAAAAATCCAACTGCAAGTGCATTTTATTTAATTTGTGTTCAAAATTAATGTTAAATATATATGAGTTTTAGTTTAAAAATATAAAATATATATATATATATATATTACTTATTTAATGTTCCAACTTAATTTTTCTTTTAGTTTAAAAATATAAAAAGATATATATTTTTATTTAATCTTTTACAAACTTAAATAGTTTATTTTATTTATATATATACATATATAATATATGGAAAATTTCAAGTAAGGATCTTAACTTAAGGTCCTTATTTACGGACTTGCCCTATTGGCACACTTCCCGATGGAATTTTTTGATGAAATTTGGTGGGAATGTTCTTCATCGTGTGTAGAACATCTCTACCAAATTTCATCAAAAAATTCAACCGGGAAGTGGGTTAACTACATGATTGAAAAATATTAGTCCAGAAATAGATATGTATATGTCCAATATTTTTCAATCATGTAGTTAACCTACTTCCCGGTTGAATTTTTTGATGAAATTTGGCGGAGATGTTCTACACACGATGAAAAACATCCCCACCAAATTTCATCAAAAAATTCCATCGAAAAACGTGTCAAAAGGGCAAGTCCGTAAATAAAGACCTTAAGTTAAGGTCCTTATGGGAAATGCTCCCTATATATATATATATTACTTTTGTAAACCAATCTTACTATCAATGATACCATATATTTACTATTATAAAGTTTTTAACTATGTAATGTTGTTATATATATGGTGAATGAATATGGATGGCAAATGACCCACTCATTCCTTCTCTGAAAATGTTTAATTTTTTACAATGACATTACAAAATATATAATGCCATTGCAATAATAATGATATATATTAATTTCTGTATATATTAGTGAATAATTAGTGATGATAAATTAACTCAACACGACTTTAATGAAGTGGTGAAATAGGGGCAAATTCGAGTTTTTTAATTAAAAATCACCTCAATTGGTCTGATCCAATATATCTTTTGGTATCTCGAGTTAGACTTTAGCAAACTCCTCCCCCCCGGTGCGCTTAACCGTTAAATAAGTTATACATACAATTTTTTAAATATATATTTCAGATTATACGCTGTTTAAATATTAATACTTTTTACTCAATTTTATTATTTTTAATTATTTATTTTTTTACATTGCGGTGCCGTCCGGCACGCGAATAATACCTAATAACTGAATAAGTAAAACTCCCAACCCACCCTGCAACTTCCATCATTTTGTAACTTTATCTCTCAGACAGTACGACACACAATATAATAAACAAACGATGATTATGCCAATACGTAAGAGTGGAATTTTGAAATGGTCTTCTCTTTTCCCGGTGCAAGTCAACTTGTATACATTTCCTTCAGTTAGTTAGGACTGTTTGGTCCATGTCTTTTTTTTTTCTTCCAAATTTAAAAACTCTACTCAATATTAACTCTATTTTTACACTTTTTAAAATTTATTTCACTTTATTTTTTTTATCTAAATTTTTTTTAAAATATCATAACTTTAAATTCAAAAATCAAAATTAAATAAAAAATATATATTTAAAACATACTCGTCGAGATCTAGAAAATAAGATCCATTGTGACAATTTTTTGAAATTTTTTTATAAAATTTTTAATTGGTTGAAAAAAACTCAAAAAAAAACTAAATCCACTTTATAACATACTTCAAAATTTTACCAAACACCATATTTTAAAAACTCAACTCAAAATACTAACCAAACAAGCCCTTAAAGTATCATATATAACTTAAAAATTTGACTAAATTATTAGACCTTACAATTCTTGCATCCTACTAAATTATAATGTCTAACTTAAATTTTTAATGAAAAATTTGACCATAATTCTTAAGGGGCGGATTTGTTAGGCCGAGATTTACACGGTTGGTTCGGGTCCTAAGGACATGGGGCCAGAGTGGTTCCTCATCACAAAAAAATAATAATTTATTTGGTACGGTAATTAAGAAGCGGTTGATTTTTCTCCTAATTAGACTATGAATTTAACTATCTCAAAAAATAAATCACGAGAGAAATATTATTTATTTTTTATTGTATTAATACATCTAGCTTGTAGTTCAAAGTATTTGATTTCCCTTCCACCCAAAAATGTCAATTTTTAATAAATCAAATGTATTTTATGTATAAATTTTTCAAGAATTGTAAGACAAAAAATGTGTACTACAACTTTTCAAAAAAATAAAAATAAATGTGTATTATAAAATGCAACAAATAAAATCTACCTGTAATACCTGTTTGGATCTTTGAGGGACCACAAAACTCTTCCAATTTTCTGTTATCTCACTGTTTCTCTCTCTATAACAATGAAGAACCTAACAAAACACATTCTTCTCTCCTCAAATCATCGACCAATAACATGACAACACCACTCCCCTCCACCACCATAATCGTCATTATCATTATCACCGCCGCCACCTCACCTCCTGCCGCCAGCCTTGGCTCCACCTCCACCATAGCCATTAGCCACTCCTCCAACGCTACCACCGTCTGTGGCATCACCGCCGGCGGCCCTACCGCCGGCGGAATCCGATGCTACAAAAATGGTCAAATCATTCCCATCTCACCTAAAATATCATACTCTTCCATCTCCGGAGGCCGGAATTTCTTCTGCGGCCTACCCTCTGCCGGCCTCAGCCTCCTCTGCTGGGACACCACAACTTTCCGGCCCAGGCGAATCAACTCCGGCCAATGCTTAACCGACTTAACCGTCGGCGAATCCCAGGTTTGCGCAATCCAATCAAACACTAGTGTCCCCGCATGCTGGCGATTTCCGTCTCCGGAGGGGTTGCCGGAGCTCCAATCAATCACTTCCGGTAATGGGTTCTCTTGTGGGATATTGAAGAACAACAGCAGAGTGATATGTTGGGGTGTCGATGAAATTCAAGCCCAGTTTGGTAAATTCCAATGCAACAAAATAACCACTTCAGTGAATAAAACTTTTGTCGACTACGTTTTCCGTTAAAATCTGACAATTTTCTGCACAAAAGGTTTTGGGCACTAAATCACTAAAATTATTAGGCCTCATCAAGGAAACGACCTTTAGTGGGAAAACTTTGAGTTTCGTTAACAATCTTTTGGCTAATGAAACTTTTGTGACGAATTTTAAGTTTCATCTATAAAGAAATACAATAGGTGACAAGATACAAAATTTTTGTTGCAAAATAGATAAATTACGTGACGAAAATGTGACTTCAAACATATTTTGTTGCTAAAGGTGCACTTTTCGTTATGAAAACACATTTTCGTCACAAATGTTTCATCACTAATCGAACAATTTGTTGCAGTGAAATTCGCCATGCTAAGCTTGGTCGCCGGTGAATCTCATGCTTGTGGAGTAACAAAACTTGGAAGCTTAATTTGCAAAGGAAGCAACTCAACAGGGCAGCTTAATGTTCCTCCTCATAAGCCTTTTACATTTAAGGGTCTCGCACTAGGGGCAAATCACACTTGTGCCATTCAAAGAGAAAATGGATTGGTAATTTGTTGGGGAGGAGGATCAAAGGGATTATTAGAATTGGGATTAATTAAAAACATTTCGTTTGAGTCTATTGTTGCATCTTTTGATCTTACTTGTGGACTCACCACAAAAAATTTGTCAATAATTTGCTGGGGATTAGAGTGGTCTAATTCTGTGATTAATGTGCCTTTGCCAATGGTGATACCAGGTACTTGTGTTCAATCTTCTTGTGGGGAATGCGGGTTGTATCCTAATTCAGATAGTCTTTGTGGTGGTTTAGGTAATATATGCAAATCATGTGAGGCAACGGCGAATCTTCCAATTCCAGCTATCCTCCCGCCAGTTCCACCACAGTCTAGGGCAAAAACACAGCGGTTCTTGGTGTTTTGCCTTGTTGGTTCTGTTGGTGGATTTGCAGGGATATGTTCTGTTTTGTACTGCTTATGGAATTTTCTTCTTTGCGATTTTTTGTGTGAGAAAATACATACTGCTGTACGACCCGGTACTAATATCGTAAACTCGGAGGCAATTTTGGTAGCAAATAATAATGGGTCTAATGGACTGCACTCAAAATCATCATTTGGCTCGAGGAAATTGATACGTGATAGGAGTGGGACTTCATCAAAGTACTCTGAAAGGGTAGAGATTTACTCTCTATCACAGCTCCTTGCGGCTACTAACAATTTCTCTTCAAGAAACAAGATCGGCAGAGGGAGTTTTGGGACAGTATACAAAGGGGACCTTAATGGCCGCGAAGTGGCAATTAAGAAGGGAGATAACAATTTGAAGATGAAGAAATTCCAAGAGAAAGAAACTGCATTTGAGTCCGAATTAGTACTATTATCGCGCCTTCACCACAAGCACTTAGTTGAGCTGGTGGGCTTTTGCGAAGAACAAGACGAGAGGCTTTTGGTTTACGAGTACATGAGAAATGGATCTCTACATGATCACATACATAAAAAAGGGGATCTTGAGAATAGCAGCGTTTTGGATTCTTGGAAAACTCGTATAAAAATCGCGTTAGATGCTGCTAGAGGGATCGAATATCTACACAACTATGCAGTTCCACCAATAATTCATAGAGATATCAAGTCTTCTAACATTCTTTTGGACGATAATTGGACAGCCAAAATATCAGATTTCGGGTTATCTTTAATGGGTCCAGACCCGGATCAAGAATCTATGTCGATTAAGGCGGTGGGGACAGTCGGGTACATTGATCCGGAGTATTATGTGCTCAACCTCTTGACCTCGAAAAGTGATGTCTATGGATTTGGAGTGGTGTTGCTTGAGATTTTGACAGGGAAGAGGGCGGTGTTCAAGGAGGAGGGTGGCTGTCCAGTGGGGTTGGTGGAGTATGCGGGGGCGAGTATACGTGCTGGAGAATTGAGATACGTGTTGGATAAACGGGTCGGATCACCGGAGATGGGGGAGGTTGAGGCAGTTGAGGTGGTGGGTAATGTGGCTTTGAGTTGTGTGAGTTTGGAGAGTAAAATGAGACCAAGTGTGAGTGAGGTTGTGGGCAAATTGGAGAGGGCATTGGCTCTTTGTGAGGATAGTAGAGATTGTAGTGTTTCTAGTACTAGTTTCTCTATTGCTTCACAATGAAATTTATTTATTCATTCGTGTAATTTTTGTTCATTATTCTTAAATTCAAGTATAATTTATAAAAAAAAGACTGACCACTAGTTCAGATTTTTTTTCTCTTCTATTAACACGATTCTTTTCACTAATTATTTTATGCCTTAAGAGAAAGGGGTCATATTAACTCTCACATAAAAAAAAATCAAGTTTTATATCAAGTATTAATTTTTTTTTACGGTCGAACTAAATAAGCTTTTAACGTAGTCAGTAAAACATTAGATATCATAAGAGACTTAGAATCATCATTATCATTCGAATCCGACTCTTACTTTTAAGCTATCGAAAGATGGAGAAAATCAAATCAAAAGAGGGAGAGAGAAACAGAACAATAGGGGTGTAAATGCATATTCGAAAATTTGAATCCGTATTTTGCGAATACTTATCCGAATAAATATCCGAGAAAATAGATAGAAATATGGATAATGATAGTATTCGACATAAATAAAGTGTATCCGATGTGGATTATCCATATTTGTGAATATCCAATTTACCAAATATCCACAATAATTTAGTATATTATATATATATATATATATATATCTTCCTGTTTAACAAAAAAATAAAATCAAACAGGATTTAATTTGTTGTGCTGGCCCAATTTACACAAAAAAATAAACTTAAAAAAAAGAAGAAAAAGGCCTATAAAGAAGGAAAAGAAAGAGAAGCACTATATATAACATATATAATTTGTAAGGATGAAAGATTTAAGACCATATCAAATTTAAAATTGTAATGATTTTTAACTTTGATTTGTCATTTTGATCTATATTGTAAATCTTATAAGGTTATGCAAAAGAAATAAAATAAATTCATTATTTGAGTTAAAAGTTTGACGTAAAACGTTACTCATTATTTTTATACTTTTTCAATATTTTGTTATACTTCTTGATTTACAATTTGTATGATGTGTTGTTTTAATAGAAATATTATGTAATCAAATATAATTCTAAAATTGAGTTAATTTTTAAGTTAACGAAACATGTACAATATGTCTGTTTAATATATTATATTTGAAAGAATACGGATAAAAATTTGGATAGTATAATAAACTTTGCAACCCATTAGTAGAATTCAAGGTGATGAATATACTAATGCAGTGGCACGTGGGTTGATAATAATGAGCTGGCCGTGTATATGTACATATGAAAAAGCAGAATGATGGGTTATAGTCTGGAAGCTAAAAAGGTCAATTATGTACATACATGTGAAGCAATTCTCCTGTGTCTCAATTTTGAGTGACAATCTGTCCTAAACATGTACATGGGAGGAATGTGTGTATCTATATAAAAAAATATTGCACGACAATTTGTGCTTTAGTTTCTATATTTGATAATTGTCGAAAGCAAATTAGGAAGATTTTTTTTTTTTTTTCAAATTTAAACAAAAAGTATATATTCAGATAAAAATATTCCCAAGTCTAACCAAGGAGGAAAGGAAAGGAGAAAAAGTGTGAATACAAGTTCTTTGAGACTTGTTTATTCTCACAAGAGTGACTTGCTAGTGTTTTTATTATACATTTCATGTAGCATGATTTTGATTATTCGATAGCTTTACAAGTATAAATTTGACTCGTGTAAAACCGCGCACATATAATAATTATGTTGAAGAGACGAACTTCGTATACTAAACTCACCATTTTCTCGGGTGCGTATATTGATTCATATCTTTTATTTACACAATTCCACATCCTATATATTTTCTTCTTGTGTATTTGAAGTTTCAGCGATACAAAATGCAGTAGAAATTTTCTAAAACTTGTATTCTTCACTTTTAAGTCTCTTGAGTTTATTTCTTTATTCATTGTCGCTGTCTATATATAACTTCATAAATCAAAATTGGGATTTTATTTTCTAAATATAAATATTGTTCGCAAACAACAAATTAAGGTAGAGCATCATGTTTGTGATCGTCACTTGTGATTAAAATAACAGAGAAATGGTATTAAATTCATCCAACAACTGGAACATTACACTCAAAAAGATTATAATTAAGATAATCGTGCAAAGATGCAACCACATTGATACCACATTGATGGACTTTGAGATAATGACTCTTAAACAAACAATTTAAACGACCTAATAGTAGTAGTATATACTCTGACAACCAATTTTTCCTAAGGAATCTCTTACGCATAATCTAATTCGCATTTTGCATTCCCTCTTAATTCCTGTAATTTTTTTGTTAAAATATCATCTGAGCCACTCCTTTTCCGGGTTTCAGTCCCGAATCCCTCTAGAATTTTCCTTTTTGATGTAAAAAGCCTATATCTAGGCTATGAGGGCTAGTAAACCTGCACAAGGTTTCAGGTTTTTTTTTTTTGGTGTGGTGCGCTAAGTTTCAAACAACCTTTGGTTTTTGTTCCTTAAGACAGAAAATACAAAGAGTTATTAATAGTTTAATTCATACAAGTGGGTAGCAAGCTATGTTTTTCGCAATTAATGTTACAACGTTTGTTCAAAATTCATGCCCATAACATAGCTATTGAATTCCAACTAGTATAAAAGAAAGTGATATTACCATATATATGTATGCACACACGAATGGTAATATCAATATAATTTGAAGCGCATAAGTAGCCTTACGGACTTGTACTTTTCTCCTTTGCGATTATATAGAGGAACCATTCGGATCCCGCTTCTCAACTCTGATACCGGTAGACAAGTTTGCCCTGCAAAATCGTGCGCTTTAGTGGTGTCATACTCCATAACTTCAATCCTTAGCAAGGCCAATTCAGGGACAGTAAGTGGGAAAACAAATTCCATGTTCCACACTGGTTCCCATTCATCCTCAATTGGCTCGGTACTCTGCATTATTGAATCGGCAGGTACTCCTGCTATTCCCACCTGTGCCAAATAGATCAAAATTCCAGTCCCCATTTGGATGAAGAGAAAAGAAAGGAAATGATTGATTAAAATTAGTAAAGAAAGTAATGGGATGGAAAGTAAAGGAAATGATAGTGCTGAACTGCTAAAGTATATTTCTTGGAGGGCTCAGTTGATAAAAAGTAGGAAACTATTGAAAACACTACTAGTTTTGATGAGTAGGAAAAAAAGTAGTGTGATTCTTTCTTGCCCACCAAATCAGAATATCCCTTTTTCCAACTTATCGTAAGTATTCTTTTCAATCATTTTCCATTTTTATCAAACACTCCTAGATAGTTAGTCACATATAGGAAAAGATTCAGACTTGTTTGGAGAAGGTAGAGGGAGGAAAAAGAACGAAAGTGTTTCGTGCGTTGAAAATTCAATGGAGTCTAAACTGTTTTTAAAGTAAAAGTATTCCACGTAAATAATATATGTTTGCTCATCTGGTTGGTTAATTCTGCTCTGATTGATTTGTGGCACAAACTCGATGGGGTTAGTGGTGCCATGAGAATGTGTGCTGTCAGGTAGGTGAAAAATCAACTGTGCAACTTTTCAGTGTGGCAGTCGGTTTGCATCAGAATGTGGGAAACAGTGTAATAGATAATAACGGTCTTTTTGTTTACTAACAAACACTGGTTAAAATAGTGATCTAATCAAGAATTATGCACCTTACCCTTGTGTAGAAGTCGGGTGGGGAGAATTGATCAAAGTGCGTGTGGTGGAAATCAGAATGCCACCCTTCTCCCATATAAACCTTTACCTGTTTATTAGCACAAAGGAGGTTAAATAGAGGAGAGGAGAGGGAAATTAAATATAGTATAAAAATGTAGAAATTTTCTCACCTTCAAATATCTCTTAATGGGCAATGTCTCAGCGGGATCAAAAATTTTGTCAGTATTCAACAAAATGTCAGGTTTTTTAACATATCCGCACCCACCATTGGCTCTAAACATTCCTTGCATCCTCCACAGGTACTTCCCATATCCCTATGAGCAGATATTTGAAATGGAAACATAAACGAAAGAAAGGGCAGTCATATAGAACAAGCATGCAAATGTCCTGCTAGCAATTTATGCGGAGTGAAATGGTATGCATTAGTCAAGCGCAAACGTATCTCAACCACTCATCAATTCCTCTCTCCCAGATTCCAGTGCAGATGTGGTCCAATATCACCTAGGCTATAACTTTTGGGACTTTTTTTTTGGGCTACATAGCATTTGTTCATGGAGGCTTCCTTCTTTTATGAAAGAAAGGCCTACCTGCTAAAGTCGACTATCCTTGCCCACCTATACAATCGATCTCACGTCTCAGATCTTTTTCATGACAGATCGGGGTTCTTGGTGATAGTGTACAATTACCTCAAGTATGCATATGGTGTTGGAAAGTAATTTTTTGGATGCCATTAGCAACCACCATAAGAAGGAAAAAAAATGCAGAAGTCTGATATTGAATAGCACAGGATATTGAGGGATAGAGTAAATAAACTTAAAACTTGAGTGAGATAACAACTAGAGAAGCCAGACCTGCATGTTGAATGCAACCATTTGAGCTCCGTGCATCCAACCGACTAAAGGGCTGTAATTGGATGAGTCAACACGCGTACCCTTTGGGTATACCCTCAATAAATTTCGCTGGGTAAAACTAAGAGCAAAAAATAAAGCCACAATTAATTATAAATATGATGATATTAAGTTGCAATACTTATGCTTGGAAGGTTGAAATATAATGATTCAAGCCAGCAGACATATATAATGCTTACCGTACAAAATGTGTCCCGTGAGTTGCAGAAGCAGCTTCAAGCTCTTGCTCACTCAAGCTAAGACGCTTAACTTTATTGGTATCATCCCTTGGCCAGTTTTCTATGCTACCTTTGAGCTTCACAGCGTGGATAGCAATCAAATGCCTATACTCGGCAACCACATTCTGCACATCTTCATCTTGGTGGTCCTCTACATTATCTGTTCCACCCTGAAGGCAAATTGTATGTATAATTTAGAGCCCTTCGCAATAACTTACTCAAATTATTTGCCTTTTGAAGTAGTGTGCTTGATTGCCAAAGTTTTCCAGAAGATTAAAAATGTTTACTTTCCAACTTTTGGTGGTATTTGATTGTCTAAACTTTCTAGCTGATTCAGTTGTACCCAATTCCATGGTATGTCTAGTTGATGCACAGTTCTAGGCAAACGAATTCCTACCCTCCCCAGATGTATTTGCAATTCTAGGTAAGGTGGAAAAATTTTCAAAGGCCAAACTTCAATTCTAAGTGGGAAAAGTGTGCAATCAAACACCAAAAGTTGGAAAACACATCATCATTACATGGAAAAGGTACTACACCAAGAAAATAAATGCGACAAGCAAGTGAAATACGTATTCTACGGAACTGAATTGCCAAGAAACTACATTCCCAATAATTGGGTGTTTTTCTGCCTTAATTTCTTGCTTACTATCAAACACACCTTAACGGTTTGTTTGATTGGATTAAATGGAAAAAAATAGACTTTCTTAGTAATGGAAAACAAAAGCTTGAGAGGAGGTGGTTTTGGATTCCATGGAAAGGGGAACATATAGAATTTAATAAGATGTACCATGGAAACCGATTCCTTGAAAAACTAGTGTGTTAAACACGACTAAAGATGGAAAATATGGAATCTTGGGCGTTTTCCAATGGAAAGTGCAATAACAGACATCTAAAAAAAAATAAAATTATATTCATACTTGAACTGTTAAATCCTATTTAAAGCCAAGGGCCCGATCCTTAAATTTTCACAGCAGACCAATTTGATTTTAGTAGTTTAACTAGTGATTTTACTACTACAAATGCACAATTTTATTTTTTTTTACCTGAATATTTTCTTGGTGTTTATTTAAGCGAGTACACAAAAAGGAGGCTATTTTCAATTCCCACACAGGGTCCTATAAATCTCAGATATAGCACAAACTATACAAAGATTGCACCTTCTTCTCAGGCTCTAGGTATTCTTTTGGTGGTTTCGTTGAGATCATAATCTTCTTCTTCAATGATTCTGGTGAAGGGAGCTCCTTGAACTCCAAGTGAGGGCAGAACAGTGTGTCTCCCAATGTTTCAGTGACCATCTACAGAAACTTTTTGAATTAATTCAAGGGCTTTTGTTGATTTTGCCCCTTGTTCTTAATGCAAAATTAGACTTAAGCCCTTATTTTCATAATCATTAGACTTTGCCCCCCGAGTAAAGGGGAATCTCAAGAATTACGTCAAAATGGGAGTCAATGTCAAATTTCTTTAACGCAATTCTTTGACTTAACCCCCTATTTTTATGTAATATAAGGGACAGTCTAACGATTATGAAACAGGAATAATTCTCCTTTTGCATACAAAATGGGAATAAACTAAAAATATCCCTAAATTCAAAGATGCAAGGAAAGGTTAAATTTCATCAAATAATGGTTTACACACCTTAGCCACTTTGGCTTGAAGATCTGGAGTAAGGTGGTCTTCAAAAGTTAGTATAACAGGATACTCAGAAGAATCGAAGGCATGGATCTTAATAGCTTGCAAGCAACTGATGAGTTTAACTGGACTAGTCAGTGTCCTACAGTCATAACCGAAACAAGATCGCTCAAGGAGAACAAGGCAAAGAAATATTACTCCAAAATGCACAAAGTTGTAAGTGCACAAGCGTGCAAATGTTTTTTTTTTTGCAACAAATTGTGTATTGTTATCTTGTGTTATTATTAAGTACATGCCTGAACTTTTGATGAAATGGTAAGATAAATCATTTTAGAATAAGGTGTAACAACCCAGGTTCTCCCCCAAAAATGATTCCGGCTCATTGTTAGCCGCCACAAACACAACCCATAATAACCACATTGTAGTGGGTCTGGGTTCTCTCTGATACCATAAGTGACAACCCAGGTACTCCCCCAAAATGGCTAGCCCAAGTTGTACTTTATGTTCAGAACCCACATAAAGCCAAGGAACTCCACATTAGACTACTGATGTGGAATATGTGGGTTGTGACAGAATGTTTGATGTCTGAATCTTGGACAAAATCGAATGCAGATTAAATTCATACCCGCCATGGCAAACATTGATATCGTCTTTATTTGAATTTGGCCACAAATCCAATTCAATCACTCTTACACCATTCCTCAGTGCCTTTATGATAGGCTCGATACTGGAATCACTGCTGAGTTGATTCCCAGTTAAATAAGAGTTATGGCCTGTATATATGAAATAATGAGCCAATGGAGCTTTCATGTCATGATGCACCTGAATCCAAAGTCAGTTCTCACGATAATCAATAGAAAGAAATAGTTTTACGGATAAATCTCTAATTTTGACATCAACAAGAAGGGTTAAGAAATTAACAAGATTTGCTTTCAAAAAAAAATATTATAAAGATCTGAATGGTTTATTTGTGAAGAAAAAAATAAAAGATCTGGTTATTTTCAATACAAAAGCAAGATAAGTTTAGAGAAAAAAATTATGAGAACAGAATTAACAAAATCAAAATCTCGAGAAATAAGGATTGCCCACAAGGTGAAATTGCATTGAAAATAAAACTCCTGAGAAATATATAGATTACCCCGAGGTGCAATGGGAGGGGAAGATTATGGTCGCCAAAGAGATATCGCAAGAACCCTTCAAAGTGGAGGCCCTTACGTTGGAAAATATTTAAATGCTTGAGACTCTGGAAAATTGCCTGAGCATCCTCCTGTGTTGCATTGGCCTCTCCTTGGAACTCTATCAAGAACCGGTGCAACTTATCAATGCTCATGGTACCATTCTCCGAGTAAAGCTGAAACGCTTGTCTAATATCAAAGGGAGGCTCAGCCCTCCTCAACTTGAATATTCTCCGGAAGCAAAAGCACACCTTGAAAGATTGCTTCGACATATTTACCACAAAAAAAATGATATATGTGTATATAAATATGTAGAGAGAGAGAGGGGGAGAGCAGAAAGAGAGAGCAAGAGAGATTACTAGATGTTAAAACTAGTTTTTGCTATTTTTCCCTTATAAAGGAACATGTATATCCATGCATGGAGGGAAGACAGAGGTTGCTTGCATTGATTTATGATTTCTTGGGAATTGCGTAGAATCGAAGTGAGAAAAAGTTTCTAATTTGATAGGAGTCATACAAATTGCCCACATTCCATACTTGATCCTAGGAACTACATATTTATATACATGTAGTAGTCCTAAAGGAAAAGAGATTGCTTTAGCTGTCTGAAACTTTAATAAAGTAAAAAATGAAACAAGCCAATGCATATTTCTGTTTCCTTCACAGCATCTTTTCAATGTGTTTCACCATTCAAGTACTTGATTGAGAAAAATTTAGGCAAAAATATCTTCTAATTGCTGACATGTATAAAATAATATAAACTGAAGTTTCCCATGTACGTTAAATTTAGGCTATTTTGTGTTTGTGCTGTTCCGGTTATGTTGAAGTTTAAGGGTTTTTTTAATTATGGATGTGAAAATGACGAGGATGAAAATGGTGTCTTACTAGGAAAGTAATTATTGTGAAAATTAAGAGCATTTCTCTTAAAAGAATACCATAGGTGCCTTCCCCAACATTACCAGGATGATGACCTGAAACGAGACAAACAGAACATATTCCCTGGAGTCTACAGAGAAATTTTCTTCTTGCAAATAAACATACATCCAATTTCATATGTTATTAGGATGCATTTGGTAAGCCCTTTTCCACTATGGAACATGGTGAAGGCAGCCGGTTTTTCATCTTCTACGGTTCTTGTAACGCCCAAATTTCTCATGGAAACCAATTCCATGAAGACGTTCAGATAACCACATATTTTTCCTTAAAAAAGATAGATACTAAATTCTTACCCACCCACACCTGAAAGATGAATTCCATAAAGAAACTAGAGGACTGGAACATTCTTCAGATAACAATGAATCCAAATTATACATTGAAACACTTCCAAGGACATCAACCCATGAAAAAAGCATCAAGAAACCAATTATCTTTTCACCCATTTTCCAGTCTTGCAATCAAATCATTGTCCTGCATATGTTTCTAACAAAAATTGGAATAGAAGGAAAGAGGAGTAATCTATTGACTACTCTGCAACTGAGCATTCAATGCCCGAAATACCATAGAATATCCATGGACACTAAAGGCTCCGTCTGATAGCAACATGGAAAATGCTAGAAAAAACAACTGATTTATGTGAGAAGTTGGAAAATAAGTTCATGTGGTAAAGATGCTTTCCATCTCTTGCTCATATTTATGCATATATATGTCCTCCATAAATTATTTTTTGTGGAAAAAAATTCTCGACCCCCCCCCCCCAAAAAAAGAAATATAATCCATGGAAAAAGCCAAAAGTGCATGTCTCAACTTATTTTCCAACTTCTCATACAAATCAAATGTTTTTCGTACCATTTTCATGTTGCTACCAAACAGAGCCTAACTCTACAAGAACAAACATATTCTACCATCTCTTTCATAGGCTCATAATACTACATTACCATTGCTTATTTGACATAGATTTAGTACATTCATCAAAAACCCCAAATCAAGTTGGGAGTGGGAGTGGGAGTAGTCGTAGATGGAGATCATATAATATCATCAAAGTCTAGCACATCACATCAATAAATTCAATGAGAAATCATACAACTAATGTCCTTTGTAAAAAGCAATAAATTCTACTATTAGAAATGAACCTAATTCCATAACCCATTGTAACACATAATTAACATGGAGACAGAAAAGGCCAAACTGAAAAACAGAAATAACAAAATTATAGCTCTTGCCCAAAAATATTCTTCAATGAGCAGCCATTAAACCTCATCTAACAAGGATACTAACATAACCCTTCAAATTCTTCAGCTCTCACTACTCTGATCGACTCGCATACCTCTCAACATTATCATCGTTCAGATTAATCCCCACCATTGCCTCGCCCAATCCACAGCTCACATCCGCCAAAATATCAGGGTCACTATAATGAGTTACTGCCTGAACAATAGCCCTAGCCCTCCTCGCCGGATCACCGCTCTTGAACACGCCGGACCCCACAAATACCCCATCGCATCCCAATTGCATCATCAGTGCTGCATCAGCCGGAGTAGCAATACCACCAGCGGCGAATTGTACTACTGGCAACCTCCCGAGCTGCTTCGCCTGCATCACCTGTCGATTTTTGATGCACCAGGTGTGAGAAACCATAAATAATAATATAAATAATCCTCTAAAATTTATTGAGTCCAAGATACAAATGTACAATTTCAAGTTGTCAACTATCTAAAAATAAAATTACAATTCCATATGATGACTATCAAAGATCAAAAAAATAAAATTTCCAGTGGAAATCAATTCCATAGAAAACCATTTAGAGGTGTTTAATTGTATCTGTTTTATATGTGGAAAAAATGATTATGCATTTCCCTTTTGGTGTTCGATTGTCCACATTTTACCCAGAATTGAACTATTTTTTTTTTTTTTTTGCGCTGTTTTCCACCTTACCTAGAATATGTTTTCCCTTGGGATGCAAAGAATTAAAGGTTCCTACTTCTATGCCACTTGTTCCATGAAATTACATATAATTATGATTGCCTAGATAATTAGGCAATCAAACACTAGAAATGATGGACATATCAAGATAAGGGTTATGAGTGATGACAATCTCACCAGATCGTAAGGAGCCGCGATCTTCTTGGCGAAAGTAAAAACTTCATCATCGTCCATATTCCTCAAAACCCTAATCTCTCCCATCACCGACCTCACATGCCTCACCGCCTCAATCACATTTCCCGTCCCCGCCTCTCCTTTCGTCCTTATCATCGCCGCTCCCTCCCTTATCCTCCTAAGCGCCTCCCCCAAATTCCGGCACCCGCAAACGAACGGAACCCTAAAATTATGCTTGTTAATATGATTCTCCTCATCCGCAACCGTCAATACCTCGCTCTCATCAATATAATCAACTCCTAAGGCTTCTAATATCTGGGCTTCCACAAAATGACCAATTCTAGCCTTGGCCATCACGGGGATTGTTACGGCCTGTTTGATTTCTTTTATGAGCTGGGGGTCGCTCATTCGAGCAACCCCTCCCTGAGCTCGTATGTCGGCGGGTACTCGCTCGAGGGCCATGACGGCGCAGGCACCTGCTTCTTCGGCGATGCGGGCTTGGTCAGCGTTAATGACGTCCATTATTACGCCGCCACGTAGCATCTGGGCGAGGCCGACCTTGACGGAGAAAGGGGAGGAGGTTTTGGTGGTTTCGGTTATTGCGCCGTTGCCGTAGACTGTTACGACTCCGCTTCCAGCCATGGTTGATGTGGATTGATGAGGAGATTTGGAAGGAAACTGATAATCAGATTCAGATGTATGGAATTGAGAGAGGATTATCTCATCTCACGTACCTGGTTACCAATCTCAAGAAATATTTTATAAGATATTTATTATTATTTATAAATAAATGAAGGTTTCAGTGGCGTACCGTTAAAAAAAAATTAAAACTAAAATTAAAAAATTTATTTGCGTTAAAATAATAGAGAAAGAAAGAAAGAACTAGAAATTAGGTAGAAGGACTTATTATATATTGATTTTTACCAAAAATTCAATGAATAATATTTTTTTGAATGAAGGGCCTATTTTTAATTGGTAATTAGTGTAAGAGGCCTATTTTGTTTTATATTTTAAATGAATGTATTTGAATAAATTTAAATATCATTTAATTAATAAAAACATGTTATGTATTACCTAAATTACCCCTTTTTATGAAATTTTCACAAAAAATATGGATTGCAAAGTTCATATTGCAATAAAATATGAACTGCAAAGTTCATATTGCAGTGAAATATGTACTGCAATATGAACTTTGCACTAAAAATATGGACTGCAAAGTTCACATTGCAGTAAAATATGGACTGCAATATGAACTTTGCACTAAAAATATGGACTGCAAAGTTCACATAGCAATGAAATATGGACTGCAAAGTTCACATTGCAGTGAAATATGGACTGCAAAGTTCACATTGCAGTGAAATATAGACTGCAAAGTTCATATTGCAGTCCATATTTTAATGCATATTGATATTTTTTTAGTTTATTTTAAGGGCTGGGATGTCATTTTATAATGAAAAAAAAAAGACACATGTCATATTATCAATAAAATAAAAAATAGGCCCTTTATTTAAAAAAAAATTATTCCTTGGCCTTAGTGTGAAAATCTTTCTCTAATAAGCCCTTTTTTTTAATTGCCCCAAGAAAGAAATGTTTAAGGAAATTATTTATAGTGTGCTATCGTTTAGATAGAATATGTATTAGGAATTTTACTGTATAAATTGTGTATTATGGGTCATAATAGGTTTCCTTGTAAACCCTATTTATTATTATATTTGTATTTTATTTAAAGGGACCATCTAATAAAAAATAGAGTAGAGTTATTCCTACAATACATTATTAGCACGCTCAGAGCTAATAACCCTAACCCTAATAAAAAAAAAACCTCTAGCTGCCGGTCACTATTAGCACTAGTCTTCTTTCTCGTCACCTAACTTTTAAGGTATGTATGAATCATTGAAAAAAATTCAGTAGATTAATATTTATATATATCGAATGATGCTTGATACATATAAACTCGTTCGTTCTACATTCATATTATTTGTTTGTATTTATTAATTGATTGGCTATCGATTGAATATTATTAAATAAGCTGAATCTCTAACTATTAATTAATCCGCCATTACTAGCGTACACACCAAGACTAGAAGAGTATAAACTGAATGATATATTATGAATGGTCTTGATTACTTTAGATATAATTTTCAACCCGTACGAGCCAGGACTTCATTCATATTTTTTTTTCCTTTCAAATTGTTTGATAACTAGTGCATCTTTATTTATCAATTATTACACAACATGTAATCAGCTTTCTTTGCATCAAGGTATGCATGATTTTTTTTGTTTTTTTTGCCACCGATAATCCTCATGCTGCACCACCTCTCTCTGTGCATCGGCTTATATTTCTATTGAATTCACGAAATCGTTTTTTTTTTCCTTTTTTTTTAAAAAAAATTATTTAAAAGAATTTTTCGCTCTATCTAGTTCGTCATTGATGAATTAATATATAGATTCAACTTGTCCTTCCTAAAAATAAATATTTTGTCCTTTCTTAAGAAAAGTAATTAAGCATATTTCTTTTTAGTAACAAAAATATGCCCTTTTCTGTAGTTAAAAATAAAATAATAAAATAAATTATACAAATGAAATAATTACTCCTGTTCTTGTTTCCAATATTCTTTGTATGTATGAATTTCCCTTTCTTAACTGTTTGTTTGTATATTGTGGATTATTATATACCATTACTTGTATTAGACATTCTATTTTATTTATTTACATTATGAATTATTAGAGGTCATTATGTTATTGTTTTTTGCCAAATTTTTTTTATGCAATTATTGTTATCACCTAACCAATTTTAATTCAAATATGTGTATATTTAATTTAAGTACATATATATATATATTTTATGGACTAATTAAATTTACAATTTTAGTAAATATATTATTGGCATATGATTATTTAATTGTTTAGCATGCTAAGAAAATTTAAATATTACTTATATAATTGTATTTCTCACAATTATTTATATTGTTAATTATTTTATTTAGTATGTTATAAATTCAAAAGTTACCATGATGATGAAAGTTCATGCGCATTATAATCATTATGATAAACTATTTTCATATAGCGTCAAAAAATGGGACCATTATGAATCTTGGTTTTGAAATCTAATTCATATTCTTAAAAAATAATTAATATGGATGTACTCATAATTGTATAATATTTTATCTATTATTTATTAAGATGGCCGACCCAACTCGACCTGAATTTGACATTTTGGACTCAGAAGGACTTGAGTACTATCGGTGGATTTCTGATGTAGAAACCGCTTTTGTGGCTAAAGAATATTCTGCCACACTTACTGATTCTAAAGACCCAACAGACAATGGACCGTCTGACAAGGTGAAAACAAATGCATTAATGTTTCTAAGGAAACATATTGACCCCAGCCTACATTGGGAGTACCTTCAGTTGAAGATACCTAAAGAACTATGAGATGCCCTTAAGGGACATTTTGGGAACATTCATGACACTTTGCTCCAAGAATTGATCGTTCAGTGGAATGAAATCCGCTTGCTTGACTATAAAAGGGTTAAGGACTTCAACAAGAACATGTTACGCCTAAAGGCACATTTTAACTTCTGTGGAAAGGACCTCACAGAAGATGATATGATTCAGAAGACCCTTTCCATTTTTCCTATTTCAGCACTTATACTAGCGAACCAGTATAGGCTCGAGTATGATAACAAAAGAATCACAACATTCAATAAGCTGATCAATCTACTGCAAGTGGCTGAAAGGCATAATGAGGTTCTTTTGAATAACAATGTCAGGCCCATCGGGACAAATAAAATTCCTGAGGCTAACTACGATAAGATGAACAGTGGAAGAACCCCAATGCAAGGGGGATTGGACGTGATGATCCCTACCCACGTGGCAACAAGGCACAACGTGGAAGGGGACGTGGGAGTCATGGTGCGAGTCGTGGAGATTCTTCTAAAGTATGGAGAAGAAATGATATTATTGGACCTAGTGGTCAGGGAAACAAGGTGAAAAATGCACCTAAGAACCCTCCGGTCAAAAAAGAAAAAAGTTGGCGATGAGCCATGTTACAGGTGTGGAGTTGCTGGGCACTAGTACAAAAACTGCCATGCAAGCGCTAAAGTAACAGCGAGTTACAAGAAATATCGAGAATCTAAAGAACAAGAATCTCATTTTATGAATGAAGAAGATAATGACGCTGATGTTAACTTCACAATCGCAGACATTAGTGGCAAGAAGGACTTTGCTCAATCAATGGATGCACCCGATTTTGACTGATCTACTTTTTTCACTTTATTTTTCAGAAATAGTTGAACAGGCATATTGCCTTATTTTTAATTAGACAATGGTTTTGTCTTAAAGTCTATGATTGATTGAATAGATGGATTAGATTTCTGAACAAGATATTGGATTGATTATCGTTAGTTTTATTAATTAAATTTCAGACTTTATTCTGATGTATTTGATTTGTTCGAATTTTATACTCGATTTCATTATTGTAGAAATGAATCAATGATAACTTTAATTATTAGCTGATAGTGGGAACACTATAGTCATTCAACGAAATAGGCAATTAATAACCTATAATATCTATGTGACTATAATGATTCAAATCATCATAAGAGTGAAGAACTGCTCAACCATTTTGTTGCTAAAATAGTGTTTAAACGTCACATACGCTCTATATGCACCCAAAGTGATCCGAACGTTGTTAATGATATTCATACCAACAGTAATCATTCAAAAATCAAATGTAAGATGGAATAAATATATATTTATTTTACCTCTTGTGCAAAGAAATGCATTTTAAAGAAACTTATGAGTTATTCTAGTGGAATGTACCCACCCCACTACGATAAGGATTGTCGAATCCTATGATGTCACCAACAATGTACCATGGGACACAGACTCATATAGGCTTTGGCATGCTTGCCTAGTGCACCTTGGTCATGATGATCCCTGTGTTAAAGTACTTACACGGATATCATTTATTTTGAGTAACAAATAAATGGGACAAAAATTTAACACATTGCAATGTGTTGATACGAATAATGCTCAAAAGTAATCATTGACTTTCGAAGTATTTGAAGCAATATCCCCCTTCCTATTATGCTTCATCGACCATATCAAAAGAATGACACCAGATTTTTCAAAGCCTATTCTTTAGCAAAAATAAAATCGAGACCTTCTTATGCTAAAGATACAAAATAAAATATACCATTCTTACAATATATATTTGTAGATAAATCCATCCAGAGTGTGGAACCATTCAAAGTACTTTATAGATCTGGTGGATAATTCAATATTCTAGTCACATGTCGAATAATTATCTACACGAAATGCTGCATTTACAAAGCTCTTAGCACATGTTATATGCTTAAAGGCTCACCACCCTGATTACTATATCATGTCTATAAGACTCGATAAAGCTAGAGAGTTTACATCAAAAGTAGTTGATGATCATTGCATAAAACCGAAGTAAAGAATCTCATTTTTCATGTGCATACACAAAAAGGTCTCACAAAAGCAACCATCAAAACGATATAGATGGTAGATAGGGCATTGGTTATGCGCACTATATTGCCTATACATGCTCGGGATTTATGCAATATTGTATGCAACTTTACTTATTTGTTTTTAGGATCAATATTAAACAACTATTATATGCGTACCAGTTGGTAATTGGATATTAGCCTGATATTTTAAGCATATGTGCCGATTGCGCCCCCACAGCGCACCAAACTGGGCTCGCTGAAACAATTAAGTATTAACGTTGAATATGAATCCTCAACGATAATCCGTTATTTAGAATCCTTGTTAGGTGATCTCTTTACCGCTAAGAATTGCGGATTGTCACTTTGATGAGACAGTCTTCCCGTCGTTAAGGGGAGATAGAAAAAGAAATTTTTAAGAGAACGACAGAAATTGTCGTGGTCCCCACTCTGTCTCATCTTGATCCCCACGCACATCACAATGTATAGTGAAGTGAAAAAGAAATAATCGATCTTCAAAATGTAACATATTCGATACCTGATACATTTACTGATATCGAAAAGTGACGAGATCAAATATACTAACTGCAATATGCCTACAAGGTTGAAAGTCCCCAACAAAGGGGCATAGTGTCGCAGAAAGATACGCTACAACCACACTTAGTGGAGGTGTGGTTAAGGCCATGGCTCCTCAAAGGAAGAGAGGGAGGCCATTTAGTTCGACAAGTACTCACACAAAATAAAAGGTGGAGTAAAGCACAAATTGATCAATTAATCATTACTATAAAAATCCATTTCATGAGATTATCCCTAATTATATTTATGTCCATGAATCAATACTGGGGGACGCCCCGAAGTTACAATGATTCCAGAGAATAAATAAATCTCAATGGGTTAAGGGATGTCATATGAATTAATGGATGCATTAATGATACACTGTTGCTCAAGGAGTCAAAGAGCACGATAATGTCGAACCTCGCTTTGTTACAAAATGTCAACAAATGGTAAAATTGGCCTAAATAAAAATAAGCAATCCATATAGAATTAGATTCTATGGCAAAGAAACATGTATTTGGTCCGGTAGTGCTAACCGCGCCAAGTGTAAAGCCTGTAGGACATAAACAATTATTTGCCATAAAGCGTAAATGAGAAAAAAGAAGTTCTGATGTAAAAGGCTCACCTTGTGGCGCAAGATTCCACACAAATGCTTTGGAATTGCTTAAACATTATAACATTCCACTACTTAGTTAGCTTGGTAGTTTTTGAAGGACTGGAAATGCAGTTCTTGGATGTGGTTACTGCATATCTCTACGGGGATCTTGATTCAAATATATATATAAGTGCCTGATGGCCTTACATTACCCAAGTCAAGTGACTCTAAACCACGGAGTGCGGTTGCAATTAGGTTGAAACGCTCACTTTACAGATTAAAACAATTCGGACGGATGTGGTATACCCGTCTAAGTGACTTCTTGATTGGGAAGGGATATAAGAACGATGAATTATGCCCATACGTATTCATAAAGAAAACAAGTTTCGGATTCGTAATTCTAGCTATATATGTCGATGATATGAACATAATAGGTACTCTTAATGAAATAAGAGAAACCGCAATTTACTTGAAATCCAAATTTGAGATAAAGAATCTTGGGAAAGTTCGAATTTTATTTAGATCTTAATCTAGAAATCGAGCTTGTGGAATACTAATTCACTAGTCTGCGTACGTTCAAAAGATAATCAGGCAATTTAACCTGGACAAAACTCATTCTACTAGCACTCCCATGGTCGGTCGAAATTTAGATCAAAGGAAAGATCAATTTTATACAAAGTAAGATTACGCATAATATTCGCATTATTGCACTTAACACAAAATACTCAACTAGACATAATATTCGCATTGAACTTGTTAGCTAGATTTAGCTCAGCGCCAACGCAGTATAATTGAACACCTAAAAGGAACCATTGGCTTGGGATTGTTCTTTTCCTACAGAGAGAAAAAAATATATACGACAGCAACATCTAAAGTAAATGATTATGCTAAAATGGCCACTCCCCACATTGAAATCCCAAACAAAATCTTGATTGATTTTGTTGGTGTTGGGTATCTTTCTGGCCCACACAAAGCTCTAAGGAGAGTATGGTAAACTTGTTCACCAAGTCTTTTTCTAAGGCCATATTTGAAAAGCATGTGAAAAATATATGGGTGCTTAGGCTTTACCAATTCTCATGATCGAAGTAATGATCAAGGGAATGTGTGAAATATGATGAAATTTTCACATATACATTGTACTCTTTTCCTTAAACCAAGGTTTATTTTTCCCACTGGGTTTTGTTACTTGGTAAGGTTTTTAACGAGGCAAAGATACATGTATACGCTTTTCAAATTTCTTGATTACTGTAAATATCGGGGGGAGGTATAGACTTGAGGGGGAGTCTAATATCCACACGACGTTACGTTATACTCTTTTCCTTAAACCAAGATTTATTTTTCCCACTGGGTTTTGTTACTTGGTAAGGTTTTTAATGAGGTAACAATACATGCAAACTCTATTGATTGAAGTAAAGATCAAATAGAAATATAGACTCAATGGAAGAAGTCTAACAGGATTGTCATAATGTTGTACTATTTTCCCTTCGATCAAGGTTATTTTTTCCCACAGGGTTTTTGTTACTTGACAAGGTTTTAATGATGCAACAAGACATGTACCATTCTATCTATGACTCAGCACAAAGGGGAGTGTTTAAGGAAATTACACATAGTGTGCTATCGTCTAGATAGAATATGTATTAGGGATTATACTGTATAAATTGTGTATTATAGGCCATAATGGGCTTCCGTGTAAACCCTATTTACTATTGTATTTGTACCATATTTAAAAGGCTCATCTAATAAAGAATAGAGTAGAGTTATTCCTACAACAAGAAAAGAATAAAATAAATCTATTCACTTAACTGATATTTAATATGTGTAGGGGTTAGTTCTATTTATATTAAGAGCTGACATCCTTACTTCTTTACATAATTAATGTGGGACAAATCTAATATATATACTATTGGGTAATCCCTCATTCATATCATCATTCTAATGTGGGATAAATTGTAGTTTATAATATTACTTATGGATATCCACATATCAATATTTTTACAACACTCCCCCTTTGATGTTCATTATGCCACAATTCAATGACATTTGCCTCATTAAAACCTTCCTAGGGAAAAAATCCAGTGGAAAAAAACCAAAGTGAAGGAAAAAGAGTACAATATTCTTCTGGATCATTGAATCGATATTAAATGCACAACATGCTGAAGTCAGGATCTCAATCATATATATTTCTGATTAGTTTCATGAAAAGCTAAAATTTCAAAGTGGTTTAAGAAAATTGCCACTAAGAAATAATAGTATTACTACTAATAAATATTGAATGTAATTGAGATCGTACCTTATGATAATCAGAATTATATCCGGGATTGGCATAACCTATCAACTTTGAACCATAAAAGTTATACGCATAAAATAAAATTAGTGGTTCCTCGTGAATATCCAATGATATGTTTTATACATATCTGGTGTTGTTTAGTTGGTGCTAAGTTATATATATTGAGCAAGTAAAGAAAGAAGGAAATTTCTGATCTAGTGCATTGTAAGTACTAATTACACTTAAGTATGGTGCTTTGGGACCAATACTTTTTCATCTTTTTCTTTAAAATGGTATGAATTTTCATATAAAAACCAGACAATCATAGGAATGCTGGGCGGTTTTACCTTATCCATCATTTTAAATTCTTTTATTAAATAGTTAACAATTTTCTCGAACTCTTCAAGAATCTCAATTAATGTATCCACATAAACTGCTACTATTGAAAATCATTTTTAATGATTCGTTTATAAAGACACATGGCAAATGAGATTGTTTATATTTTATTCCTTAGACAAATCTTACTAAGACGATTGTATTGCATTCTTCTAGAATGAATTTGTATTGCATTCTTCTGGAATGGATAAGTCCATACAATTAGCGTGTAGTTTTATCGAGTACGTACTCTTTGACTTTGCTTCAAGCAAAGTTAATCTTTCTGGAATTTTCACATAAATGTTAGAGTCTAAATCCCCGTATAAATTAGCAGTTTCACAATATTTGAGTCTCATATATAGTATTTCAACAACTACTAAGCTAATTATAAGATATTTAAAATTTATATATTGGATCTATAATCAGGGGAATACAATGCTCATAATCAATGCCAAGTTTTTGCAGGAAACTTTGTGCCACAAGTTGTGCTTTGTGTCTCGTGATTTTTTTATTATAATTTAATTTTCTTACGAACACCCATTTGTAATAAAAAATGTTAATATTTATGTGGGGTTCGTACTATAGGTCCAAATATACCACGTTCATTTAGAGACTCAGATTTTTGCCTCAATGGCAATTTCTCATTTGTCCAATTTTTTTTTGGTTGACATTTATTTATTGTATGTGATTATGTATCATTATTATCATTGCCCTTTAATATTCCAGTAACTACTGTATATGCAAATAAGTTATCGATGATATTTTATTTTATTTTATATTTCATATCTCTCTTATTAAATATTGAGATCTATTTATTATTTGGTCCAATGCCTCTTCAGGGGCTTATGTAATCTCTTCAGGGACTTGCGTCTTTTCAAGACAATGACCACTTCTGGGACTTTAAAGAGAGTGAAATTTTCTTATAACCTCTTCTTGAGTGAAAATGAGGAATCTCTTCAGGAGTGTTCTTAGGGCATGATTAATCAAATTTTCTCTTCTAGGGAGTTAAATCTTTGGAACTTATAGGTCTACCACGCTTCTGGCGTAGTACAGATTTATTAATTGCCATATTTTAAAGTTGTCATGTATGGATACTAATTATGGAAACTGCATTTATAGCTAGCACATTTAACTTTGTTGCATTTTACTGCATCATTAAATCAATCGGTATTGTGTTTGCAATTTCTTATAAAATACTATTCTCCGTACCTTCTCAAGTTATGATTTTCGTGGGTCTAGATGAGACATAGTGGGATTATTCCACTATAATTCTCGCCGTTCTTCTGGAACGGGTAGTTCTGCATGAACTTTCTTATCTCCCCCTAACGGCAGAAATACTTTCTCATCAAAGTGATAATTTACAAAACGGACAGTAGACTCGTCACCTTTCATTAGTTTGAAATACGGGATAATTGATAATGGATCAAAGCATATATGAATAACACAACTAACTTTAGGCAAATTAAATTTAGTAGTTGTATTCATGATAAGCTTGTAAAAAAAATTAAGTCCTAAGTTAAGTTTCATAATGTTGACTAATAAAAATAATATATAGTAAAATAAAGAAAACTTACATATCAATAGGTGTCTCTAGTCTTGGAGGATCTACAAAGGCACAAATAACATCTTGCATTTTTTTAAAAAAATGTCAATCCATAAAAAAAATTAATAAAATAATTTAGTAATAAGTTTACATTTGCAAATACATGGTAGAAAAAATACACATTTAGTAAACTTGTACCCTTAAGAGTTGTTTATTATTTTTTTCTTACTATGGCACTTCTAAGATACCTACCTATTATGCAAAGAGTTAAAAATTTTAAATTAACTAAACTTTTAAACTTTTAGCTTAGCTTGAGCTTCTGACTCATAGTGGAGAGTAATTCAACACTAAAAAGTGTTGTATAATAGACACTCGATGAGAAAATACTTAATTTTTTTAGTGGGAGCTTTTGGCTATTAACACTAGTAATGATGCACAATGTTGTGCAATAGAGACCCGAGAAAAAAGTAACAATGATTCTAGTGTGAGCTTCTAACTCCTAACACTAGTTAATAATGCATAGTAATTCATTGTTACCTTCACTATTTATTTTAATATGATACTCATTAAAGCTAAGCAAGTTTCTTTGAGAACTGCTTGATAATAATAATCTTTAATGAATATATTGATACTATTTGGTAACATTATATAGGCTCTTCTAGAACTTTCAATTTTTTGTATAAGTCCAACTATAGTGGATACTTTGTGTATATATTAAGTACGAACTTATTAAAAAACTTCTGGTTTTTCAATAATAGTATATGATATGACACCATTTAAAAAGTCTATTGTGCAATTCATAATCCATACCTTTAAATAAAAGAATCATAAATAAATGACAATTTAGGTCTTCTGGATCTAGATTGATTTTTGCTCTCAACTTCTCATCAAAAACTTCTTCATCAAGAGGAGTGCAATTAGCAATTTCATAAAAATAATTCCGATTATATAATATCAATTAAATATGTACTCATCAAGATCTCCCCATTCAGTATAAGTGTTTTCACATTATTAATAGTGGTATTGTATTTAACTACCACATATTTTGATACATGGTTATAATTTATGGTCCGGCGTTTCTTAATAAACCACTTCAAGTGGTTCTTTGAATTTTATAATATTTTTTTTTTTTTACCTCTGCCAGGGCAGTTACTATTTTTACCTCTAGTAGAAGAAAACTATTATCCACTTCTTCTAGGGAAAATTGTTGCACTTATTTTTTTGACTTCTATTTTGATAAGATATGGCACTTTCTTCAGGAATTTTCTTAGAACTAATTGTTCTAAAATTTTGATTTCATTAATATTTAGTTGTTATATTCTAATAGAAGGAGACAACCAACTTGCTTAGACCACTTGAAAAACAATAATCTTAATAATGCTACTTTTGGAGCATATTCAAGGTATAATAGATGGTGAGTCATTAATAGTGATACTTCAAGAGAAAAGTATCGAAAATCATAAATTCAATCTATTTATTTCGAGTGTTGGCATGATGACCATCTTCTGATGGTCATATCCATCCTTCAGGGATTGCCAAAGAACTAATAAGTCATTTTTAAATATGTATAAATTAATGATGTATAAAGTTGAAAGCTGATACTTTATCTTCTGAGACTTTAGGCTCATAAGAAATAATGAATTGCAGGTTCTTACTTAAATATGAATCTTCGAGTCCATAAGAAATAATAAAACTTTTGGTTTTAAAAAAAAAATTCGAGCCTGAAAATTCTAACCTTATATGCTAATCTATTATGTTTGTAATGCTTTGAGCAATTATAAAGAAGTGGTAGAATAAGAGGTTTGTTAAGTTCAAATAAGAAATAATATAACAACAGCATACTTATATATAAAGTTATATATAATTTTAATTAAATAAAAATTTAACAGTTATATGGGACTTCAGGCCCAAAGTCAGGTTACCAAATTTATGAGACTTTAATTCAATATCCTCTTATATCAAAATTTTAGATTTAATTATTGAGGCATATTGTTATTGGAACATTAGGTCCAAATTTATGACTTCAGAACTTCAGATCCAAAATAATTATTATGAAACTTCATGTCCAAATTTAGAGATCTTCAGATCTTTAAATAAAATAAAAGCCTTTGACTTTAAATATAAATCATAAATTTTTGGGTCCAGAATAATGAATGGAGAACTTCATGGTCCTAAATATAAATTACATATATTCGGATCCATAATAATGAATGAAAACTTTAGGTCCTAAATATAAATTATAAATCTTCGGATCCATAATAATGAATAGGAAACTTCAGGTTCCAAAATATAAATTATGGATCTTCGGATCCATAATAATAAATAGGGAACTTCAGGTCCCAAATATAAATTATGAATCTTCCGGTCCATAATAATGAATAAGAAACTTCAGGTCCCAAAAATAAATTATGGATCTTCGGGTCCATAATAATAAATAGGGAACTTCAGGCCCAAATATAAATTATAGATCTTCCGGTCCATAATAATGAATAAGGAACTTCAGGTCCCAAAGATATAAATCGTGAAACTTCGGGTCCAAGATAATAATAATTATAAATTTCAAGTCCAGATTATTTATAAAATAGATTATTTAATATCTATAACAATAATAAAAGACAAACAACAGAAATCATAATATTATGAAAGAAAAAAATCTTAGATCTGACCTGTATGAAGAAATTACGATGTTTCATATTAAGTTGGCCTTCAAGAAGAAGAAATATAAATTTTAAACTATAGTGACATACTTACGCATGACCGGCCTTCAAGAAGAAGGAAAAAAATTTAACTATGCTAACCTGCTTTCGCAATGGCCTCCAATTGACTGTAAAGCAGTCATTCTGATAACGTGTTAAAATAATAGAGAAACAAAGAAAGAAGAGAATAAAAGAAATCTTATTACTCAACTGATATCTAATATGTGTAGGGGTTAGCTCTATTTATATTAAGAGCTAACTTACTTACTTCTCTACATAATCAATGTAGAACAAATTCACTATATATACTATTGGGTAATCCCTCATTTATACTATCATTCCAATGTGGAATAAATTATATCTTATAATATTACTTATGGACATTCACATATCAATATTTTTACAACAGTTTGTTTATTTTTTAAAATTATATTTTAAAAAATGTTATTTGTTTGAATATAATATACATTTTTTAGTATAACAATTTTATCCTTATTAGAATAGTGCTAACATGGTATTTACACTTGAAAATTTTATTTAAATGTAAGAAGGTAAAATAGATATTTTATACTATTTAAAATTAAATTTTCAATTTTAAGTGTAAATTTACACCTTTAGATGAAATTTTTTAGTTTAAGTGTAGAAAAATTAAGTTAACACTTAGTTTTTTTTTGTTAACAAACAATTTTAAAATCATTTAAATCTAAAATTTTTTAGATTTAAGTGGTGTTATCAAACAATAACTTAGTTTAACGGCAATTAACTTTCCTTCTACTACCTTCCCCCTCCTCAATTCCATACATTTGACAGACTCACTCATTTTATTGGTTAAAATAAAAACTTCTTGTATTTAAAAAAAATTTAATTAATTTGTGACTAATTAATTTAGTAAATCCTACAAATTTGGTTATTGAAAAAAAAAATAACCATTAAGAATGCATACATTATTAATTTTAACAATTTATTAATAGGTAATGAAAAGTGAATTTGATTATTTAATTTTAGTTAGTCTATTAGAGATGATATTAGAAGTAGTGATTAACACTAAATAAATAAAACATTTCTAAAATACTATCTTCTCCATTATACTAATCAGGTGCGTCAACTCACATTTATGAATAGTTGTATATACATATATGTTATATGCATATAAAAACATAATCTATTACTCATTACAATAGTCAAATTTGTAATCTTTGACCATGAAGAATTTATTGACAAAACTATTAAGGTGTGTTTGATTGCAAGTATGGAAATTGCATGAAAAGAAAATAGGTTCCAGGCAATTGAATTGCCTAGAATTAAGTTGCATGAAAAATGTAGTGTAAGTAAGTGTTTGATTGCCTTAATTTTCTACTCCGAAAAATATTGTTTGTATTATTGCATTTTTAATGTAGAAAAAATTATTTGTATTTTTTTTTACATAATTATATAGTCATGATGGATCTTGTTTAATTGATCTTGATTAGTAGATTTTAAATATTAAATATTTATATTATTTTGAATTTTATATTTTAAGTTATGGCATTTTTAATGCAGAAAATAATAAAAATCTTGTCTCGTGAACCGTGCCCAAGCATGAAAAACAAAAAACTACCTTTCCCCAAAGAAAACATTTTCCTCAATTGCCTTGAAAATGCACGTGTGTGAGCCAAAAGTTGAAATTGAATTGCCTAAAAAAAAAAGCCAAACACTTTAAGTTGTCAAATCAAGTGAAAAATGCTCATTTTTCACGAAAAATAAATTGCCAATCAAACACACCCTTATATATATAATCATAATGATAATCAGCTATTAATTGTGTTTTGTAAAAGATTCGTTGAAGTGTGCATGTACTTATCATTTTCTCTTCTTAAGGCCATTATTTTAATTTGTTTTATGTTTCTACTTGAATCTTTGCCTTATTTGTAGTAGCTCAAAAAAAGAATAAAATTTTGAATCATTTTTTAATTTGAAATTGTTTTAAATAAGACATAAGATCTTTCTCCTCTAAAAGAGCAGAGGAAATCATTTTAGTTTGATAAAATATACACACATATAAACGCGTATGTGCTTATTAATTAATTATAATAAACGTCAAAATTCTCTAGCCTATTTACATGTTTTGATTGTATTATAACATATAATTTGTTTCCACCAATACATTTTTTTAAGTTTCATCTCAGTTTCAAAACTAGATTTGATATGCTCTTTCTTCTTCTTCTTCTTCTCTTTTTTTTTTTTTTTTTTTCATTTTTAGTTCAGTAGGATATTCTAAAGCAAGCTTCTACGTCAAAATTGTTTTTATTGTACATATTATAAGAATTAGAGTTTAAGTTTAATGGCAGTAGAGAATATGAGGACATTTTTAGAAAATCATATATTCTTAAAACAATTTTAAAATAATTATAATAAAAACTAAAGAATCCAAAATTATTAATTTTTATAAGTTTATCCCACCAATTAGGTGAATTGAAAAAAAATTGTGAATTGCCTTAAATTTATCATCCATAATTTTTAAGTTAGAATAAAAAATGTAAAAATATAACTTAATAAGACCCATTCGCAAAATCAAAAAATTGCGAGTTCAATGATTTGGCTTTCTCCAACTAAACAATAGACTAAAATTGAGTTGTAAGTGTTAAGTTCGCAATTTGAGTACTTTAGTTTTTTCGTTCAACATTTGATTCTTATTCATATACATTTGCATTTAAATTCATACATCTTTTGATTATTATTTTTTGTATAATGTTTCGCGTATAATTAATGAACCAAATCTTACAACAAGAAATAAGTTCAATTATTACCTCTATGCCATTCAAGTTTGACCTTGGTAGTTATTTTTTGATACACTATAATCAGTGGCGGAGCCAGGAATTATTTTCAGGGGGGGTCAAAAAAAATTTAAGTCAAATCAAATTCAATAATTATGTTTACAAACCAATTTTTTACTAAAATACTTCTTCATTCTGTTTCGATATTTCGAAAAAGTTAGAAACGATATACTAAAATTAATTATATATTTTGAAATATCTTTTGATATATAATCCAAAAAAAAATGAAAACTTTTTCAGAAAAAAAAAAAAAAAAAAAAAGTTCAAAAATGTGGATCTAAGAAAAAAAAAGTAAAAACATTATTACAAACTTAAACCCTGACTAAACAATTGCGCAAAACCCCCGCGCACAACACACAGCCCGCTATCTTAAATTACATCCCCTGCTAAACTTCTCAACTAATCACACAATGGCCCCTCTTTTTCTTCCCACACATTCCTGCCTCTAAAAATTTCCAAAAAGTCCAGGTGGGGCCATGCCCCCATGTGGCTCCGCCCCTGACTAAAATTAAAGGATGGTGATATTATCCGCCATTTTTGTTGTCTATAACATTTTCCACTAAACAACTAAAGCTTGTCTATTGCCACCAAAAAAATGTGTCACAAACATATCCTAACACCAATCTTTTACCAATGGTTAAAACCATTAATCCAACAATTAACCAATGGTTAAAACCATTAATCCAACAATTATCAGCTTAACTCAAACAATATTTCTTATATCATTCAATTCAAAATAAATACTATTAAATGTAGGTCTATCTAGGCCTTACTTGGCCAATGATTACCGAGTTAATAAGCCAACATTCAGCAATAATACACTAAATGGACATTCAACAAGATGATTATCTTCTTGGTTACAATGAATCGAGTGTCATTACCTCCTTCGGTTGTAATGTACCAAGCATCGTATGATAAACACAATCGTCCCATTCAAATTGAGTCCTATCTTGATGGCAGTGGATTGAGCATCTTATAACAAACTCACTGCATGCCAGTCGACCCAACTATTGCTATTAATCTTATTTCTTCGATTTTAATAGATATTGTTGGTGCAGTTTGATTGTTGTTTTGAAATAATGCTCAACATATATATATATTTTAAAAGAACCTTCATTGTTATATGTGTTCTTGCATTTCAAGCAAGAGACATGATCTGAATCGATCCTAACCTTCCATTTTGATTTTGAAAATAAACCTGTAAAAAGATGTTTGGCTGGTGAAAATGCTAATTTTGAAACTATTTGCGTTAATTATTATTTTAATTATGTATTAAAGCTAGTTAATAAGGTTAACAAGATAACATAGATAAATTTTATTTAAGAAATATTTGTATTTGTAATAAAAAAAATATTATATAAACAACAAAAATAACGAACAATATCACTGTCCATAATTAAATCCGAAAATGAGACGCATTTTTTTTTTACGAGCGAGGAAGATATGGAGATCGAACACACTCGTACCTAACGAGTGGTGGGGGCGTTTGTTGGATGGGGTGGGGAGAGGTGGGGTGGTTGGTTTGGAGGGGGGGAAGGGTAGGAGCGACGCTCGGATTTTAACGATCCCACATTCCACCAATGGCATGGATCAGAGGCACGTCCATGGGGTTACGTGTCACACATCAATTGGTTAAAAACCAATTACATATATATATTTTTTTCAGTAATACGTACGCTCTAGAGTCTACAGTTGTGAAGCGCTCTCTCTTCAGTCGAACATAAAAAGACGGCGACACAAAGTGAAGGAGTAGCCTGCACAGGAAAACAGATATGGCGAAAACAAATTTGCTCTCCGTTACACTTTTATTCACTCTAGTCCTCTTCGGAACCCTAGCTCTCACCGAGGTAATCATTCAATAAATTCTACCTTTTTTTTTTCTCTACCCGATCAGATCACATTTTTCTAGGGTTTATACATTTGTTTATTGTATGTGCGCTGGTTTTATCACGGATCTCTAGATTTGATGTATGAGCATAACGTAAATGTTGTTGCAAATTTGTGTCTGGATCTGTAATTAAAGTAACAAGTTTAAGATTAGAATGAATGTGTATGTGATTATTGGATACTCAAGCTCTTCATATTTTTTACCGGATGGATGGTCTTGTATATCTAGCTGTGTTGGTGGTTTGTGCCCATCAGAGATTTTGGTACTGTTTATTGACCTTTTCTTTTTTCCCTCATCCCGGAGGAAAATTTTGTACTTTGTCAATTGATTGCGCAATATTGGTTTTACATAGTATATGACTCTGTCTTTAATATATTTCCTTCAATAAGGCGACTTTCTCTAGAATATGTGTGAAATTGGTTTCTTTGTTTCTGAAAGCTTTTGCCTTCCCATGAAATGAAGGTTGCATAAAAAGATTGTAATTTCTAAAATGAATATTAAAGATGAAGTAAGTTATAGGATTTGATACCAAACTGTTTGTAATTTCAGGTTTAAATACTGCAATTACATTGTTGAACTTTCATGGTTACAATTTTCGTGTAAATCACGGCTTATCATCCCCACCCCCCCTCCCTCCTCTCCTCTTCTCTTCTATCTTTGCTCTTATTTAAGTTGCATAGCATACTATATGAATTGGTTTTTATTGGTATCTCCTGTGTTCATGTGCTTTGCAGGCAAAGAAGTCAAGTGAAAAGTTGAAGGAAGTGACTCACAAAGTTTACTTTGATGTCGAGATTAATGGAAAACCTGCTGGTATGCACTTTTCTTAATTTTTTTTTTCTAAATGCGAAGTTAATGCTTACACTTGGTACTCTACCCAAACCCTCTTGTGTTCAAATTTGTGGTTCTGAACTCATGGATAGAATTTCCCCTAAAAGCCCTATTGCAAGGCAAAGATGCTCATATAGCACTCTAGGATGTTTTTTCCATGGCTGGTTCACTTGTCTACCAGAATTCAGTGACTTTGTCAAGCTGGTCCTGACCTAGACAACACACAATGTTCAGTTCTGTATTTGAGCCACAGTTGGTCATACTATGTTCAATCCTATACCCCTTGGGGATGTCCTAATATGACATGAACCCTTCTGCAGGACTTTTCCCTAAATTGCTAACTAGCTTAACTTGGGAATACCATCCCGTTAGAGTCAAAGTTTGCGGGTCCTCTCTCATCACCCAGAATTACTTTGTTAGTGGAGAGATACTGTCGCAGTCCATGTGCTATCTTGTTTTCTAAAGAATAAAATACATCTTCCATGCACTTCATATTAACATGATAAATAATTTCCTCTTTTTTCAGGGCGAATTGTTATGGGCCTCTTTGGGAAGACAGTTCCAAAAACAGTAGGTATGAGTATATGACGTTATGTTTGATGAAACTGGAAAAAGTGGTTCATTTTATTTTTTCCCATTCATATTGTACTTTACCCTTCACATATTCTTAAGTATTAATTTGTTCTTTTTTGATTTGCAGAAAATTTTAGAGCGCTATGCACGGGTAAACTGAAACTGTTATTTTTATTTTATTTTTCTCGTTTTAGTTTCATTATCCAATTTTCATGCCCTTTGAGTCAATGCTCATATCTTTGCAAAACTTTCTTGACCTCATTCAAAAATCATATCTTTACATATTTATTAGGGGTTTTTGTAAAAGTCCAAGAACTTTCTGCATCTATTAATGTCGGAGTAGGGTTTCAGAATGGGAGATGGTCCCAAGATACATCTTACTTCTTCTGGGGTGCATTTGATTGGTATACATATAACAAAATTGGATTCTTTACAAATTACATGGAAAACTTACCAAGAAAACAAATTTTTCCATGAAAAATAGAAAACGGGGTGGTTTTGGATTTTGTGAGAAATGACAAATTGGGCTAAAGCAAATCGTATAATGTAAGGATACATTGCAAAATTAGTGCCATCTAGTGCATTTAAATGGATCCAAATACTTACAATGTCACTTTTACATCTCTTGTGCTTGTGTCTATCATATCAGGAGAGAAAGGTACTGGAAAGAGCGGGAAAGCTCTGCATTACAAGGGAAGCAGTTTCCACAGAATTATTCCCAGCTTTATGATTCAAGGTGGTGATTTCACACTTGGCGATGGGAGAGGCGGAGAATCAATCTATGGCGAGAAGTTCCCTGATGAGAATTTTAAGATCAAGCATACTGGACCAGGTAGGATTTTTGTATTTGTGGTACTCATACTACAAATTAGAAACTTGGCAGTGTAAGAATTTGAACCTCCTCTTTTGGATAATAACTATTTCTGGTTCTACTTACTATGTGCAGGGCTTCTGTCAATGGCAAATGCTGGCCAGGACACCAATGGCTCACAATTCTTCATCACGACCGTTACAACCAGTTGGTAAGTACTTACACGTCGAGAAAAATAAGATAGATTTGTCACATCGATCAAAGTGGTCCATGTGAATGGTTTTTTGTCAAAACACAATATCTAGTTGAAATTACCCCAAACCACAGTTGTCAGATCCAAACAAGAGCAAGTCCTCGTAGTCTCATTTATTTCCAGTTGCATAATTAGTGAGCTATCACGAATATTGTTAATTTATTTAATAAAAAATGGTACTGTTAACTTTGTGTGTATTTATACATGAACCACAAAAGGAACAGGAGTAGAAAGAACTCACCTTGGCCTCGATCTTTCTTACTGTAGTCCGTTTGTACCCCCCGATTTTAGGGTTTTGTCGTAGGCCGGACTATTTGGATTTAACAACTAAGCTGATTTAAGTCGTATTCTGTTTTTAGTGCTATATGCTTGACGTTGGGAAAACCCCCACCTTAATCCCAAATGTGTTGGGAAGTGAATTGCACAGTGTTTTACGTAAAACCCACACAATAAACCATCTCCCATGCATTAAACAATGCACTTTGTGAGAGATCATTTGGGGTATTTTTGAGTCTAATGTTGTAATTTTGTGTACACAGGTTGGATGGGAAACATGTTGTATTTGGAAAGGTGTTAAGTGGGATGGATGTGGTTTATAAGATGGAAGCTGAAGGAAAGCAAAACGGAACCCCCAAAAGCAAGGTTGTGATCGCCGACAGTGGTGAACTTCCTTTATGATAACCCTCGTCTTAGATTGTCACTTCTCATAAAAAGTTTTATATTTAGGTCGACTTTGTCTTCCCTTTGAATCCTCAAATAGTTTTGCTTCTATGCAATAGAATTTATATACTGATAATTAAGTCTTATTATTAAATAGTGAACTTTTTTAGACTTTGAAACTGATTTTCAAGTTCTATTTTCACTTTTCCCCGAGTTATATATAGTCCGATGAATATAATAATGAAAGCAAGTGATTAAGAACAAAAAAATGTTGACTATCATGAGTTTCATAACATAACAAAAATGGGATCGTAATTGCGATTGAAGCTGAATGTAAATATTATGTAGTTGCTCTTTACAAATCTAGCATCGACCCTAAAAAAAAAGAGCATTTCGAATGTCCGTCTAAAAATTGGTGTGTAAAATCACATGAATCAAACTGTTTCACAAAATTTGAAGTCAAAATTAAGTTTGGCGCAACGTTTTCTTTGCGAACTTAAATGTTATATGTAGTTATACAATTTTCAGAACCTTTTTTTTATATTCATACTGGATCTTTTATATATAGGTTTCACATATATAATTTTTATTAAAAGTTATCACAATTTAATTAAAGTTATACAAGCAAGTTGAGAAAAGAGTGTTATTGGGGCATCGCAAAGTCCATGTAAACTTGTACAAATTGTTGCTCGTGTGTAAAAAATTAGAGGTAATTGCACTCAGTGGCGAAGCCAGGAATTAAAATCAAGAGGGGCCAAATTAATACGCTTTTAAATAAAATTTACATGTACTTTTAATAAAGTTAAAATCAAAATACTATATTAAAATACTTGACATATTATACATTAAAAATCACATTTTTAGTTACAATATTTCCATTTGAAAATTCATATTTTGAAAATACTTAATAATATTTTCATTATCAATAATTTTATATATTAATCTCTGAGCCAATTTTTTCTCAAAAACATCTTACTACATGATATTCAATTTTTTCTAACTCAATATTAAATCAACCTCAAAGATAAAAGAATAGAAAAAATAAAACCAATGAGCTACAGTACCAAAATAGAAAAATAAAGAAGCCCTAAAAAAAATAATTGCAATGTTAATAGTTAGCCTATTATCCTATTACAGAAATCCACCCCAAATATTTGACACCATGTAATACACCTGCCTTGCCCTAAATTACGATAATGCGCCCCTGTACTTATAAAGCTAATCACAGGCAGGCCCTCCTCCATTGAACATACAAAATCGCACAAACGCTCCCTGAAATTTAAACTGCTACACAAAACCCCCTGTACTCACTGAAAATATGTGAAAAACCCACCTGGTCCCCACGTGGCTTCGCCTCTTATTGCACTTTGCTTCCCTCAACTATTAAAGTATTAGCACTTTGTCATATAAACTATTAAAGTTAGCAATTAATGTTATCAACTATTCAATTTTTTGCACTTTACTCGTTTGGCTGATGGGGTTACAAATTTTAAACAGTTTGGAGGCCAAATATAATTTAGATAAATTATGACAATAAATGTAATTTAATTTTTGCCACCATTCTTGGGCATCATCTCCATCCACATCTTCTTCAACCTTAAACCCTTATCACCATTTTTGGTTACTCTTTTTGGTCACCTTTTCCGGCCACTTCCAACACCACCATTTATGTTCACCATCTCTAGTGATCATTTCTGACCACCACTATCTCCACCCATTTCTCATCTCCACAAAGAGAAAGAGAAAGAAATTGAAGGTGGCTTTGATGAACGAATTGGTCTAGAATCTGGAGAAAAATGAAAAAAAAATCAAAGAAAATAAAGAATGAGAAAATGAAAAAAGTTAAGGTCAACGATGTTGATCAAGTCGATAATGAAGTTGAAAATGGATCTAGCCAACAGAAAGGTAATACTCGAGCTGTTATTCAAACTAGGGTGATTTTGAAACATAATTAGGGAAATAGGGTAGTTTTGAACTTATTTGTGTAACTAGGGTCCTTTTAAAAACGCCAGTCAACGAAGTAATTTTACGCGTAAAATGCTGGTCATTCCAACGATTTTTGGTCCCAAAATCTCCACCTAAAAACGCCGAAGAAAGTGGCGTTTTCTGAGCTAAAAACGCTGGAGACTTTAGCGTTTTTTGAGCTAAAAACGCTGCACCTTTAAGCATTTTTTAAGTTAAACATCTTTTAACCTACCCCTCGTATCACTTGCCGCAGGATAAAAACCTAATCAATTTTTTACAACAACCACTATCACACCAAAAGTTATCTTCTTCATTTCATAGTTTCAGGCATTCAGCTCTGTAAAATTTCTATTCATTCAATTCAAAACTTTCATTCATCAAGTTCAATAGTTTGATTCATTAATTTCAGAAGAAAAAGGTTAGTCCATTTATCTTATTTTAGTTATTATATTTTATTTTACTTTACATATGATCAACTTAAAATGGTAATCTAACCTCTTTTTTTTTATTAGTTTGATTGTAATATATGTATGTGATTTTATGATATATGTCTGTATGTGATTTGTAAAATGTATGTATATATCTTTATGTATGGATGTGTGTTCGTTTAATTTTGAATTAGTAGATAAAATGTGTCACATGAGATACGTGTGTGTAAATGTATTTTTGGATTAATAGAGAAATAGTGTGATTTAAGATATATATATATATATACACTAGGTATTGCCCGTGCCGAATGTCTCGGCGAAGTAAAAAAAATAACAGTTAGATTGAGAAAAAAAAAACATAATACCTAAATAACGTGCAATCAAAAACTTATTTTTAGAAAACTGTATATACAAATTATTTAAATTTGTAAAAGATTAAATAAAAACTTATATCTTTTTTATATTTGTAAACTAAATGAAGAATAAATATGTTTAAATTTTATTTTATATAGTTAAGGATTTTATTTTATACGTATGGATTAATAAATTTTAATATTAATAAGTTTTATTTGAAAAATTTGTAATTTTTCTATTTAAAGTTGATGTTTTTTAATTTTATTTAAAAAATTAATGAGAGAGAAAAGTGGGGGAGAGAGTAGATTGGTAGAATATTAGAAAGATTAAAAAAACGTTGATTTTTTTATTTAATATCCTAAAAGTATATCTATGGGTTCAAATTTGTTGTGTTGTTTATTATATATATATATATATATCTAAATGTTGGTTAATGGTTAATTTTAATTATATGATTTATTATCATAATTCATAGGGCTTGATGTTTAATATTTTATTTTGAAGAATGTATATATGTATTAAATTTATTAAGAAGGAAATTTTACGTTAAAGATTGTGTTTATCCTCATATATTGTACGTCATGAAAATTTTAAATGTATTATTATTTATTATCAGTTACTGATAAATTTTATTAATTGTGTTAAAGGTTCAAATGGGAAGCAGACAAGCGTTTACGCTTTTATATTGGGGAGGTCATATTAGCCACGGAGAGCATGGTTATGGATACGATATTCCTCATAAAAGAGGTATTATCATAAATGAAGGTATGACATACGTGGAATTAGTAAAAATGATTTATTCTGCTATGGAAGCTGACCGGTCGTCCTCGACATTAAAGATCTTCTGTAGATGTCCAATGTTTGTGAGCCCAAATACTTGCAATTACTTCTTTCATGAAATTTATGATGACGAAAGTTTACAGTTTGCAATGGGTACGATATTGAATGCTCCATTTGTCAATGTGATCGAGTTGTATGTAGAGAAAATTGTCCTGAATTTTGATGTGGCCCCAATTGAGGATAATATTCCGATGTTCGGGTCGTACATCTCACCACCATCGACGCAAGACACTCATGTTTTTAAGTTGCCTTCTAGTTCGGGCCTATCTCGTAGCCTTAATTTTGGTGGGAAGAATAAAGAAATTTGGAATTCATATCAACCCGTTCCCGAGGCCATGTACGATTGTGGACTTGGTGTAGAATTTAATGACGCCAGTGGAGATGAGACGGACTAGGACTCGGACTCCGACAGTGTTATCGAATGCAGCGACACTGAAAGTGATGATCGGGAAGTGTCGAACTAGATTAATGAGGTTGTGGAAGATATATCGTCATGTTACACACAATTTAATGTTACGTATGTGGACCAGGACATGACTATGAAAGAGCAGTTAGTAGATGAAAATGAATTGCGCAAGGGGCTCATTTACGAGACTAAAGAGAAGTTAAAAATTGCAGTAAAACAATTTGCAATTAAGAATTCAACGAATTTATTGTTGAGGAATCGAAGGCAGATACATGGGCAATTAGGTATAAATTGCATGAAAAAGGGTGCAAATGGTGGCTTCGCGGTTTTAAGAGAAAGAAGAAATACGGCCAATTTGAGATAACCAAGTACGAGGGTCCCCACACATGCACATTTGATCGTTTGAAACTAACTCATAAGCATTTGGACTGTAAATTCATTGCCGGAAAAGTAACGCATTTGGTTAAGGTGGATCCTGGGCTTAAGGTTCGCGTTATCGTCGCATTTGTTAAGGATCAATATGGCTACAAGATTTCATATTGGAAGGCGTGGAATGCAAAAAGGAGGCCATTGAAAACATATATATTTGGCACTTGGAAAGAGTCTTATGCTACTAGGCCCAGATATTTAGCCGCTATTAAGTACACTAATCCACGCACAATCCACGAGTGTAGAAGTAAGATGTATGATGGCCATTATCGTATTTTTGACAAGAATTTTTTGGCCTTTGGTGCGTCCATTGAAGGTTTTATGCATTGCCGGTCTGTTATAAGTATAGACGCGACGCACCTACGTGGCAAGTACAATGGAAAATTATTCATTGCAATGGCCATGGATGCTAGCGAAGGGATATTTCCACTTGCGTTTGGATACGGGGATGAGGAAAGTCACGGCACGTGGCATTATTTTCTCACACGGCTTTGGCATTACGTTGTGAAAGGACGAGATGGCGTCTGCTTAATTTCTGATCGACACAGGGGCATACTGTCTGTAATCATTTCAGATCCACAATTTTAAGAGCCAATGACATACTATAGGTTCTATATGCGACATGTCCGTAGTAACTTCACAAGTAAATGTAAACCAGACGAGACTTTGTTGATACTAATATGGAAGGCTGCAACTGCTTTTTGTTTGCCAAAATTCAATAGGTACATTGACATGATAAAAAAAGTACGATGAACTCCAAGAAAGCGAAGGAAAAAAACCATGGAGGTGGCTAAACCAAATTCCCTTAGAGAAGTGGACTTTTGTTCATGATAGAGGCCATAGCTATGGGATAAAGTCGACAAATATTTTGGAGGTTTTCAACGGGGTTTTACTTGGAGCAAGATCTTTGCCTGTTACTGCGTCGATAAAGCCCATTTTTCATCGGCTTGTTACATATTTTTGCCAAAGAGGTGAGCAGGAAAAAAGTAGGCTTGACAATCCGGAGCTCGAACACACACCTTTTATGGCCCTTAAATTATCGAAATTTACGGAGGATATTGGCAAATATATTGTTTATAGGCATAACAATTCAGAGGGAGTAGCATTCGTCACGTCAGCTAAAGGAAAAGTAAAGAATGTAAACATTTTGGAAGGCACGTGCAGTTGCGGGAGGTGGACAATTTATAAGTATCCTTGTGCACATGTCATGGCGGTGTGTGCTGAACTACGGGTAGATCCAAAGTATTTAATTCATGAAGACTTGAGTCTTAAGGCATACGTTGCCACTTATTCTCGTACATTGCAGCCTGCTTTGCCAGAAGATTATTGGGATGACTGTTTATCTAATACATCTTCTGGTGTTTTAATCCCTAATCCAAATATGTTGCGTCAAAAAGGTCGTCCATCTAAGCGCATTCATAATGAGATGGATGTAAGCGATCGTCGAAGATATAACCATTGTGGAATTTGTGGGGAGGCTGGACATGATCGGCGCACTTGTCCCAGAAATAAAAACAAGCAATTGTTGATACCTTATAAGTAGACATGGCACCTTAATCTATTATTTATATTTATAAGATTTGAAACTTCCTGTTATTAGGATATTTAAGCATAGTTATGATGTAATGTTAATTTGCCCAACGCATTTAATTTTAGCCAGTATTTGAATTTGTAGAACTTAATTTAATTAGTCTCACATGCTTAAAATTATGATGAAAATGACCTTTTGAAATTCTAATATCAAGTAGCATATCTTTTATATATCTTGTACTGTTTTATATCATCCTCCAATGTTAAGATCGCTGTTGATGTGCCTTTATTGTAAGTCATAGCAGTGTATTGTCATCTAACTCAAACGGCATCATATTGTCATATCAGTGTCAATGCAGTGTATTGTTATGTAAGTGTCATAGCAATAATTAGTCTTACATGCGTTGCTACAACTATCTTGTAGGAAGGCACGCCTATGTAAACATTATTTAAGCATCATATGTTTGTCATTTTTTTCATCTCACTCTCAACAAACAATGGCTTCTTCAAGCTCAAATAATAACCAATCTGAAGGTATATATGGATTCGAAATACCAGATGTAATTTTGCTGTGTGAGACTTGGAAACAAATCACTCATGATGGTAAGTGGTGTGAGCGGGATAACCCACGAACATGGGAACAAATGGCTACAATTTTTAATACAGCACCTAAGAACTCGAACTCCCTGTGGAAAGACAAGGTTGTGATGCCTCATCAACTAGCTCAACTGTGGGCAAAGGTTGAACCAGCGGTGAAAAAATTTAACCGCTTTTACAATGAGAAGAAAATGCATTCTCCTCATCCAAAATATATCACTCTATCTCTTGCTCAACAAGGCTACTAGTTGGCAAAATTTTACGGTGATGTTGAAAGGGAAATGGTAACGTGGTTCTTCATCAATTATAATTTATTTTAATCTTGTTCATCATTATTTGTATGTTATCTAATGCACATTTTTTTTATCTTATCTTTCATACAGCAAAAACACGCCCATCTCATGTACTTGGTGAAAGAAGGGGTCAACTTCCCCTATATATTGTACTGACAGTTTCTTAAGGACTCTATCAACTAAACTCTGTATTTTAATATGTAATGTTTAAGTTAATGTCTTAATATGCTTTACATTATATCATGTGTAATGTTTTAACTACAACAATCGTAATGTTGTTTGCCAGAAGTTTGGTTAGGACTCTACCAACCATACATCCATTTTAATATGTAATGTTTAATCTAATGTATTAATATGCTTTACTTTGTTTTATGTGCAATGTTTAAGTGAATGGGTTAACATTGGTGTAGAAAGTACTCCTGCAAAAAGCAGTGAATGGTCAAATCTAATCGACTTTTTCAGTGATTCGTCAAGTCACTCATTTTTTCTCTGTGTAGCCACTTTAAAACACTATACAAACACATAGTGATTAGAGTCTCATATAAGAAGCGTACTCATACTACTATCTGCTCATTCCAATCTCACTACCAAAATTTTACTATCATCTCACCCATATATTACTATAAAAAAACATGAGCAACTCATCTATAATCGATGATTTGATCCCACTCCTTCCATTCGAAATTCAAGGAGAAATACGAGCTCGATTAAGGAGGAATCGAGCTACTAGAATCATATCAATGTGTCAAGCCTTGTTGCGAACTCCATCTCCTCTTTTGAGGCCAAGATCTTTTCTATATCAATGGCCAAATCTCGATTGTCCCTATCGTTCACCCTTTGCGTTTGTTCCTTTGCACTCATTGACGCCTTTATTTTATGTCTATTTGTGGTACTTGCTAAATTGTTATCATATACCTATTGTCTTCTCACCACATTTATATATTACATGGGATAAATGGGTATACTACGACTACACTTTATTTGACAAGTTCTGGTTTGAAGTATTTGGGGATAACTGGAGGGTGGTTGCATCTAGACAGAGCTCATTACATCTATTGCCGGAGCCAATTGATAGACATGTACTTTTGATAGCAAAGTTTAACTCGAATAAACTTCTAATGGACAACGGCCGTCACGAAGCATCTCAGTTTGAATAGGTAACCAATGCAAATGGATATCTGCACGGACACGACCCAGAAGATTTACTAAACAACGTATGTCAAACTGCCATTTAGAGAGCAGAGTCATTGAATACAGGTGAAGAATACAATATTGAAGAAATAGCAACGACTCCAGATGCACAGATGCAAATGGAAACTGATTGAAATCATGCGCAATGCGGCAACTCGTGCCAGACTACCCCTTTGCTATAGTAACTAACGAGATGAAAGGATTTATAATCTTTCCAATGGATGTCTGGCAGTTATAAATTTATGATCTTATTTACTATGTATGAATATATTATTTATGTTAACTAAGTAGGTTTTGTTATGTTTGTGTTTATGTCTATCTGATGTAATGATATTTCGAGCCACATGTTATTGTCATTTTGAAAAAAATGTGATGTCGAATATTTTGTTATAATAGTTCATTTGTGATATTAAATACCGTAAACCAAGTATCATACTTATTACAGCATTTAATATCACTGAACCCTATTATATTATATTTTTTGTATTGTTTGTATTAAAAAAAATTAAACAATCGTAAATTTAGAAGTAAGAGAGTAGTAAAACAGTATAAAAAAACTAAATCATTAATACGACTCATTGTATCATGTAATAAAATATTAGATGTAAACAAAACAAATATCTGAGTACAATACTCATAATCAACAACCTACTAAGTACCACAACTAGGTTTGTTTTCTCTTTCTCTTAGGCCTTTCATCCCTCTCGACATCATTATGGGTGTGTGCCTCTCACACCCTCCCCTTTGCCCTTGTCTATAGCCCTACCCCTCGGTCTACCTCTCCCTCGACTTATACTGATAGGTACCATAGATGCATTTACAACCTCTGGTATGATCAACTGTGACAATCCCTCAGTATGCTCCGTGGGTGCAAATGTCGATGACTCTGAATGTACGAGCGGAAGCTGCTGCGACACGTGTGCTGAAGTACATGATGAGTCTGTCGTCAATATAGATACATAATGTCCCATGTCAAAATCCTCGAATATGGTAGGGAGTGTAGAAAGCTCTGTCATAGTGGGCAGTGGTGCGGAAAACGTGGCAAGCTGTGATAAAATGGAGTGTGGTGAGGAAAAAAATATATCTGGCTATGATAGGCTGGGGAGCGATGGAGAGGAAAAAGTGGTGGTAGTAGTAGTAGTAGTATACTACTACTAGTAGTACTTGTAGTAGGGGGTAACGGAGTAGTAGTGGGAATGAGTAACGTGGTACTAGTACTAGTGGTAGTAGTAATACTACTGGGAATGGGTAACGTGGTAGTGCTAGTAGTGGTAGTGGTGGTGGGGATAGGTAACGGAGTAGTAGTACTAGTGGTAATGGTAGCGTGGATGGGTAACGGAGTAATAGCACTAGTGGTAGTGGTAGTGTGGATGGGTAACGGCGTAGTAGCAGTAGTAGTAGTACTGGTAGTGGTAGTGGGGATGGGTAACGGACTAATAGTAGTAGTAATACTTGGAATAGGTAAGCTCGGGTCTGGCGGGTAAGATAACATAGAGGTAGACGGGCCACCATCATGTGAAGATGACGTTCCCTTTGTGGGTCGCCTCTGACGATGGCGAGAGGGTCGTGGGATCGAGTCGGGTACAGGTTCGTGAACCTGAAATGGATCAACAGATAGCCGGAACTCTTGTCGCGCAGTAACAAGAGTAGTATGTGCTAAGTCAAATGTCTCCTCCGATGTGGCGTCTCCAGTGATCGACCGCAAAGGATGGTTCATAGCCAATGCATATATCTTAGCAAGTGCCTGACCCTGTACCATTAAAACTCTAAATGTAAATATATATTTAATATTTACAAAAATTATGAAAAACATTTTAGATAATTAATTAGAGTTTACCAGAATCTCTAATGTCACCCTTACTGGCTCAGGACTGAACTCGGGAGACTGCTCAGGCGCCGCAAGTATAAAACGTCGAGTAACGGTACGAAACCAAACCATGTAATGATGGTTGTACTAAATTGGGCCCTGCAACACATCCGCGTTAATTACATGCTCCTGTCGGCGGTCCCAGAAGGCAATGAAGTCACGGTGATGCTGCATCCAATCAATAGGATCTCCTCGCCCCCTGCCCCGAAGATCCGTATCATGCAATTGCTCACTTGTGTCAAAATCGAGTGGGATGTTCTGTTAGAGACCAAACTGTTGCATCACCCTGTCGGGGAGGTGCCACTCCACTATCTCAAAACAGATAAGGGGTGACTGCGTCCACCATATAGCCTGGCCAGCAAGACAATAGGGAGGCAATACTGCCATAACATGTGCGGTGTACGGCTGCCAGATCATCTGTAAAGTATTAACTACAACTTATGAATATTATAAATTACATCGAAATAATTATTCGAAATTACTAAATTTAAAATCTGTTTAAATTTGAGCAAAATTTCGTTTGTTTTTTTGTGTAAACCAGTATTTTAATATTCACCTGTTGAATAAGTTTTTTACAATATATACCACAAATTCATCTCCCAATCCAACTCACTACAGTAGTCTAATATAAGTAAATTAACAATTTCATCATCTCCCAATCAAACCGAAAATAAATAATATATAATTCATTGATACTAATTAAGATTTGGTATAAATTATGATTATCAAATTTATAATAACCTGCTCCGCTCGCATACGATCTAGGTGATCCCTATAATGCGTCAAAACATGTATCGGAGTTCGCTCGAGTGAAAACTTCGTCCGCCACTTGTATTAAGTAAATGTGGGGTGTCAAACATCAAACCATATCCTATATTGACAATTTACTTATTACATATCATCAAACTTGGCTCCGTGTGGTGGTCTATTAATCGAATGAACTACTTCCTCCTCAGAAATAACTATGTCGACCCGTTGGGGGCGAAGATGGGACAATCTCTCCCAACACCATAACTAAAAAAAGAAAATCACAAAATATCATCGACCGTATAAATTGAATAATGAAAATGGATATTGGCAAAATTAGCATTAATTTATACATGTAACAACATCAATGGACCTGCAATTTTCCTGGATCTGATACGAGTGCCTCGACACATCTCTCTGTACAAAATTGCAAGTGTTGCACTCCCCCAACTATAATTGCCCACCCTATCTAAATCCTGAAGTAGTGGGAGTAACGACACTTTGACAAATGCTGAGGACTTGTCAGCCAAAATAGAACCGCCAAGTGATTGTACAATCCACACACGTGTGTATCGCTCGACAACAACGTCATCGGCATCATGTGCCGGTATCTCTCGAAATGTATCAGCTATCCAGGAAAGCTTCAGCTTGGAATTTCTGAGAGCGTGGTCGGGTGGTCGAATGCCCAATACACGCTCACACACATCAGCTGGAGAAGCATTTAATGGAGGGGCAGTAACGGCATGGCCGTCAATGGGTAATCCAAGTAGTATCGCAACATCTTGGAGTGTGATAGTGCACTCTCCAACTGGTAAATGAAACGTATGTGTTTCCTGTCGCCACCGCTCGACTAATGATGTAATCAATGCACGATCGTACTGAATGTGTCCAACGCGGTACACTCCATAAAAGCCCGCTCGCAATAATATACGTTGGACCCTCTCTGGCAGGATAATACGCTCTCTATCGGGTCCACTAAACTCTGTATCGCTCCTACGTGGTTCCAACAATGCAGGGTCATGGCCATCCTATATAGCGGACGACCTATGATGACCCTATAAATATAACAGACGGCGATCCTCGAGACCAAGATCCATTGGCAAATACCTGTTTTATGTCCATGTTCATTAGGCATAAAGTAATAAATAATTCATCTCCCAATATTATATTTGCATTCACAACTTAAATGAAATATACATCCATTCATTAACTAATAAAATTGCATTATATCGTCGCATTACATATTATATGTGTAATAACTACAACCGCTTCTGTACATAATTAACAAACAAGTTCCAAACAAATACATATAAATCTACACCACCTAATTAAACAAATTACATAAAACTGACACAATAAGTAAAAACACAAGCCAATACATGATACGAGTTGCACACTTGAGTGATTTTTTGCATTGTTCGTATTTTCTTTGCACTTCTTCTCTTTTTCCCCTCTCCTTTTTTATTCCCTTCAACAAACGGGAGTTCAAATCCTTCACCCCTTCAACAACTACCCTCCAATCTTCTTTCTGGACCGCTATGTGCCTTATTTGATCACAAACTTCTTTCATCTCTTCCTCAACAGTTTTGTCCTTATCAACCCAGTGAAAAAAGTTGCATCCATTATTACCATATTTCTTACAACCAAAGAATTTCCAACCCGGATTTCTCGAGGTCCGTGAAACTCTAATATAAGCTACTTCTCCACAGAAACAAGTCATGTATGAACATGATCCTGAAGTGGAACCAGAGTTCGAAAACATTTCTGCGAAAAAGTATATATAATTATCCCCATTTTAATCATAAAAACAAATTTTGAACGTAAGAAATTTTTTAATTTCTCAAAATTTTTGTAGAGTTTCGTTTGTTTTGAAAACAATCCAGTATTTTAATATTCACTTGTTTATCAAGTTTTTGAACAATTTACTAAACAAATTCATCTCCCAATCAAATTAAAATAAAATTATCTATACAAATCCACATCTTAATCAGAAAAAGAAATATAGTCACACTGGTGAAAGGTAGAAAACTTTAACTATTTTTATTTATGTTATGTTATTATCTTAATGAAATTCTATATTTTTTGTTCTTTTTGTATGAATGTACAACTGTTTTATAATGCATTCTATTGACTAAAAGACTAATTTATAGCAAATTAATTATAATTTGCATGGATAAAAATAACTACAACTTTAGTACCATCATATATGCCCCAGTTAATATATAGTATACATTATGAAACACTAAAATAAGTCATACATAAATTCGGTCAAACAAACCCTTCGTTTCTACTCCTAAATTTTACGAGCTCTACTTTGTTGGTTTGATTATGAACCCATACGCTAGCACACCACTTGCACCACCTAAACACCTAGCCACCGAACCCCTAAAAACCATACTAGAATCAATATATTAAAACCCAAAGTTACTTCTTAAATAAATTCATACATACATATGTACACACATAAATAACCAACAAATATTCAAATTTTAGCCCTACAACCATAGTAGAATCCAAATATTAAAACCCAAAGTTACTTCTCAAACACATTCATACATACATACATAGTTGCACATATAAATCACCAAGTAATTTTCAAATTTTGCCCTTTAAAACCATATTAGAATCCAAATGTCAATGCCACTTCTCAAACACATACATACATATATATGCACATAAATTACCAACAAATTTTCAAGTTTAGCACCCTAAAACCATGTTAGAATCCAAATGTCAAAGTAAAATTTACTTCTCAAACACACACAATTACATACATACATAGTTACACACATAACTCACCAACAAATTTTCAAATTTAACCCCCTAAAACCATATTAAAATCCAAATGTTAATGCCAAATATACTTACCAAACACATACATACATATATACGCACATAAATCACCATCAATTTTTCAAATTTAACCCCCTAAAACTATATTGCAATCCAAATATCAAAGAACAATCTACTTCTCAAACACATACATACGTATATACATCGTAGATTTGGGAGATAACGGACCTATTTTAGTGCTCAAAACCACCGAATATTAAAGTGGCAGTAGGATTGCAAGCTCGCCGGATTTTACCCCTTAAAATCGCGGTAGGGAGATTGGGAGGAAGGAGAAGGAACACGGACTTGGGAGGGGGAAGAAAGAACACAGCTGCGGCGGGGAGAGGGAAGGAGACGGACACCGGCGAGAGGAGAAACGGGAGAGATCGTGCGGCGGCGATGGAGAGAGGGAAAGGGAGAGAAATTGCTGCCTGACCTCTGTGAGCTTCAGCGATTTTAACATTAAAATCGCGGTAGGGAGATGGAATTTTAACTTAAAAAACGCTAAAGGGTCCAGCATTTTTAGCTTAAAAAACGCTAAAGGCTACAGCGTTTTTTGCTCAAAAACCGCCACTTGCTTCGGCGTTTTTAGGTGGAGATTTTGGGACCAAAAATCGCTGGAATGACTAGCGTTTTTACACGTAAAATTACTCCGTTGACTGGCGTTTTTAAAAGGACCCTAGTTCCACAAATAAGTTCGAAACTACCCTATTTCCCTAATTATGTTTCAAAATCACCATAGTTTGAATAACAACTCGTAGTACTCTGTACTCCTAGTTTTAATAGGGAAGTCAACCTAGCTACCCAGGAATAGATTCTTTCTTTTCCCCCATTTTGTTTCCTTTATTGAGTGTCTATTTTATAAATTACTAGGTATTGCTCATGCCGTACGGTACGGTGCAATGTTTAAAAGCAGAGATTTTGTTTTTTCAGCTTCAGTAGTAAAAAATCAACGGTTGAAAGTGAACTAATAAATTGTTAAAATCAACAACCATTTTATGAATATTTTTTTTATTATTTTATGTTTTTATTTGAAATTTAATTTTGAAATTGACCCACCCAGTTAACTGAAAACTTTTTTAAAAAAGTTGCAAAGCCTTTTAAACCAACTTAATGGACGTCATTAAGATGAATAAATTCTTATTTTGAAGTATTTTAAAAAATTATATTTTTAATTTGACTTAGGATTAATTTGTATTAAATATTGTTTTTAAACGTTGTTGTCTACTTTTAAACGTTGCACTATGTTATCCGATACAGGTAATACCGAATTTCAAAACAAATTAAAGTGATGCAATGTACTGTGGAGTAAACTAATGCATGCACTTACTTTTTTGATAGGTCTCTATTCTTTCACAAACTAATGCACGCACTTTCTTTTTTGATGCAATTTTTTTTATTGTGGAGTAAACTAATGTATGCACTGTGGAGTTGTTATACTTCCCTATAATTTAATGTTTATACTTGAAGCAAACTAAAGCTCATGCTTCCTTGTGATTCAATGTTTATACTTTGTAATTTATACATGAAGAGAAATAAATTATATTACAAAAGGCTCTATTTTTGGGATAATAAATACAAACAAAAAACAATGCCCCTCTCTTCTGCTCTAAAAATGGCCGGTGCACTTCGATATTCATGGAAAAAATTACTTTTAACCGATAAAACTAAATAATAACCCCTAAAAGGTATCAAAACCCAAACACACAACAAATTACATAAAGAGTAATATAACAAAACTATATAAAACTCCAATAGATACATGGAAAATAAAAAATATTGAAACCCACATATATACATTATTTCATCAACTAAATACGCATGTCATAAAAATGACTTAAAAAATGATCACCCATGCATACATTCTTCAAAAAAGTACAAAACTCATATATATACATTCTTCAAAAAATTAAACAAAAGGGTATATTCTTCAAAAGAGTAAATAACAAAAAAAAGTAGAAGATCGGGGATGGAACCTTAGCTGCTTGTTTGAATTAACACTTTATACCACTTGAACTATGATTCAAATCTTATTATTCGTAAATAGTTATTTATCTTTAAGAGTAACAATCTTTTTTCAATTGTCAGCTTTTTATAAATATTTGTCTACTTTTAAATGTTTCACTATGCCGTCTGGCAAGGGTAATACCTAGTGTTAATATTAAAACCCATATATATTTAACATTCATTTTGAACCCAAATTTCATAAGTTTTTATTTAGATTTTTTAATACATTGTATCTTGGAAAAAAAAAATCATTTTGAACCCAAAATTCATATTTTTGAACCCAAAGTCCCCGAAACTATATTAGAATAAAAAAAATTAAAACACACATACTCATGGGTGGATTTTTTCTTCCTTTTTTTTCAACCCAAATTTGATAAGTTTTTATTTAGTCTCAAATTTCATATTTCAAGTCTTTATTTAGATTTTTTAATACATTGCATCTTGGAATTTTTTTTGTCATTTTGAACCCAAATTAGATTTTTTGAACCCAAATTTTAGATTATTCAACCCAAAGTCCCCAAAACTATATTAGAATAAAAAAATTAAAACAACCAAACTCAAGGGTGGATTTTTTCTTTTATTTTATTTTTTTGAACCCAAATTTGATAAGTTTTAATTTAGTTTCAAATTTCATATTTAAGTTTTTATTTACACTTTTCATTGCATCTTAATTTTCTACATCTATATTTAATGTCACATTAAACCCAAGTTTTAAAAAAAAAATCTATGACATCTATATGTGAAGTCAAAATCTATATCTATTCATTGCACTTATGGTTGGTTTTTTTTTGGGTTTTTTCATTTTTTTTAACCCAAATTTTAGACATTTGAACCCAAAGTCCCCAAAACTATTATTATAATAAAAAATTAAAACATACATACATGAAGAGAGAGAGAGAGGGAGAGAGAGTATTGAAGAAGAAAAATTTAAAACATATATGAATAGTAACCTAAAACTATATTAGAATAAAAAATGGTAGACAATATTAATTGAAGAAGAATAAAACTCACATACAAACATAAAAAAATACATGAAATAACATGCATACATACATGAAAGAGAGTATTTTCTTTTTATTTTTGGTGAGAGGGAGAGAGAGAGTATTTATAAAAAAATTGGGAGAGGGAAAAGTTAGAAATTTTGAAATTTGAAATTCAAAAGTTAGAAAAATAAAGTAAAAAAATATAATTTGATTGGGTGATTTGATATCCTAAAAACACATCTAAGGGTTTACATTTCTTTTTATGATTTGTAAATAAATTTAGACCATTGATTAAATAAAAAAAATGTGTGTCTTATAACATAGATTTATGTTGCTTAAATTTTGTGTCTGCAAGTCTAGCCCTTACTTTCTAGAACATGAACCATGTTCTTAGTGTCATAGATAGTGAAGTCCATATTGATTATGGAGATTTTTTTTATTTAAATCTAGATTTGAATAAGGGTTAAAATGAAGGTCTAGATTATATGACATTTTTTTTTGACATAATGTCACATTATATGTTTTATGTATGGATTTTCTTTCTAGTAGGCAAGTCAAAAAAAGTCTCGAAACATGAAAAGGAAAAATTAGATGCTATCTAAGAATGATGAGTGTTGACCTAAATGTCTTAATCTTATTTTGATAATAACAATAAATCAATCATGTATAATTTAACATGTTTCTTAATATAAGTTTATAATTCATTTACTTGGTAAATCAAGAATAACATGATTGTTCAAAGGAAGCATGACAAAGATCATCGAATTATTATCCGATCAAGTCAACAATGCATTGGACTAGATAATGAAGATCAACCTCATCACTATGCGATTCATGGAGATCAAGATCAAGGATCATATGCAAAAGCTTCATGGCAAGATGTGCAAGTGAAGATCAATTTGAAGAAACAAATCGAAACATTCAAAGACTCAGCTATTCGGTAATTGAGTGAGTATTTAAGATTAATGTAAACTTTCTTAATTGATTGTTTATATAGCTCAAACATGAACATGCATCATAACTTGATTGAAGAACAAAGTTTGAATCAAAATCATTTAAAAAACATCATTCTTACAAAATTGTCTTTTGAAACAAATTCATATTAAATTCAAACAATCATATTTTGAATTTTTTCGAAAATAAGTGTCTTAGGAACTTAATTTTGAAGTTCCCAAAGCATTAGAATTGATTTTTGAGCTTATATGCAAAAGTGTAAAAATTAAAAATTTTGCCTGATAGACAGAGCCCATCAGTTGACTAAGCAGCTTTGCTTAGTCGACTAAGGGTCCATCAGTCGATTGATGAGTTTTGCTCAGTTGATTGATGGCCCATAATATAGCCGTTGAAAATCTGACTTTTTGCCATTTTTGGTGTCAACCTTCTACCAAACTTTATAAACGGCTTTATCACTTTTAGGACTATATATACACTATCTAAGAAACATTTTGAGAAGGTTGAACACTTATACAAACTCATATTTTATCTATTCAAAGTCAAGCTTTTGTATAGATCATAATTAGTCATCTTTGAGCTATATCTAATTAATCAATCAAGATAACTCTAGTGTGAGCTTCAAATTATATCTACACACTTGAAAGAGTTATTGTTAATTGGTGTGAATCACCAAACAATTAATATTCATTTGTAAGAGATAAATCTCATAAGTTAACAAGAAGATAAATTTTTGTTTAGTGATTGTGAGAGGTAAATCTCATAAGTTAGCAAAAGGAATTCTTGTGAGAGTATTGTGGTTGAGTAATACTTGTAAGAATGTGTGAGAATGATACACTTATAGCGGTTTATTTTTCACCTAGAAGAAAAACGGTTTTAATGAAAATTCTCGAGGAACTAACCAAGTGCGGACGTATGGTCTAACAAACCAAACATGTGGACAAAACGTCTTGGTTTTCAATTAGTTTATTCTTTCTAACTCAAGCTCTTTGTTTACTTGCCATATTTATTGATTGCTTGGTTGAATTGCTTATTTTCCTTGATATAGTTGTTTAGCTAGTTAAATTGCTTAAACATTTTTAAAAAGTTTTTAAATCCGCATTTAGTTTTATAAACCCTATTCACCCCCCCCCCCCCCTCCCAAGGTTGATTTCCGACCAAAAATGAGGAAAAGGGAGAAGTTCAACAAGACGAGGTTTATGAGATATCTTCAGGAGACGAGGACTGCACTGTAGGAATGAAAAGTAAGAAGCCTTGCTGCTATGCTGAACCCGTTTTCACCTTCGATAATTAAATGTTTCAAACTGTTTAAGTTCTTGACATGTAGAAAGTTTAAAATTTAAGTCCAAAGAACACATATGATGAAAAATGAGAGAGAAAGGGGTGGAGATGGTGGTGGTTGGAAATGATCACCAAAAATGGAGACCATAAATGGTAGTGTCGGAGGTGGCCACAGATGGTGGTGGCCGGAGATGGTGACCGAAGAGAGTAACCAAAAATGGTGATAAAGGTTTAAAGTTAAAGAAAAAGTGGATGGAGGTGATGCCTAAGAATGGTGACAAAAATAAAATCTTTCATTTATTGTTCTAATTTATCTAAAATTATATTTGGACCCCAAACTGTTTAAAAAATTTAACCCGTCAACCAAAACGGGTCAAGTGTAACAAAATGAATAGTTGATGGCATTAATGCTAACTTTGGTGATTCAGATGACAAAGTGCTAATGATTCAATAGTTAAGAGTGGCAAAATGCAATTAATCCAAAAATTTAATTCTCACCAAAATTGGCAATATGTTGTCCCGAACATCTGGAACAAATGAAAAAGAAATCATCTAACGAGCACTAAATTTAATGCAATCACTAATCAAGATTAATTATGAACTAGCGTGTTAACCCGTGCGATGCAAAGGCGTTTTTTATCAAACATTTAAATGTTTGATAAAAATATTTATAAAAGGTATACATACATTATGTCTACTTTTGCGTATATGAATCAGTTAAATTTCAAGCAAACTAATAATTTATTAGTTCAAAATAATTACTATTCTTTTTCCTACTAGCGACAGAAAACATTTACATAATTTTTAAACATGTTTGTCTTACATATACAATAAATGGATATATATATATATAAATAAATTTTGCAACTAATGTGTAAACCCTACAAAATGCAAAACAAGCATGCAATGAATAAATTATATTGCCTTCAATATTCCTAGCTAGTCACACTTTATAAAAGTAAATATATATTTTTTTAAAATTTAGATTTATAAAATAATTTTAGTATTTAGTGATTTAGATATATTGTTTTATATATATGAGTACATACGGAACTTTATAAAATGTGAATTTGTAACATAATAAAATATGCATGTACCATATTTTGAAAATATTTATCAACAACGAAAATTATGTATAATTAAAATCATTGTAAAAAAAATCTTTGTGAAAGAAACATGCATATTAGTTGTGAAAAAATCATGTGAAAATATGCAACCTATTAACAATGAAAATTGTAACAAACGAAAAAAAAATGAAAAGTGAGAAACAATAAAAGTGTAACTGAAAATGGTAAAGAGAGGCTTTTAGTTTTTAATCGACTTTCTCTGCAAATTCTTGGGAAAAAACATAAGAAAATTCATAGAGAATGGATTAAAGAAATTAAGAAGATATACGTATATATATACTCATATTATATGGTTTAAGGGTAATTGAGAGTATGAAACGATAATATAATTGTGGGGTTAATAAAGTAGGATAATGAAACGGTAACATGCTCTAATGGTTTCTTGAGACACACAATTATTTATATATATTAATTATATTAAATGGGTTTCAAATGCATTAACTATCTTAAAAGTTCTATTAATGCTCATACTTTTTCCAATACTATAGTAGAATAGATGCCCAATCACATCTTTTCAATTAAAAAAGAAGTTTCTAAAAGTAAAAATACTAAAAAAGTATAGAATAAAGAATCTAAAAAGAGAAAGACCAAATGGGCGAGAAAATTTTTACGGACTGTTTTGTTTTAATATATATATATATATAGATGATGACATATCTGATACATTCGAATTTCAAAAGCGGCATGGCAATTAGGGAGAAATAAAGAGCACCCAACAACCATGATAATCTTTCTCTAATGTTTATGGATGCAACTCCGAGATGACCATCTTCCCCAAGGGAGAAACATACCGAATTGGACCCGTCTAACCTTTGATTTTTTTTGCGTGCTACCCATTTTTTCAAGTTGAGGAAGGCGGATATTTGACCAGAGCCTAGAGGCATGCCTCAGTACTGGGCAGTTTCTTTAATCACCTATGCAAGCCTTTCGGTTGCCAATCTGACATTTTGAAGAAGAAGTGGAATCGTCTAATTCTCAGGAGAATTGAACATCTATGGGTTGACATTTCTTTGCACCTCTATAAGCAAGAACAAACTAACAGGGAATGAAGGATATAAACCAGACCACTAGGCGTTGTGGCTTAGTGGTAGAGGTACTCATCCCCCTTCTCAATGTTTGGATTCGGGTCGCCCCAAGATATTCAGTGGCGCTAAACTTACACACTCACTCGCTCAGTAATATATTGATTTCAAAAATTTTCCACAAACATTTATAGACATGACATAGTTCAATGCCCTTATATAATATTTACATATGGGGGGGCCTTTCATTTTTCTTTTTCAAATGCAACATTGAAGTGTAAGATTCACCAATTAGCTTTTGGCGTCTACAAGCTATATATCAAGCAAACTACACGGATGCCTTTTTTTTTTGTGACGAAATTGTCTTATCTAGGAACTAGGGTACGATGGAACAAAAAAAAAATTATCAATGTTATTATGAGCATTATTTTGAAAAAAGGGCAATTTTGGCCCATAACTTAAAGAAAATAAGAATATAAATATAATTATAATCATTTCTTCTATAGGGTCTGAATCGATCACCTGCATCTTTTCAAATTTAGGATGCACTCACTCTATTTTTATTTTATTTTTATAAAAAAAGAATTGAAGACATTCTTGTAAACCTTACAAATTTCATGGAAGGGAAATGAAACCAACTTCTTCCCAAATTAAGAATGTTATCCTTTTTTTGGATGTCTAAAGTTTACAATTTTAGTCCATGCTCTACGTTTCAAATAAGAATCACGTCTAGCCTTTTTTTTAACATCTCTTTTTGCTTCTATTTTAAGACATGTTTAGTGTAGCATAACTCGTTGGACTAAAACTGAGACACTTGATATGGAAGGGAGGAAGTTTTTTGCATTAAAAGATAAAGATTTTGGCATGTCTTGCTAGCTTGTACGCGGCCTCGTTACCTTACCGGTGAATGGCAACATATGACACATTCTCAAATTGCGATGTTAAACAACATTAAAAACATTGTTCTCAAGTACCAGGCCCCTATCGCCTCTATGTTTGGCTTTTGGTACCATATGCCTTTGGCCTACCTAATTGAACATTAATTGCTGAACATTTAGTACGATGGGGTCACTTAATATTTTTGAATATTTGGCTCGGTGTGTATGACTGACATTATTTAAATTTTGGCAAAAATAATTAATAGTTACGAGGGGTGGGAGGTTTGGTGGGGGGAGTACCCAAACGCCTGTTGCCTATATGTATGGCTTTTGAGATCCTCTGACTCCCTTCCTTAAATTACCACACAATATTTATTTATTTATTTTTTATTATAATAATATTTTAATACTTAAGTACATTGTATAAATATATTGTACCTACTATACTCTTAGTTTATTATTGTGGATGCTCTAATAAATATTTTTTCTAACATAACAAAAGGGCAAAAGTCCAACAGCCAAAGTTGCATTAAAATTTGACAAAAAGCATTGTACCACTCAAATAATCTTTAATGACAAAAAAATATCCAAAAGATCTATACAATTTGTTACTAAAGATAATTTTAAAATGGAATAATACTTTTGTAAAGTGGTAATATTATTACCCTTAAATTAAGCTAATGTCTTAACCTTTTGATATGATTCAAATTTTTGTGCCTGATTGTAAGAGAAGAGAGACGAAATCTGAGAGAACAGTAAAGGTGAAAGCATGAGAAGAATAAGTTATAATGAGCGTGTACAAATAAACCATCGAATGAAGAATAAAAAAAATAATAGGTTAATTAAAATCTGGACCCTTTGATTTGTGAAACTTAAGAAAAGCCATTCCATTTTTAAAACAGTAGTCACATCAAGTGTGCTCTGCTTTCTATTATAGATATTTGCCGTAAAAAATTAATATATTAATTATTCATTTGTGATAATATTATTTATATCTACTTAAAATTATCAATAATCTAATTCTATTTATTACTTTTGTGACATAATCGATATTTGAAACTATACAATAAATAAATTGTCTTTAAACATTGATTATGTTATAGTCTTTATTAAAAGATACAAAAGTTAAAATAAAACTATTAACTTGAATAAATATATATTTCCCCTTTCCCATCAGTAGTCTTATTCTATTTATTACTTTTGTGACATAATCAATATTTGAAACTAGACAACAGATAAGTTGTCTTTAAACATTGATTATATTAGAGTTTCTATTAAAAGATACAAAAATTTAAATAAAACTATTGACTTGAATAAATATATGTTACCCCTTTCCTTCATCATGTCTTCTAGATCGAAGGTTGGTATCACAAGTCAGAACTTCACTCTATCTATTTTTTTAAATACCGTAAAGTTCAATTAAAAAGACTAAAAAAAAAAACCACTAAAATTAATATTAGTCGGAGTGACTACTCCTAACACTTTTAATGAATTAAGAGTATTTTTAGATAAAGATTAAAAATGAAAAAAAGAATATCTTTTGGAGTGTTAAAGAATAAATCTTCATTTGACTGCTGATATGCATAGTTATATCCTTAAAAAATGATTATCTTAAAATTAAACAAAAAAGAGAGTTTTTTTTTTTTTTTTTTTTTTTTTTCAATGGGATGAGTTTGATAAAAATTTCTGGAGATTTTACACTTGGAACATAATAATTATTATCCATATTCCTTGTTATTTGGTCCTTTTTTCTCACCGAGAGAGGAGGTGGGGCCGTAGGTTGTGGGGAAAAAGTAAAATTGATATTGAAACACAGTTGGATTTGATTGAATTATTTCTGGCCATAGGATTTTAAAATTGCTGGTCAACATCAATGACAGTACTACAGATAGAAAATCCAAGGTGTTGGGGAACTGGATTCAATGGCTAATTACCATTGAAAGAGAACATAAGCAACAAAGGATACATCTACTGGAGAGAACGGCAGAGGCTCAAAACTCACAATACCAAGAATGACTCCTTCCAGTTAACTGAATCGATACATGCGTGTTTGTGTTAAATTTGTAATCATTTTCACACAGGTGTACGCCATAATTAATATCTACACTCCTTACGATCAAATACTCGTCCTAACATCATTCACCCCACAGCGGCTACAGATTCAAAATCCAGTACTTTGACACCATTAATAGACGTATACTACATGCATGCCTAAGAAAATGCACAATATTCAGATGCATCCTAGACAAAGATGCAAAATAAATTCACCAACCTGCAAAGTAATGCATAAGTAGGAATATCCTAGAGTGCTATGCCTATCAAATGGACGGGAAATTTGTGAGATATACAACATCTATAGCATGATATTGCAAAGTAATAACACTATATGGTGGTGTAATAATACCCAGTCAAGCATCACTATGTTAGATCACAAAGCTGAAGATAGATAAAGTCCTAATTACCCGCACACGAACCAAAAGAGAGCGAGAAAATGTAAAATCAAGAAAAACAAGCAAACTAGAACATAAATACCTCATAATGTCTGCGGGTAGAAGATGAAGATAAGCAGCCCGCAGCATCAATCCTTATAACACACAAAAATAACAAAAACACCAAATAAGCATCATCACATCTGTCATTTCCGCCCCCATCACATAGAACACACAATAATCTTCCTCAAATAAATCAAAATAACCAAACCACAACATAAGCAAAAACCAAAGCTGTAAAACAGATCTTACCGCACATCAAATCTAATTAATTCGCGAAGCATAACAAAACCAGAAAAGAGATCGGAATTAATAAGCATCAGATTTCACATCTGTCACTCCCACCACCATCACATACAAACAGTCCAGACATAGAACACATAATAATCAACATAACAACTAAAACAATCCTACTCAGGCAAATCAAACCTGACCTAACAAACACAGCACAATCAAAGACCACAGTTGTAGAACAGATCATACCGCACATCAAATCTTATTAATTCACTGGCATAATAGAACTATCCAAATTGATTGATGAAATTAAGATTCCGAGCTCTTCACCTCATTGATCTCACGTTTCTGATGAACTCTGCTGGCAAAATCGACCGAGAGATCCGAGTAAAGAGACGTAACCCTAGCGATATTGCAATTGATCTCTCGAATTAGAGAGACATTTTTCACCATATTATCAGGAATCTTTGACTGGTGATTCTCGTTCACTTGTAGAATCAGAGCTCGATTACGATCCAAAATAGATTGAACCTCTCGAAAACCCTCGCTCAGCGTCTTCCAAGCCTCAACACTGTATTGGTCTTCATCATTTTCATCAACACCGCCATATTTGCCATCTTCGTTCAAGAGATTACTGTTATTGGCGCTGAGTCTTCGAGATTTTGTTGGGGTTAGAGACGCGTCCTCCATTGACGAGAACTCTCCAGAGCAATGAAGACTTGAATATTGTCATAAAATCTCCCTCTGTAAAAAATACAAACTAATTTGTTTTTATAGAGAGCAGCGGAGGTAAGTGATATTTTTATCATTTTTCACTTTTGCCCCTGAGGTTATATAAAATTATAGTTACGTACACCTATAAATTCTAAATTTGATTTTATACCCTTTTGTCTCTTCTTTCAAATACGTTTTACACCTTTTCAAATCTCTACCTTAATGGAATGATAGGTGCACTAATTAAATTATCAAATTATTAGATTAAATAACATGTTTATATTGATAATGTGTAAAATTTATTTTAAATGCTAACTAATATATTTTTTAACATATTATTTAATCTAGTAATTTAGTTCATCTACTGTTACTTTTTTTTACTTTTTCTTTGAAGATACTACGTAAAAAATCTGAGATGACAACACGACTACCTAGGCAAGACCAAATAAACACCCAACTGTCCCAACAAGAATTTTGAAAAGCTCAGTGGTCTGACCACATAACCTTCATTAAAAACTTTTAAAATATAAAAAATTAGGTTTGTCAAAAAAAAATTAAAAAATTGAAGTTCACCATCACTTTCGTACTTCATTGGTTGATTATTGCAAAATAAATTATATGTCACGTGGAATACACATCATGTGAAAAAGAACCATTATTTTAGCTGGACGCGATTTATCAGAATCAAATTTTTGTCCAAACCTGTTAACCCCACTCAAATTCGGAAAAGATTTTAAATTTGAATCTCACTAAAAAAAAGTTTGGAGTGATAATTTTTTTTATTTATAATTAAAGGGTAAAATTTTAACTTTTTTTTAAGAATAAAAATAAAAAAATAAAGTGACAAACTTGGTGAAACTTATGACCCCCTCCCAATTTTTATACTAGCTTAATATTATTAATGTGTTACTAGTTTACAGCGCCTCGCGCATTGCTCGCGGGAGGTTTACAATTATTGTTTATTGTAAAATTTAGATGAAGAAAGAATTTAGTTGAATAATAATTATGAGTAATTGAAGAAAAACATAGCAAGATATGAAAAAAAAGCTTTGAATTTACTTATAAAATAATATCTTGAATAAATGAAATTATGAAAACGGCCAAATTATTTTATATTAAAATAATATCTTGAATCAGAATGAACAAATATCATTAATCAACCAAACAAATTGAATATGTATTTATTAAATAACATCTCTGAATTTCTAGTATGAAGAAAAAAATAAATGAAAGCAGAGAAAAATGCCATAGCTATTTTGCTAAATATGAAAAAAAAAAAAAAATGGGATTATAAGCAAATCCAAGCTATAATAATTCATGTACACATACTATAAATGCGTTCAAATTTTCAAGAGTGAAGTCTCAAAAGCATAAGCTTTATAAACAAGATAAAAACAAATAAAATAATTTTTATAATCACGCAAGACTGCAAATCCTTTTACATTGTTTAAAAAAAAATCCTTTACATTAACGTTGTTTGTAAGTATTGGTGCCTACATAGAGAATGTGTTTAAAAGAGTTTTTATATATGTGACTTTCACTCTCAATATGTTTTACTCCTTGATAAGCCATCTACCAATAAATCAATAGTGAAAAATATCTTGAGTAATGATCACTTACCTGGAATATATTGGTTGCAAAGTTATCCATAAATGAGCCATTGAAGTGAATAATAACATGATGATATGATGGGGAAAAGAATAAGCAACAATCAAAAGATACATAAGAATGGACTAACCCAACAAAAATGAGATTTTATAGTTGAATTATAACTAAATGAAATTAATTATTCCTTTTGAATTAAAATTTTGGATAGATCTTGAACTTCTTATGTATAGGGAAAAGAATAAAAAAAAATATTTCCCTTAGAAAAGAAATACGTGAAATTTATGTAGCTATACAATCTACATAGAAACAAATTTAAATCTATACAAAGGTCCAAATCAATATTAATTTTAAATTATTTTCCTTGAGAAGGCTAACGAAATTTAAAACCTTGACAAAACCAAAGTCCTTGCTAGATTTTTAATCCAGAGTATAAGAGTTGACGTAAATATTTTTCTAAAGTAACCAAAGAACACAAAAAACACATATCATAAAGCAATTCATAAAATTTTACCGTGAGTTAAAAAATCCACCGTATATATAGATAATGTTAAAAGGAATATATAAAAAGAGTTTATTGTAAACCTTCCTTGTTAAAATTAATGTGAAGAAATTTACCTATAACTTCATTTCGTACGTACCATCATATGGTTAACTTGATAAAAAGGAAGAGCCTTTCACATAAGTTTTATATCTTCTGGTTGAATACCAAGGAATGGTCGGAAAACTCCCTAAAAAATTGTTTTAAAGATAAGAAAATAAAAAGAGATTAATTAGATAGTGTATATGTTGTACTGGCAATTAAGGATAAAATTATGATAAAACTAAATTTTAAAAAGTGACAGTAAAGAGATGCAAAAGCTAAAAAGCTTAATCAATAAGATAAAATGCTCCATGAGTTTTGGTATACTTCCATCGTATGGTATATCTAAACAACATATATAGTTGAAGGCCATTGCTATTTGCAGATTTTCGTATATCAAGAGGAAAATATAATAAATTAAAATAATTTAAAACTATCACACAACAAAGCAAGCAAGAGACAAAATAGAAAAATAAGTACCACTAAAGATTAGTAAATTATAAACATTTAGATATTATTTGTAATAGAAATTGGCCAATTCGATCAACAATTGGCCGGGTATATGATCACTGCACAATGCAAGTAATAGAAAATTATTAATACAAGCATACCCTTCTGAAATAAAAAATCATATATAAACTTACTAACATATTAACCCTCACAAATGCTATATATATTGGAATTATTTGTGAATGCACAAATTTATAATTTATAAAATTGAAAAGGTACTAACTTTACGTAACCAAACTGATCAATAAATCAAATAAGAACAAATGTAAACATATAGTATACATTCTACATTAGAATTTATCAATGTTACAACTGTTCATACTGCACCATCTAATAGGGAAAAAAAATACACAGATAAATTTTAATTGCAATTGAGCCAATTATGCAAATGGGAAACACTTAAAGACTAATAATAATAATAATTCATTTTTTCATCCTAAGAGGCTTAATTTCTCCATAACCAAATATTCACATAGCCAATTTATCAAAACCCTAACAGCCCAACGTACACCAGTAAGAGCACTGACGAAATCACTGATGTAATCATATTTAACACAATATATGATGTATAATCCATAAAATTAAAATCCCTATTGTGTTATTTCCATGTATCATTGATAAGATACTCCTCAATTCGATAAAAATCAGTGTAACCAATCTTAATTTCACTGAAGCCTCACTGAGAAAATTCGATCAGATCCAAAATAGAGCAACCATTAAACTAAGTGTGAATGACCATAATCACTTTGATAAAAGAAGCAATAATTAGACGAATTCATGTTAAACAAAAATTGAACTTGAAACTTGTGACGGCCCCAATTAGGAAAAGCAAAAGCAGCCCACTCGAAACCCTAGAAGGAGAGAGGAGAGAGTGGAAGACGGATAAATGCGAAAGTGTATTTAGTGTAAAAGCGAAAGAGATTGCAAATGCTAAGAAATTGAGGGTTGAGAGGAGAGAAAGGGCAGAGACAATTTTGAAACCGTTCATAAAGAAAATTGCAAGGGCGTGAGGAGCAGAGGGACCGAGAAACGGAATTGCTGGGAAAAGGGGAAAAAAAAAAAGTAAATATCTCATAGCCATGTGTCAAGCGCAAGTGAAAGAGGGCTGTTTTTGGGATGGGAGATTCTGAAACGGTGCATAACAACTTTTTAACTGTTGCAGAATATCAAATATGATAAATTAGTTATGTTAATTTTATTACTATACGCACGTACATTTATTTCCTTGCATTTTGTTTGCATGTCTCATCACATATAAATGCTTCAGGAGGCGGCTTAGGTTAACAAAGAGGATGTGACAGCTTATTTGGCTACTCCTGCACTTTTGCCGCATCTTTGTCGCAAACTAACTGCACTTCAATTTTCGTTATTTCTGATACCACCAACTAAACAAGCATAAAGCATTCATTTGCACGAAAACTCTCTACATTGAAAGTAATTTCCATAGCATTGAGCTTTCAACATATCTAACACGTCTCAGTGACAAAAGAAGAAAAAGAACAATGAGAACTTACATTAACTTCAATTTACAACATCATTTAATTTAACGGTTACACAACAATTAAAATATGGTACAGCCCCACCTCAAAATATATGGCACTGAATCTTACCCCATCTGCCTCTAACTTGGTCAACCTACACAAAAGGATATATTGTACACAAATTAAGGCATCTGTAACCTGGAACTCTGGCACTAACATAGTCATGTTCATTATCTAGGTGTACTATTAATTTACAAACTTCCCCAAGCAAGGAAAGCCAATGTGAAATTTTCCAGGGAAACTAACGGGCAGAATGGGCTTAAATGGTGGTGGGTATATAAATTCAGGCTTTAAAATGCTACTGCCAGAATAGGATTTAGTCGGTATCACTCTCAGAATCTAAAAAACTGAACTCTCTTTGTCCATCGAGCCTTATTAGCAATGTTCCCCTGTTCTCTTCTTTCCATTCGACGCCTTCCTTTTCTAGGAGATTAGTAACCTGCATGTAATAAACCCCCAACTTAATAAACATGCTAGAACTCGTTGCACACATGATGCATGTGCAATTACCTGATAATTCCTGATATTGTCTAAGTTTTTAAAACCTTTTATAGGCATGTGATAGTGTTTGGCCAAGTTGTATAGGTCCAAAGGTATATTTTCTACGAACCTAAGGTCATGGATTTGAATTCTTGTTCAAGTCGTATTTCTTTTTCTAAAGCATGAAGGGTATTTTGATAATTTCATATAAATACCAAACCCTCCTCACATTTAACGTATGAGATATATATACACACACACACTAGTTTATGCTGCCCACGTAATGCGTGTGCAACTCATGTACAAGTGATTTTAAAAAACTAATAATCAAAGGGATAAGTTGCTTACTAGCAAGGGTTCAAATCTTATTGCGGGTACATTTTTTTGAAAAAGAGGATTGCAGGGGCAAAATTGAAAATTACAAAATGTGACACCCCTTCATTGGTGGTTGAAACCTCCATTGCTTTTTATATAGAGATGTATACAGTTCAATCTATACGTAGTAAAAGGTTAATACACATGCATTTTTGGCCATTGAAATTTTGATAACCATCTCACCAACTAAATGGTTTAAGTTTTTGATCATTTAGTGGAGATGATAATACATATATGCATTTAGGCCATTGAAATTAAGATGATCATCTCACAACTAAACATTTGAAGCTTGTGATGAAATTTGGCGGCGATAATTTGCTCACCACGGAGATCATCTCCAACAAATTCAACCATTTATCCTCTCAAAACTTAAAAGTCCGCAAATTGGTCAAAAGAAGCGTGTCCACAGAGGAAAAAATTGCACAAAGTGGGTATATTGAGACCCATACCGACTGTTTTAGCTTCGACTTGCCCAGACCATGGCTCCCACATCCAGTGATGACTTTGAAAAACCGGACAGCTACAGCACATGAAGAAAATAGAAGAACAAATTACAAGATCCCAATCCAAATGATGTAAATTCAAGTGGTAAGAAGAGTCAAAACAGAACGCATAAGTGTGCAGATATAAGCCATATTCAAATGCACTAGATGCTTACAGCGTACGTATGCACCAAATAGCAAATGAAGTTTTAAAAGCCTCATCGCCTGTTTGACGTGTTGCCCATGCAGGTCAATTGTTATCATATTTTCAAAGCTCTTGTTTCTGAAATATACTAGTGATTTCTCAGTCTGATAGTATAATAATTAGACATGTTAAAATTAAAACAAAGTTCTTTAATTCTTTTATCTGCATTATATACTGGGCTCACCTAGCTGTGAATATATCTTGGCTTGCCCTTTCATCTGCCTCTCGAGCCATTTTATTGTGTAACCTACCCTAGAGCACCGTAAAAAAATCCAGTAAGCAAGTGAATAAATATCTAGATACGTACAAACATTCTTCTTAGTCATCTATGTTTTGATGACAATATAGATGATGATGATGATAATGAAGCAGCATGGCTGCAGCACAACAGCCCAAAAACACGCGCAATTTATACACATACATATACTTGCAACTTCTTAATCATCAATGTTAGGCATCCTATTCCTACGTTGGACAGTCAAGAAAAACTAGGGATGGTAAAATGGCCTGACCAGGCGGGTTTCTAACCCGATCCTAATGGGGCAGGTTTGGGTTTTCCTAAACAAAACTCGCCTTGGGTCAGTGCATTTACGTAAAATAAACTTGTTTGCCTGACCCAAATATAACGTATTTCCTTTCAATACCCATACACTACAATATAATTACGACTGGTTCGGGCAGGTTCAGGTTTTTGAAAGTACAACCCGCCTAGGGTAGGGTCCTGGTTTGGCCAATCCCACCCAAACCCAACCCATTGCCATCCCCTAGTGAATAACTTGCCGTGCAGATTCAGCCAGTACACACAAATTTTTTTATTTTTTTTTGGTGTGTGTGTTTTTCTTTTCTTTTTCCCCGGGGGAGGGTGCGCTACAAAAAATCAAAGACCAACCAACAAGGTAAATGTTGAAATTGATTGGATAGAATCACAAATGTGAACCTGCTCAGAGAGGTAAGTTGCATATTGCCGTTCCCCATTTGTATACGCTGTTGTAGCCTGCAGAGAATGGGGATTCGGTGCTTGATTGTAAAAGTGAAATTTCGTAATCAAATTTAAAAAACAAGTATGTACACATTACCTTCTGATAGTAGGACTTCATTGAATCCCAATGCTGCTTTGCAGTTTGCCTAAACACCTGATATTCATCTCCTTTAGCTACAAACAATCCAAAGAGATGCCAAATGTTGTGAAGAGATAGATTTCATCCAACAAATGTTGAACGCTGAAAATATGAGAGAGAGAGAGAGAGAGAGAGAGAGAGAGAGGACCCTGGGCATGCTTCTGTAGCTCTGCATTGGTGAGAGGGCATGACTCAAAACTTTGACCAAGGGACTCCATTTTCTTTACGACATTCCTCCAGTTCATGGTGTTGGGTTCATGCTGAGAACTCTTGGGAGGTGTGTTAAACAAAGATTCCAACACCTTCCAAGGGAGTTCTGAAACGGAACCTTTAGGACTAGTTGAAGAACGTCCCTCAGCACCAGCTAGGACCTGTGAATAATTCCTGAATATACATATACATATATGGAACAATATAAGCATCTAAGGTGAATGCTTGGAGATGAACAATGAAGAAATATGCGGTAACTTGTGATTTGATGAAAAAATTATATTAGATAGCACTACCACAAATTAATGTAGTTGAGCCTTAAGTAGATTGGAGTGCTACTCGTACTCTTGTGAAGCTAAGGAGAAGGTTTACAAGAGAGGTATAAGACCTATATATATACTGAATGGACAAATTATTGGACAACTAAAATAAATAAACTCATAAAATAAGAGAGATATATATATACACATGGAACAACTCCAGGCTTCAAGTGCAGGTAATGAAGTGATACCTGCGTTGATGGCCAAGATACCACGCATTGTCCTGAAATTCGCTTTCAGATGAAAGCGAAGTAGAGTCTGACGCCCTATCTGTTACCTGTTACAAAAAATTTCAATATGACAATAACTTTATTAGGAGCCAATCACTAAAATAGCTTTCGCAGGGCTTGTAAAATTAATAGTAAGCTGCTACATACAATGCGTGCTTCTCTCAGTATATCAAAACCATGACAACATAAGTTATATTGGAGTACATAACTGACTAAGACCATGGCTTAAAATATGGGGTTACCACTTACAGTGTATATTTATACAAAGTATCAATATATACATACAGATGTCAAATTTATGTTATTCAAGAGAGGGAAGAGGTATCATCCTTAACAGAATTCAACAGAAAAGGAATTTAAACACTATATTGGCGATATTAAAAGCAAGTTGAAGATCAAAAAAAGTGAAATAATAAAATGTAAATCACAGAGTTTTGTATAAACTTCTACCAAACAGATAACAGTGGACCACTTACAATGAAATCATAATATCATTAGAAGTGATTTTTAGAAGGATAAGACGCACCCATGACCCACCCTTGAGGTGAGGCATAAGCTTTCCATGTCCAAATTTTAATATTATAAGAGACCTAAATTATATTTAACAATTTTACAGATGAGTGGAAAGAAAACTTAAAATGAAGCTATAAAAGGAGCTTTATCTAATTTTAGAAAGTAAATCTTCTATAAATAACAAAGGTTATGTTACTTACATCACTTGATTCAAGAAGAAATTGTGTATCTTGTTTAATGCTAGCACCATAGTCCCGACAATGGCCATGTTTAGACTGCTCACTAGTTGAACCAGATAATTCGAGCAATACATTCAAAGCCTGAGAGGATAATATGTCAATATAGATTATATAATTCCAAAAGTTGATGTAGTGCTTAAAAAATATCTGATTACCATGTGTTTGGCAGCTGATGTTACATGAATAAAAATTATGAATGTGTAGTCTTTGGTGAATCAACCATGTCTACAAGAGTAGATTTTGAAATTCAGCCCAAAGTTTTAAGTATTGGGCTTACAATAATACTCTGCACTATAACTCTTATCAAGAAATAAAAGGCAGCTAACAGGAAAGAAACGGAACTTGACAGAAATTAAAAAAAGTCATAGAAATAAAAAATGAAAACATACTGGCCACACCAAAGAAGAGGAGGGTGGAGAGTGAAAAACCAAGATAAAAATAGAAAGGGGAAAAAAGACGAGAGAAAGAAGCCATTACAATCCAAAAGTCAAAATGAAAGTGCGATTGCTGTATTTCAAAGCGGAAATGACTTCGCCAAAGCAATGCACTCCAATTAAGGCCTAATGTGCTACAGCTCAAGGCATCATTTGCTTTGGTAGAAGTAATTTCTGCTTTTGGCAATAGCAATTCCCCACTCAAACTAGTACTATTCCAGCAAAACATAAGTGGAAGCTCTTCCTGAATAAACATGGAAGAGAATTCACAACCCAAAAACTAGAAAGCAACAAAGCTAACTGCCATATCATTTTAAGAAATAATTTTTTTAGTGATACTAAAAATATGACAATAAATTCAAGGAAAACAATTAGATCTTAAAACCCAAGAGGGAAAATGGATTCCTGCAATCCTACTGTATAGATTAATTAAGCGGTTCTTCTTTTACTTCTAGTTCTTGGCAGTCTCCACAATTCCTTTCTTTAATACTTCCTTTTTATCTTTAAGTATAAGTCAAAAAACTGTGAGGCAACAGATAACAAAAGTGTTGGTAGGACTAATTACAGTGAAGGGCTGGGGATAAATGCAAAAGTTATAGCGATTTTGATTAATTTCAAATTGGTCTATATAATCTTATTTTATTAGAGAAAGTTGCAGCACACCAGAAGAGTACTAATGAAATAACCCCCACTTATTAGTCATGGTAGGATGGATCTTGCTAAATGTCTCGTTAAATCTGGGTCCTAGATGAGCGCCTAATGAAGCGTAATCAAAATTTTGACTCCACATGGACCACACATACAAATTGTGAAGCCACCTCCACTCAAAAGGCTTTAAAAGATACCCAAAGTTAGAAAAAAGAGAGAGAAATACTCAATTATTTTATCATCATAAAGGAAACTTCATTAGTAATAGAACTAAGAAAAAGTGACAAAGGAGCTATAGACGCTGGTGTGGAGCTTATGGCTTTCATTAAGATGTGATTTAATTCTATTAGCAGGTTTCTAATTACAACCAATAAACATGAAGAGCACGAATGGAGGTTATCTTGATCCAATACGGACCAATTATGTACATTTAAAACCTGTCTAGAGAGATTAAATGATAAACAGATTTAAAATTGAACTGTTATAAAGCAAGTTCTGGTATTATTCAAAAAATATATGGCCTAGATTTTGGCAACATACATGATACATGTTTACTCCAAAAAGTTGGGAGGAATTTGCTTATCTTTTCCCCTGGTCAGCAATAGAAAAATTAGGATAAAAAATGATTTTAAGAAAAATGTAATCACCTAGTTATTAGTAAATAAAGCAATAACTACAGGAGGAAAGCATGTAATATACAGACCAATGACTGTACAAGTGAGCTGTGGCCTGTGGAAAGACCAAAGGAAGACCAAATGACAAATAATTAGGAAAAAAATAATATAATCAATGCCAGAGAGCATCAGTTAAGTTCTTAGAGAATATATATAACTTGTCAACTGAGCAAGGGTCCATTAAGTGAAAATCAAAACATAGTTGACAACTTGAAAGAAATTAAAAAGCTCCACAAACCACTTTGCTCACCTTTTCAAGATCATATCCGCATTGACCTGCCCAAAAAATAAAAGGAAGGAACTTCTTTCAGGACATGAACATGCCACCTCAGTGAATCTCAATCTTATTATATCCTAATTAACTATCAAAATATACACTCAAAAACTCAAACTGAATTCATGTTATGGCACAGAACAAGACCCAATGCATAATTAAGACAGATTACTGATTGGCAAGGAAGCAGATAACTAAAATTATTGAAATGAGGATGTATAATGTAAGAGATATAACCCATTCAGCCATGCTTATAGCATTATGTGCCTGAGATGATATTAAAACTTGCCTACAACAAACTAACCAGGATTTCAATCAAAAATATTTATAGTACTTGAAAAGAATTGTTTTTATCAAGATTAATATTTTAGGGATTGTCTAGACTCTAGGTAGAGAACATTTTGAAAGAAATTATAAATGACTGTGGGAGTTGTGAGTGACAAGAGCAGGCGAATTGTTTCACACCCACAAATCTACTTTAAGAGAAACTTCGTTTAGTTAAAGGAAGCCTAGTCCAACTTACTTGAGCTGGCAACATGAATAATCTGTCTCAACTCTTTACAGGTCCAGCTCTACACTGTATGTCTAAACACATATCTTCTACTTCAAATATTCTCTCTCAACAAACTGGTGTAAGATTCTCCCTATTTAACTGTTGTCAATTAAATCTACCTTGCCATACACATACACGAACAGACCAAAAAAACCTTCCCTAGAATAAATGAACACTTTTAAGGCCAAAAGACATCCTTCATCTCAATTTTTGGGTCACCCATCTTTATCATAGAACATAACATCAAATCTAGCTTCATTTCCTCAATTTCATTCTTTTTGCTTTACTCTTCCATCGATAACTTCAACTAAACAACATTACACCTCTTTATGGCATTTCACCCTTGTCATAAGGCTACACTAATTCTTGTGCAACAGCCCAAGAATAATTAATACTAAAAAAATATCAGCTACATATCCTAGCATATACAGATCTCATTGAAGAATCCATGCAGCATGTGCGCGCACACAAAGAAAAATGTCTATGGTCCAAAAGTTGTAGTGTCAATCTTCCTCTCAGAGCTAATTATGCAGCTCAATCAGTGGCCCATACCCCTATTTCTAACTACCTATTTTAACATATCAATGTTCACAAGAAACACAAACAACTCTTAGCTCAAGCAAGACCATATAATCACAATCTTCAACTTAATTTGTAAACACAAATATTACAAAGTTAAAACAACACAAGTATAGAACCACTCACAAAGCACATCTCTAACCACAGCCATGCTCAGTTCACACTCATCTCCAAGCATCGAGCACAAAAACTGCTCCGCATCTCCTTTACTCAAAGGTTCATCACTAAAGCCCTTTTCTCTATTCTTTCCCCAATCTCTCTTCGGGGTTGACCTTACATAATCCTTCCCCAAAACCGACGACACCATCCCCGAAGCAGCAACAACTTTCTTCGGTTTCCCCCCTCTAAAACCCTTCTCCTTAACCCCATTCTGCTCACAGTTAACCTCCATGAATCCCAGAGAGAAATTCGAGTTGGAACTGGATCCAACACTCCCACTAGTACTAGTACTCCCATTCTCCGCAACTAAACCTCCTAGAATCTCTGCTGCCTTGTTTGGATCCCCATTGGCCTCTTTATAAGCCGCTTTTGCTTCCTCCATAGATACCGAAGCAAAAGCTTCGATTAAATTATTCAAAACCTTAGTTTCCCCGTTATCTTCAACACAAACGGCATCGTTTTTACCGCCGGTGCGCTTTGGAGGCCGCGATCTCTTCTTTTTCTTCGAATGCTTCATTTCTTAAATCACAAATACATATAAATAAATATGTATAATATGCTAATAATATAAGTAATTGCTATAATTTAGGGCAGTTATTTACATCGAATTGGATGAATAAAGCGAAGCAATCACGCATGAAAACGATCAATTAGAAGGAGATGATGAGGATGAATGGTGATTTATGTTTTTAAACAAGGTGTTAGAGGTAGGTTGATTGAAAACCCTAATTGGGGAAGGGAATGATAAGGATTTGAGTATTTCCAAATTAGGGTTCCAGTGATAATTGATTGGGAATATTTGAGGGGTTTGAAAGATATTGAGAAACCCTAATTCGGAGAAAGGGGACGAAGGTGCTATGTGATCTCCGAGAATAACGCAAAAGATGAAATCAAAAAGACGACGAGAGGGAGATTCTATCAAAAGAAAGGGGCCGCGGTTGCAGCATATCTAAAAAGTAGGTTTTTTCTTTTTTTCTTGTGCCACTTGCATTTTGTTCTTTTTGGACTAAATTTGACTTTAGATTTTGCTTTTTCTGTTTTAATACAAATCTCATTTATTTTTACCAGTGTGCAAATATTTGACTTTAGCTTTGACTTTTCTGCATCCCTATGTTTTCCTTTTATAAACACTCAAAAAATATTTAATAATAAATAAGTACCTACGAAAAGGTGTTTATTTTACAACTCAATGTGTTTAAGTCACGTTAAATAAAATTTTATTAAAAAAGATATAAGCGTATAAATAAAATAGGAAAAATATTCTCAATTTAATATAATAATTAAATAGCATAATTTTCGGTTTATATATATAATATAGATAAAATTAGTATTCTTCTTAAAATGTATATAAGAATAGGAAGTGGTTTTTAATTATAAAAATATATAAGAAATAACTAATTATGTGCCTGAGATTTTTTAATATTTTTTGAGTAGTTGATAGTGTATTTTGTACATAGTACGACCTAGTGGGGTAATGATTTTTGAATTCAAACAATGCGAAAGAGGTAAAAAATTGCTTGGTTAAAATTACTAGATGTCTTATAGTGGTGGATAGTGCATTTAGTATGAATTACAACTTAGGGGTGGTTTGTTTGTACTTCTAAAGTCCGAATGGGTTGTTCATTCAAAATGCATAGGTTAAAAATCTGTTTGGTGGGTTTAAAAATTGGAATTGATCACTTGTTTTGTTTTTTAAAGATTTAAACGCTCTCTTCCATCTGAAGTTTAAACACTTAATTTTTAAAGTCGTAAAATATAGCTTTGCTCTTTTCCCAAGATATAATCACTTTTATAATAAGGGCTAAATTGTCCAAATAACATTCATTCAACATGTATTTGTAATATATTCAAACAAATAACACAGATGTGACATTCAGAAATAAAATAAACTGTATTTTCTAATTCAATTTTCAGACTTCATGACAGGTCTTTAGTCTTCAAATTCAGCGCTCAAATTCAAAAAAAAATGCCAATGCGGCTGAGATTTAGGTTGTTTTTCAAAATTGAATAATACATTAGGCATGGGGTTACTACTTAATTTATCTATATCATTTATTAAACGTGAGCAGGGGGTTTCGGTTAAGGGTGGAATCGGTTCAGTAACCGAACCGAATACCATAATACCGCACCGAATCGAACTGAAGATTTGGGTATTATTAAATCTCAAATCGATTCCGAACCAAAATATAATCGATAACTGAAAAATCGGTATAGTATTAACTTAAATTCAACTTTTTCGAAATTCTGCAAAACACAAAATAAAAATCCGTTCTAAAGCAGCACATCACTTCAAATATATACACCAAAATCCAAAAAATTACACCTTTAAAGTCCAAAGTTCCAAATCAAGTTACTAAATTACCAACTTTTCTATGACTATATAATATATATACATTATCAAATTACCAAAAATTCCCAAAATGATCAGCCATATAGCACTGCAATACAATACACGTATATACCTCGTAATATAATTAGTGTAAATTAAACAAATATTTTAAAAATCTTGGTTGAACATGGATCAAATTGTAAAGTTACAAAAGTTCAGGGTTAAAATAATAAAGTTATGAAACTTCGTGTTTAAATGTCGTAATTAAACAAAGTTAGATTTTTTTGAAAAAAGTGACCGACTTGGTCACCTTTCCTTTTATCTTTATTCTTCATCCTTTTTCCATTGTAGCCGAGACAAAAAGAAAAACAAATAATAGGTACGAAACTTTCTTTTATAAATTGGTTATCAAAACTCCGTCGAATCGAATCGAGTCTTAAGGAAAAGTTGTTCTATACGTCGAGAGTTACGCAATAGTATAAGAATTTTAGAGTTGTGCTGATCGGGGTTCGGGTATCAACTCAAATTTCATTATTTTGAGCTAAATATTTTGAGATATGCGTTTAATTATTTTTAAAACCCGATAGTATAATTTTATTATATATGAATCATCATATTTTAATTGTCTTTGTTTTAAGAATTATTATATGATGAGGATAATGATGTTTTATGATTTATTAAGCCATGAGCATGTGATTTGAAGCAAGCAAGATATGCCGTTATACTTGATATAATTGTGTTATTTGATATACATGAGATATCTCTTGGATGTATAAATATTGTATATTTATGAAATTAATTAATTGATGAATTATATACATTAAGGGACATGTATGGAGATTTGTTGTTATTATATGGCATAAGTTGTTTCAAATATTCATTTATTAGCATGTTATGCATATTGTGCATCGTTATTGTGTCAACCGCATTTTTGGAGACCTTTCGGCAAGTTCGAACTATTTTTATGGCCTATTATATTGGAATATATCTTGTATTTATGGTGCCAAAAGCTTCTTATATCTGTTGTATCATTCTGGGACGTGATGTGATCTCGTGATAGGTTCAATTATGATTGTTATTGTAGCCCTTCGATGATGAAGGGAATATGTATTGACTAGTGCTTGCCAATGTGAAAATAAGTAAGGCTCGGTGCCCTTGGGTTAAAAATTTCTAAACCCCCAGAGGACAGCAATGAGGTCGGCTGTCTAGAGCCAACGGTGAGTAGCCCGAAAATCTAGACCTCGACAAAATACTTGTGATTCTGTGATATGATATAGATGGACATGTGGCCCAATTCTATTATGATATGATTATGATCTTATATGGGTCGGATGATGTTATATCGTGATTATGTTCAACTTATTCTTTGGGGCGGTCAGGCCCGTTTTTCTTCTTATGATTATGGTTCGGCCCAACTTCGGTATCTCTTGGGGGCGGTCAGGCCCATTGTTATTATTATTATTATTATTCGGTTCGGTTCGGTTCTGCCTCGGCCTCGGTATTCTCTCGGTATAATGGTTGACACAAAGGAAGTAATCTGCATATACACATGTATGCATTGTTTTATCGGTTGAGCCATGATTCATGATTAAATAGTTAATTGTGTTTTGTACGTAATATTACTTGTTATATCCCCCCTACTGAGTTGTGAGCTCACCCCATTTTATGTAAATAAATTCAAGTATCCAGGAGACAGATATTACAGAAGAAGCGACTGGGTCGGGAACGAAGTAGAAGAGCTCTGATACTGACTCATTTTTATTATGTAGGTGTGTACATGGTAAGCCACAGCTAGCCTGAGTTATTGTTTACTTTGTAATACATGTTAACATAGTGTGTATGCCTCTCGGATTCTATGTAACTGTATAAATGTATGTTACACTCATGTTTTATATTATCGCCCATAGCATGAGTATCAGTGTTGTTTATTCCAAATTATGTGATTTTCTTGGATTTATTATTTCATTATTTATTTTATACTTACTTTAGCTCGTCTAAGGTGGGTTAGTAACGCTCCAGGTCTTAATTACAGGTGTTATCTTACTAATTAAGGCGGGGGTGTTACAATACACCATACAGCCCATAGTCCAAACTTTAAAGATCTTCATTTCTACCAAATTGCCAAGTTGTCTATGACTATATAATATATATGCATTATTAAATCACCAAAAATAACCAAAATGATCAGCCATAATACAGCACCAGTAATACAACACACAACCCACAATCCAAAACTTCTTCATTTTCTTACTTCATTACACACAGCAATACAGCATAGTCCCACGGCATATTATGCATTTGAAAACTTAAAAGTGGAAAGTGAAAAAGAGTATGACTTGAGATATAAAAGGTCAAAATATATTATAAAAAACCCACAATAAAGGCAAAGGAAGAGCACAAATTGTAAATTAGTGACAACTATTATTTTATATTTTATAATTTATATGCAATTCAAAGATAACAATACTAATTAGTAATAAACACCTATATGTCTATTAAGTTATATATATATATATATTAATATCTACAATGAGGGAGGGGGCTTACTTTGAATTAATCAATTGATTAGTGTTACTTTGAATTAATTAGCGCACCGTGGATTTTCATAAATTAGTGCATTACACTATTACTAGTAACCAATTAACCTATAAGAGAGAGAGATAGAGAACACCTTTATGATGATAATATAGAAAATGAGGTACTACGTACACGACTAGATCGACCCCGACCTCTTCCCTTTAAACTACCCCCTTTAAAAGGTGGTTGGGGCGGGAGTTGTTGAACCTGTTGACATGGTCGTGGAGGTGGAATTTGAGCTTAAAATGATGGTGGAGGTGGCATTTCTACAACATTAGGCATACTTATATATAAAAATAAAAACTCAAATACTCATAAATTTATTAAAAATTAAAAATTCATAAACTTATTATAAATTTATAATTACCAAAAGTCCAAGCCCTAAATTAATAAACACTTAATATTAGTAAAGTTAGTCATTTACTTTATTCCAATTCTTCAAGTTCCTTGTAGAATTTAATTTATTCTTCTGTAAGCTCCTTGTAAAATTGAAATCCGTCCCCTCTAAGTCAGTCATTAGTGCACACCAAAGCCTAAACCATTCTAGGTGTCAAAGAAGCTCGAAATGGATCGACAACCCTCCTTCCGAGGCTAAAAGCATTCTCAGTAGCAACGGTTGAACTAGGAATAACAAATATATCCTTTGCAACCTTAGCAAGAGTATATTACCCACTATTGATCCTCCACTAATTTAATGAATTAAAATCATCGTCCCTTGTACTTTCATATGCGTCATTAAAGAACTTATTTACTTCATTTGATATCTCCTTGAGTTTAGCCTCCCTTCTTTGTCTATTAAGCCTCATTTCCACCCTTACTTCCACATCATCCACATTATAATCATCCTCCTCCATACGAACCTGCACATATGATCTTTCTACATTTGTCCCCTTATAAGCTTCATACAAACTATTCAAGTGTGTTTTCGCTCGAGTCTTCATGTATTCAATTTGATTAGGAGAGTAGCTAAGATCTTCCAAATGTATTTCAATCATTTGAAATTTGTACCTCGGGTCAAGAGTTTGGGCCACAAAAGTTATATGATTCATATCTTCAAAAGAACCCCAATACTTGTCAAACTTGTGCTTTACGAAAGTAGCCACATTTTGCAATATAGGATTATGTTCATCTCCAATTTTGGCATCAATTTATAGTTTCAAGTTCATCAAAATTTTAAAAATTTAATGTGATGTAGGATTCTTGGTGGCATTTAGTTTGATGCTGGCATTATAGAACTTCTTTAAGAAATGAGCAAAGCCCATTGATTTATCCCAATCTACCTCATCCGGAGATCCCACCCTATTAGCATGCGCCTTACTCCTACCAATCTCTCTAACAACATTTTCACGAAAGTATGCACAAATTGTGCACTATCATTCCCCATCCTTGCGAACACATCCTTATACTTGTAAGCAATATAAAGCATAGTTTATGTGGCTTTCCACCTAGTAACCACATCCTTAGGAATAATTGCCATCTTATCTTTCTTCTATAGCACCGCGCGCTCGTTAAACTTATCCAACCTCGCATTAGAGGAGTGAATGAATTTTACACAATTCTGGATACCCACGATGGATTCCGTTAGCTCTTTCATCCCATCATTCACAATCATATTAATTATGTGACAAGTACACCTCATATGTAAGTGATACATGTCAAGCAAAATATTATCATTTTTTTAAGCTGCTTCTTTAAATATTCTATCGCCACATCACTAGAACTAGCATTGTTAACTGAAATGCTAAAAACTTTATTTATACCCTATTCATTTAACTTATCCTTAAGACACCTCCTATATCATCACCATTATGAGAAATGATATTAGAAAAATTTATCACTCTTTTATGCAAATTGAACTCCACATCTATGAAATGGGCCGTCACCACCATGTAATTGATGTTTTGAATGGATGTCCAAGTATCGGTTGTGATACTCACCCTCACATCACCGATTACACTTTTAATCTTCGGCTTCTCTTCACAGAACATTTCATATACCCCCTTAGCAATCTTCTTTATATTAGGAAGTTAATACCTAGGCTAAAAATCCTTAATAAAATTCTTAAAATCCAAATGGTCAAATATCCTAAAAGGAATCTCCTCCTTAATAATCCACTTTACACACTTCATGTCAAGTTTTTCTTGGTTAAAAGTATGAGCTCCCATATACCTCCCATACTCAATTGAGATAACATGGGTTAGTTTTTATCAACTCCCATACAAAGAAGAGAACCTGGACACCTATACAAATGATTAAGAAGCCCGGTAATCCCATTCTTTTTAAAATTCGCCTGTATTTGTGATTCATAATAATTGCAAACACCGGTCGCCCACTCCTTCCCTTCATCATCTTTTGCTTTTTACAATGTTGCCACACGATACTCCGCTCCGACCCCTTCTTCCTTTTATTCCCAACAATAATAGAAACTTCCTCTTTATTTTCGGTGCCTTCATTTGGGTTATTTTGTGATTGGGGTTGATCTTGAACCGGGTAATTTTCAATTTGGTTATCCGAACTCAAACTCGGTGCCATGTATATATCGAATCCACTATTACTAGCGAGTTGGCTGTCCATCCTAGAGAATGGAATCAAGTATTCAAGTGTTAAAATCCAATATCCATGTATACATAAACTATCAAGTATTCAAGTGTCAAAGTATATGCATAAACCATTAATGATTCAATATTCAACTATATATATAAACTAAAATTAGAACATTAAACACTAAATTAAAAAGAAATAAATATCCACTGCCATTATTTAATATTTAATTTTCAAAATATAAAACAAACACACAAAAATTAAAGTGTATATATATTACATAAACAACTATATAGTATATACATAAACTAAAATTAAATTAATGTTTTAACTTTCAAGTCCACTGTGCATTCATAATTTCAAAATATCAAAGTATATAAGCATAAGAAAATATTAGGGCTAATTGGCTAAACCATCTCATCTCGAAAATCGAACTAGTAGTAACCTATCAAAACATAATAACATTCAAAGTTTCAAAATTCAAACTAGCAAAATCATCTCTAAAATTATTAGGGCTAAATTTATCAACTACCAACCTATCAAAATGCTAGCCTTAAATTAGTAAATCACACTCCTATTAGTAAAGAATATACACAAACAACTAAATCAAGATATGAAAAAAAATATTAATTGATCGAGTACCTGCATTTTTTAGATTCAGGGCAAAATCGATTTGAGAAAAAATCGAGTTATCGTGCGTGGATAGAGGTGGTGCTGTAGTGGACTGGCTACTGAGTGGAGTAGGCGAGGTAGTTGTGGGTGGATGCCTGGATGGAAGTGGCGGCGTGGTGCCGGAGCAGACAAAAACAGGAAACTCGGAGAGTGGAGAGAAAAACTGAGAGTTGATTTTTCTTTTTACAAAGTGAGGAAGTGAGGAACGGAGGGGCTAACATATCAAGGATTGTGGCCTATGGGTATAAAATATAAATATATAATTAAGTATTTAAGTTTAAAGGTTAAAAGTTAAAACTTGAAAAAAAAATTAAAATTGGTTCGGTTCGGTTTGGTTTGGTAATACCAAACTATACTACATCCCACATCTTTTATGTACTGGTTTAAGTTCGATAATCAAATTTCAGTTACCACTTAAAATAGCTTAGGTTTGGTTTGGTTCTGTTCGATTTTTCGGTAAAAAATGCCAGCCCTAGTTTCAATATTTACACAAAATTACTATTTTACCTATCCCGTGCTAAAAATTACTGTGGTTGTTTTAAAATATTGATATATGGATATCTATATGGAATATTGTAAGATACAGTTTGTCCTACATTAGAATTGTGGTATGAATGAAGAGATTACCTCATAGTATATATAATGTAATTTGTCCCATATTGATTTTGTAGAGAAGTAAGAATTTTTAGCTCTAAATATAAATAGAACTAACTCTACCCATATTATATATCACATGAATAAGAAGATTTCTCTTATTCTTTTATTTATCTCATTATTATTTCAACACGTTATTAGCACGATTGCTCTAAAGTCAATTGGAGGGTATTGCGAAAGCATGCTACCATAGTTAAAAAATTTCCTTTTTCTTGAAGGCTGGCCATGCGAAAGCATGCCACCATAGTTTAAAATTTCACTTACTTCTTTTTGGAGGCCAGCTTGAAATTAGCACCGTAATTTTTCAATCTCTTCATATAGGTCAGATCTATAATTTTAGAGTAAACTACGCAAATGGCCCACAAACTATTGATATTATTCCACTTTGGCCCTTAAACAAAAATTTGCCTCACTTAAATACTTGCACTATTCACCGAGTTTCAAATTAGCCTTTCTGTCCAATTTCGGCGTTAACTTGGACGGATTGAAAGACAAAATTGTCATTTCAAGTAGATATTTTTTAAAAAATAATTTTAATTAGATTTTAAAAAAATTTAAAAATGAACACACACGAAAAGATAAAAAGGAAGGGCCATCGTTCTTTTTCATCAATTTCATCTTCCATTCTTTTTCTCCATCATCATCATCTTATACCACCATCACCATCACTACCAGCCCCTCCTCCCTACCTCCACCACCATAAAGAGAGAGAAAAGAACACACGCGCGCACACACACAGGGAGAGAGACCCACCTCTTCCCTACCTCCCCCACCACCACCTCCTCCTCGCCTCCCCTCCACCACCACCTCCAACCTTATTCATTCCATCACCACCATCCTATACCACCATCACCGCCAGCCCCTTCCCTCCCACCTTCTTCATCACTATAAAACCCTAACCCCCAATTATCTTTCTAAAAAATTGATTCACTATAAAACCTTAACCCCCAATTATCTTTACAAAAAAATTATGTATATATGTGTGTTGAATTTGGTGGTGGTGGGTGGTGGTCTCTCCCAATAGTAGTACCCCTACCCCATTCTAGAGAGAGGGAATATATGGTCGAAAACTAGCTACAATAACAACATACTAATATAGAAAACCCCATCATCAAACTAAATCATGTCCCCCTCAATAGTGATTGCCGCCTTGCTCTTCCTCATCACCACCACCATCTCTGCTACATACCCATCGTTGGTGCTAACAAATGAGGGGGTGGTGGTGATGGTGGTATAAGACGATGATTATGAAGAATAAATGATAATGATGGATAATGGAAGAGATAATGAACGGAATAGTGGAGGGGAGGTGGGGTGTCTCTCTCTATGTTCCCTTTTTTTGCTATAAATTAAAACAATGCAAATTATTACCAAACAATGGCAAAGTTTAGATTTAGAAACTAGCTTTAGCTTCAGACTGAAAAAATCAAATCAACGAACTAGGTGACTTTCATTATCCTTTTCAATTCGGAGGTCATCCAATCAGCTGAATTCACCCAATAAAAACCCATGATTATCTATAATTAATGAACCACAATCTAATCTGTGAGAATCCGCAAATGCGACCCCCCGGGTCTCAACCCCTCGTTGGTGGGAGTCTGAAACATCGGAAAGGATTTCGTTGTTCCATTTGCTTCTATGTGTTGATAATTCATATCGGGTGTCCCTCTATCCTATTTCTAGATGCAAGAGGGTTCGTTCAGAGTCGCCAGTACGTTTTACGAGAAAACGGACAAAATAGTTGTGTAAGAGGAAAGGCTACAGATAAGCCTTTCTTTACACGTTTGTCTACGAAACCAGGATTCTATAGAGTTCGGGAACTATATTACGGTTTGGGAAGGTGTTAAGCACCCATTCCGCCCTTTCGGTCTCTAGTGGTCTTATATGTTTATTCTATGTTGGGAAACTGGGATGCTTTTACTGATATTCTACTGCTTTCTGAGAATAACTAATGAAAACCTAATTTTCGGGCGCGTTAGGAATCTACCACAACCATGTTGCCACTTCGCTTACTAGGACGGGGATCGACCTGCCCGGTCAGGTCGCGGGGTGCGGGGCAGCGCCCCGTTAGAAAAATCGAGTTTTAAACAAGTCTACAATAAAACTAATATACAAATATCTTATTTAATTACTAGAAGAGACTTTAGTTACCTTCCCGACGATATATCTAAGAATAAGAGAGAGAAAATATAATCCAGCAGAGAAGACCTCCGGCGAATATTAGCTTTCCTCTTCGAAATATTTCCAGCGGTCTGACTCTAGAAGGTGGCACTCCGGGTGCCAAGATTAGATCCGAGACTCTTGCAGAAATAAATGTTATCACAGATGCTTCCGGAGAAGGTTTAAGGATTAGAAGATATCAGAGAGAAATAAGGAATTTTAGTATAGAGATTGTGGCGAGAAGTTGCCGTCCAGAACCCATGGGGGTGTTGGCCTATTTATACTGCTCGGGAGAGATTGTCGCGCGACATTTCCTTAAAAAAGGAGAATGTCGCGCGACATTGTGGTATGTCGCGCGACATACGGGAATGTCGCGCGACAAACGGCTGAAGTGATGGTTCTGACAGATTGATGTGTCAGAAAGTGGTTGGTCTGGTGCAGAGGGGGAATGTCGTGCGACATAGTGGAATTGTCGCGCGACATATCAGGGATTGTCGCGCGACAATGTGATATGTCGTGCGACAATCTCTCTAAAAAACAAGTTTGTCGGGCGACAAACCCTCCTAGTGTAGTACCGGGTCCTCGGGTGGGTCCCGGACCCAAAATAGTAGTTCTCGGAGGTCGTTAGGGTTCTTGCGGGGGTCACGGATCGGGGTGTCTACATAATCCGAAACTCATGTTCCAAAACTACCTCATCTTTAATCCTTCATTGACTATTTCACTACTATCATTGGGAGAAGTTGAATTCTCAGTCTTGACCCCAGAAGAAGACGGAGATTCGGTCGATGAATCGTTATTTAATTAGTATGATACAATGGATTAATTCTTTGGTTTGTCAAAGGCAGATAAAAGTTGTTCGATTTGAATAGGGTTTTTATGGTGAAGAAGAATCTCATGAACAACGTACTTTGGCCCAATTTAAAGTTCATCAAAAGAAGAGTCAGTGGCATATGGGTCGGAACAGATCAATCTGATTTTCTTGCTCATTTTTCTTCTTCCTCTCTAACTTTCATTGTTGCTGTTTGGAGTAGAGATTCATTTTCTCTCTCTCTCTCTCTATGTTCCTTTTCCTTTTTTTTTCTTCCATAATATTTTTTAAATGAAATTAATTTTTTTTAAAAAAATATTTACTTGAAATGAAAATTTTACCCTTTATTCCGTCCAAGTTAACGCCCAAATTGGACGGCAGAGCTAATTTGAAACTCGACGAATAGTTTAAGTATTTAAGTGAGGCAAATTTTTGTTTGAGAGCCAAAGTGAGACAATATCAATAGTTTATGGGCCATTTGCGTAGTTTACTCATGATTTTATTTTCTTTCATAATAGTACATTTTATTTTGTTTTACCTTAATTATTATTATAAATTTTAAATATTCTATTTCATAAATAATCTTGACCTAAAGTTTCATGATTTATATTTCTAGGACTTAAAATTCATAATCATTATCTTGAACCTGAAGTTTCATGATTTATATTTTTGGGACTTAAAGTTCCCTATTAATTATTCTAGACTCGAAAATTCATAATTTATATTTGGGACCTGAAGTTCCTTATTTATGATTCTGGACCCGAAGATCCCTGATTTATATCTGGGCCTGAAATTCCCTATTTATCATTATGGATTAAAAAATTCATGATTTATATTTGGGGCCAAAAGTTTCTATTTTATTTAGAGGCCTGAAATTCTCTAATTATAAATTTGGACCTGACATTTCATAATAATTATTTTGGACCTGAAGTTCCGTAATAATTATTTTGGACCTGAAGTTCTGTAATCATTATTTTGGACTTGAAGTTCCAATATTAATATACCTCAATAATTAAATCTGAAGTTTTGATATAAAAGAATATGTAAAGTCTAAATTTACATTGGCTTTATTCCTTCGATAAAAACACGTTTGCTTATAAAGTGTTTGAGTTGTTCGAGATTAAATATAAAGAACTACAACTAAGCTAAGCTACTGAACCGATGCATTAAAGTATTACATCAAGAAAGATACGATGAGTATTGGCACTTGAATTTGATTCATTCCTAAAGTGGAGATTTCATAAAAGTTAAAATAGAAGTTTTCAAATCAAGTTTTTAAGTTTTCAAAAAAAATAATTTAAAAAAACCAATTCGAACCAGTATAGGTCTTCTAAGTTGGACTGGTCCAACGTATGAGATTTTCAAGGAATTCAATTCTTTCAATTTGGACCGGTACACATCTTTGGGCTTGGACTAGTTCAGCATGGAAATATGGCAGAATAATTTTTTATCGCAATTTTTTTTTAAAAGTAAGTTTCCTTTTTCAAAAAGGATTTTGACTTATGCTTTTAGCCAAAAATAAAACATTTTCCTAAAGGGAGTTGTTCTCTATATTTTTATATAAAAAGACCTATAATAGAGGTAAACATAATAACTGCCTCTGCTGGGGTAGTTAAAAGGACAAAAATTAATAAGAAATTCAAGAACCACCTAAAATGATTTATTAAGAAGCGCCGAACCCTAAATCATAACAATGTACCAAAATATGCTGTAGATAAATGCAATACCTCTATTAATAATGCGACGACACTATACTGAATGGGGAGAGCTTGATAAGTATATCTTTAATTTATATCATATAGTTAAAATTGTTTTTATGAAGTTGTCGATTGCATGATAAAAATGATTTTAATGAGAAATTGAGAGCAAAACCAATATAGGTCCAAAAGACCTAAATTTATTATTTATTTTTAATTCTTTTATTTAAATATATGAATTATGGATTGTTAATTGTATGTATTAGTATGTATGTATGTGTGAGGTTGTTATTCTTTGGTTAATGTATGGAAAAGCCTTGTCACTAAGATTTGTAAAATTTGGACAGGTGTCCATGGTTTTAAGTAAAGGCCAACGTGGCCAAGATTGGTGACTATAGTTATGGGGCCCACTAGCTTTCTCAAATTTTGATTTATTATTAATATTATTCTTTTTATTAAGAAGTGGAGAATGATGGAAAGTTTATAAGAATACAGAGAGAGAGAGAGCGCGCCGTGGCAAATATGGAAGGAATGGCTTTTTGTGGTATATTTATTGTGCTATTTTTGAGGTAAGGGATTATACTTAACATGCATCTAAATCTCTCGAGTATTTATTTGTTTTTTCGTATGTTGTATTCTTTTTAAATTTATTATATTAATTGAATTCAGTGTATTTATTTGGCTTCGTTAATTTGGTGTTATTTATTGATATTAACTAAATTACGGTGGAATTAATTGGTGCATCGTTAATTTACTTGCCAATCAGTCCTAATAAGTTAGTCATGTAAAGCTTGGAGATAGGTTTCGACGTGGTGAGGTGGGTGAGGCAGATAATTTTTAACATGTTACCTAGAGGGACCCGTGTATGAGCTGGTTGGTGTTTCGTTGAATTTCTCAGTATTTTTGAATTATCGAGATTACTGTGTTGATTATTGGTTGTGAATATTTTATTATTGATAAAATATTCTGTTGAGATACTTCTCATTCCCGTGTGTTATGTATTGCCCCATTTATTTTTTATGTCACATGTGTCTCGAGACGGAGTTGGTTTTTGACTAGCGAGTCGGTCGCAGTGTAGTTTATTTTTGTTTATTAGAGGAGAGAGATATTGGTGTATTTTTAATTACGGAGAGTGGAGATATTGTAGATTGTATTTTTATAAATTACTTTAATATATAAAATGGAGTTAGATTTTATTTATTTTTATTGCATTTCGAACCCAGCCGGGCCAAGTCGTTAATACATTTTTCAGACGGTGTAATATCACATGTTGTTGTTGAAAAATCAATTTTTTTTTCAATAAGTTGGTGCTTAATACACACAAAGTATCCATTATAACTGCACTTGTACAAAAAATTAAAGGCTCCATAAGAACCTATATAATGTTACCGAATAGTACCAACATATTCATTAAAGATTATTCTTATCAAGCAGTTTTTGAATAAACTTACTTAGCTTTAATAAGTATCTTATTGAAATAAATAGTGTAGGTAACAAAGAATTACTATGCATTATTAACTAGTATTGGGAGCCAGAAGCTCAAACTAAAATTATTATTATTTTCTCTTCAGTTCTCTATTGTACAATATTGTGCATTATTATTATCATTCAGTTCTCTCTTCATTATTCTCTCAACGAGTCTTTATTATACTCTCAACGAGTCTTTATTATACAACACTTTTTAATCTTGAATCACATTCTATTATAAGTTAGAAGCTTAAGCTGAGTTAAAAGCCCAAAAATTTAGTAATTTCAAAAATCTCAACTCTTTACATGATAGGTAGGCATCTTAGAACTACCGTGTTAAGAAAAATAATAGATAACTCTTAAGGGTATCAATTGACAAATTCATAGTTTATTATATTAAATGTGTATTTTTTTATCCTGTATTTACAAAAGTAAACTTGTTGCTAAATTATTTTATTTAATTTTTTTTTTGAATTGACATTTTTTTTAAAGAATGCAAGACCATCTTTGTGCCTCTGTAGATCCTCCAAGACTATAGACACCCATTGATATATAAATTTTCTTCATCTTACTCTATATTATTTTTGCAAATCTCTTAGCTTACATTGTGAAACTTAACTTAGGATTTAATTTTTAATTTAAATTACCTGTTTGTGCATGTTACATTGCATAAAAGCTAATTATAATTAAACTTACAAACTTATCATGTGTATTCGACAACACAACTACTAATCTAATTTCTCTAAAATTAGTTGTGTTATTCATATATGCATTGATTTGCTTTCAGTTATCCCGTATTTAAAACCAATGAAATGAGAAGCGTTCACTGCACGTTTTGCAAATTATCACTTTGATGAGAAAGTATTTTCGCCGTTAGGTGGAGATAAGAAAGTTTCTGCAAAACTACCCGTTCCAAAAGAACGGCGAGAATTATAGTGGAACAATCTCACTGCGTCTCATCTAGACCCACATACATCACAATGTGAGAAGGTACGAAGAATAATGTTTTGCAAGAAATTGCAAACACATTACTGATATATTTAATGATGCAGTAAAATGTAACAAAGTTATATAAGCCAGTTATAAATCCATCTTCCATAATTAGCGTCCATGCATGACAAACTCAAAACATGGCAGTTAATGAATACGTATCACATCAAAAGTGTGGCAAACTTATAGGTTCCAAAGATTCAATTCCGTAGAAGAAGAAGTTTGAGTAATCATATCATAAGAACATTTCTGAAAAGGTTCCTCATTTCACTCAAGAAGAGGTCATGGGAAAATCCACTCTCTCTAAGGCTTTAAAAGAGGTCATTGTCTTGAAATAGACGCAAGTTCTTAACGTGATTACAGAAGCCCCTAATGAGGCATTGGTACTAATTAATAAAGATGTCTCAATATTTAATAAGAGATGTGTGAAATAGAAAATAAAATATCATTGATGACTTATTTGCACATACAATGGTTACTTAAATATCAAAGGGCAATGATGATTATAATAATATATATAACCATATACAATAAATAAATGTCTATAAAGAAAAAAAAATTGGCCAAATGAAAAATTGCCATCAAGTCAGAATTGCAGTCTTTAAAAAAGTGTCGTATATTTGAATCTATAATACGACCCCAAAAGGTATTAACTGTTTTTGTTACAAATAAGAATTTGTAAGGAAAATAAATGAGAATAATAAAATCACGAGACACAAGGTACGACTTGTGGCACAAGGTTTCTTGCAGAAACTTTGGACTGACTATACGCATTATATTCCCCCAATTATGAATCCAATACATAAATTTCAAATATCTGATGATTAGTTTAACAGTTGTTGAAAGACTATATATGAGATTCAAATATGTTGAAACTGCTAATTTATATGGATACTTATATTTTAATATTTATGTGAAAATCCCAAAAGGATTAACTTTGCCTGAAGCAAAGTTGAATAGTGCATACTTGATACAACTAAAATGCTAATTGTATGGATTTATCCATTTTAGAAGAATGCGATAATTGTCTTAGCAAAAGATTTGTCTAAGCAAAAGATTTGTCTAAGGAAGAAAATATAAACAATCCCATTTGCCATGTATCTTTATAAACTAATCCTCAAAAATGATTTTCAATAGTAGCAGTTTATGAGGATACATTAATCAAGACCCCTGAAGAGTTCGAGAAAACTTTAACTATTTAAAGAATGAATTGAAAAAATGAAATTTTATCGCAACTTATCGGGAGATACTCTTATGGACAAGGTTCAACCGCTGAGCACTCCCATAATTGTCTGGCCTTTATACATAAATGAAAATTCATTCTGTTTTAAAGAAAAAAAATTAAGAAATTGTAGTCCTGGAGTAACATACTTAAACACAATTGATGCTTATCATAATGTACCAGACTAGACATTTCCTTCTTTCTTAACTTGCTCAATATATATAGCTTAATACCAACTAAATGACACCATATATGTATAAAACATATCATTAGATATCCACGATAAACCACTGATTTGATTTTATTATATTCACATAACTCTTATGGTTCCAAGTTGATAAGTTATGCTAATCTAAGATATCTTTCTGATTGCATAAGGTATGATCTCAATTGCATTCAATATTTGTTAGTGGTAATGCTGTTATTTTTTAGTGATTTAATATACAAATTTTAGTGGCAATTTATTCTAATCACTTTGAAATTTGAGCTATTTATGAAGCTAATTGGAAATATATTAGCATATTCATAGTTCTTGTTAGTTGCCTTCTATTACATATGTTCCGAGCATTATCTATGAAGACAATGCAGCGTATATAGTACATTATCAAGGAAGTTTAAAGGTGACAAGAATAAGATATGTTTCACATGAGTGTAAGAAGAACACAAAGATTGAAGTCAAGTAAATATGGTTTAATGACAACTTAGTATTGTTTGCTCATGAAGAGATTGCAGAAGCCGATATTCCAAAAATCAGTTTACAAGATTGTTATGATTTGACTTCGTTATCAAATTAAATATAATTGTTGTCATGAGGGGGATTAAATAATCAGGGGGAGTACCTGAAGTATGTTACATAATATTTGCACGCTGTACTCTTTTCCCTCTAACTAAGTTTTGTCCCATTGGGTTTTTCACTTTTTCCAGTAAATATTTTAACGAGGCAACATATTGTGCATTTGATGCTATTTTAATGATTTAGAAGAGTGTTTTACTCTTTTTCTTTACTTTGGTTTTTTTCCATTGGGTTTGTTTTTAAGAATATTTTAATGAAGCAATTGTTATTGAATTGTGGCATAATGGACATCCAAAAGGGAGTGTTGTAAATATTGATGTGTGGATGTTCATATGTAATATTGTAAAATTTGTCCCACATTGGAATTATGGTATGAAATGGGGAGATTACCACATAGTATATATAGTGTAACTTGTCCCACATTGATTTTGTAGAGAAGTAAGAATGTTAACTCTTAATATAAATAAAACTAACCTTTACCTATATTACATATCACATGAATAAGAAAATTTCTTTTTTTCTTTTATTTCTTTTGTTATTATTTCAATAGTGGTTAAAATTTAAGATATATGTATATATATATATATATTTAAATTGAATAGTACATTTGGCACGAGGTTATGACCTAATTTATCTATACAATATATATTAAATATGAGTAGGGGATTTCAGTATGTACACATATAGATTGTGACTCTATGCTAGTACAATAAGCTTAAATGATTTTTAAAACTTAAAAAATTATGTGGGTTAAAAATTATGTGGATGAGATTAATTTTTTTTTAATGATCAGTGTTTGTCACAAATTATGACATATGTTTTAATGTAATACTACTTTTTTTTAATTGTACAAAATATAATCAATATACTGAAAACTATTATTATAAATCATTGACATAATAAGGAAAATGTTTTATTTAAAATTATTGATGAATATGGCATCTTTCTTGGGTGTTCTTAAATGTACCAATAAAATCAATCTTCTCATTATAATATGAGAATATTTTCTTTTCACCCTATCTTTTTTTTTTAAAATCTTGCACTTCACCTTAGTGGTGGTAGGGTGAGTTTACTGAAACAATGTAGGAATGATAAAGTTTCGTAGATAAAAGTAAAAACATTAAATAATATTAAATTTTGCATTAATATAAGACAAAATTGACAAAATTTACACCGTTCTTAATAAATTTCATTAAAAGTTTCGTTTAAATAGTACATTTGAAAATACAAAATATTAATTGTAATTATATGATATTTCATATAATTTTTTACTATTCATTGTTCCCAAATGGTTATTATTCATATTTCAAAATTTTCTACAGATTTATTTTTTATCAAATAGGTATATATAAGTCTTAATTCACTATACAAAAAAAATTAAAAAATAAATTTGTTGAGTGTAAATCTATGTATATATATCACACAAATATTTTTTTTGAGTAATGTTGAATATAGAAATTATGTCCAAGAGTAATTGGTTGAACAATTTAATAGTTACACGACAATTTTAAACAAATACAAATAGGCTAATTAAATTGAGGCAATCGGGCATAATGGCCCATTCCAATAATAACATAATTATAAATGAAACTTACAAATTAGTAGTGTAAAATAAGGATACTGCATAAAAAAGACACTAATGTCTTTTCCTTATTTAACCATTTTAGCACCAATATTGAAATGGTGCTAAAACAGATTTAGCATCCATCCAATGCTATACATCAAAGTGTTAAAACAAATTTAATATCATTTTTGTCTAAAGTTACTAATCACATGGTACTAAAACATTTTTAGCACCAATTGTCCAACACTAAAATGATGCTAAAAAGGTTTTAGCACCACAAGTGAACACATATAACTAAATTAAAGGTGCTAAAACAGTTTTAGCACCCATCCAATTCTACACATCAAAGATGCTAAAATAGAATTAGCACAATTTTTGTCCAAAATAACTAAACTGAATGTGCTACAAAACTTGTAGCACATATCCAACTCTACACATCAAATGTGCTAAAACAGAATTAGCACCATAATAATCACATGTTGTTAAAACAATTTTAGCACCAATTATCCAACACTAGAATGGTGCTAAAAAGATTTTAGTAGCACAAGTGAACAAATATGACTAAATTGAATGTGTTAAAACAGTTTTAGCACTCATCTAATTTTACACATTAAAGATGCTAAAACAAAATTAACACCATTTTTGTCCAAAGTAACTAAACTGAATGTGCTAAAACAGTTTTAGCACACATTTAACTATACACATCAAAGGTGTTAAAACAGAATTAACACAATTTTTATTCAAAGTAACTAATCACATAGTGCTAAAACAGTTTTAACACCAATTGTCCAACACTAGACTGGTGTTAAAAATGTTTTAACATCACAAGTTGACACGTAAAACTAAATTGAATGTGCTAAAACAGTTTTAGCACCCATCCAATTCTACACATCAAAGGTGCTAAAATAAAATTAGCACAATTTTGTCCAAAGTAACTAAATTGAATGTGCTAAAATAGTTTTAGCACCCATCCAACTATATACATCAAAGGTGCTAAAACAAAATTAGCACCATTTTTGTCTAAAATAACTAATCACATAGTGCTAAAACAATTTTAGCACTAATTGTTCAACACTATAATGGTGCTAAAAAGGTTTTAGCACCACATGTGAACATATATAACTAAACGAAAGGTGCTAAAATAATTTTAGCACCACATGTCCATCAACAAATTAAGGACACTGTTCAAACAACTTAAATGCAATAAAAACAGAGCAGTATATTACCAAATTTAACGTAAAAAATCATCAAAATTCTAAGACTTTTATTAATTATAAGTGCCTAATAGTATAAACCATCATCGATATATAAATTGTATAATTCAGATCCAAATCAATCGTATGAATTCTCATATTCATATTGCACTTGACGAGATCGATAGGAGTAATAGCCATGTGAGTGAGGCCTGTACTCAGAATATTGTTGAATGTATAGGCATCGTAATAAGAGGGCGAGTACATGGAAACTTTACCACTCTCGCTTGGAGCTTCGATCAAAAATTTCCTCTTTGACGATGACAACATTGTCACTCTTCTTTCTGGCGAAGACAAAATTTGTAATGTAAAGTTTTGATTTATTGCCAAATTATTTAAATCGACCAGTCATTTGGTTGATGCTGAGGAAGAATAAAGGAATTTTGGGATGAGAGATTGACGTGATTTTTTTGAAATTTCCATTAATTACTATCTGAATTTTCAAAAACAAATTTTATGTCAAATGGAGAAATTATATATATATATATAGAGAGAGAGAGATTGGCATGATGGGGGAATTGATAATATATGTAAGCTAGAAATTTTTAATAGTATCAAATAAGTAACAAATCGAGATCATATAATAAAATAAAATGTGTTATACATATATAAAATTCATGCAGCCAGAGCTTGATTGTATATAATTAAACTCCAATTGAAGCCACACACACACACACACATATAATTCATTTACAGGGACACCTTCTCTTTATGACAACTTGAGAATTGAAATCAATTCGCTTGAAGCTTGATCAGAAAAATGAATCAACTTCTTCTTGAGCTACGGCCTCGAAGAATTCCAATTTTCTTTTACACGAAGTCACCGGTCTCTATTTTCTAGGCGGACGCGAACAATTGACGATTTTAGGGATTATATTTTTTGGGAATTTATTTATATTAGGATATATTTGTCCATCAACATTTATTATTTTCTTTAAAATAAATTAATATTATGAAAAGTATCCTTATCGTAAAACCAAATTATGAAATTAGTATTACTCCCCTTTATTAAACATGACTCCATCCTTAAAATTATAAAACATTACGGAGTAAGCTCCTAAAACCCATTATCTCAGTTAAATTTGCTATATTTAAAAGGATTTATATATATATAATTACACGAGAACAAAACCCTAAAATCTTAAGGCCATGCAAGATTTAAAAAATCAAAATCAAACACATTACAAAAAGAAGATCAAAAGAGTAATTATTTCAAGTCAAAAATAAAAAAAATAAAAAAATCCTACAAGATATAAAAATCTATTTACGCCTTGTAATCAGTTGGCTTTGCCCATATCTATTTTTTTGGGTATGCTCTATAGGATGACTGTTTTGTAATTGTGTTAGGGTGTGTTTGGTTGCCCCTATTTTTCATAGAAAATAAGGGTTTTTTACACAAGTTGCCACTTTTGTGCTGTTTAATTGGCAAAATTTTTCAGGCAGTCAAATCCCATATTTTGTCACTATTTATGTACTTCTCCATGTAAAGCTTGAAAAATTTCTTTGGGTGGGTGGGTTTGGGGGGGGGAGGCGCTTGTTTTTATTTTCTAGGCAATTAGCACATTTTTTGAGACAAAATTTTACCCATTTTTTACATTAAAAATGCCATAATTTAAAATAAAAAATTCAAAGTTTAATAAAAATTTAATATTTAAAATCTACTAATCAAGTTCAATTAAACAAGATCTATCATGACTATAGAATTACGTAAAAAAAATACCAATAATTTTTTCTACATTAAAAATGCCATAATACAACTAATATTTTCTGGGTAGAAAATTAACACAATCAAACACATTTAATTGACATTTTTCATGCAACTCAATTTTAAGCAATTTAATTGTCTGAAACTTATTTTATTTTTATACAAATTTTATACTTGTAATCAAACGCACCCTTAATATTTTGTTGAAAAAAAAATGATGGAAAAGTACATACCTGGCACAAAAAAAATAAAAAAATTAATAGCGGCAATTAAATAAAAAGACTAATTTTATGTAATAATAAAGTTAATACATAAAATACATCTGTCCAAATTGTCGTGGTTGGAACATTAGCTAAGGCCATCTACAATGGTGGTTTCTATTTTTGCATTTCTATCCTATGCGTTAATATTATTTTATATTATTTCTATATCTATTGGTAATATATTTGAATTGGTGTAAAAGGATAGAAAAGATGGTTTCCAATAGTGATTTCTATTGTTTCATTTTTTCCTTACTTTGTCCCTTATTTAATGAAGTGAGAGAATTAGTGGGTTTACAACAACCAATGAAAATTTGCCATGTCACATAGAAAATTTCTATCACCATTTCTACATGTAGAAATGGTGATAGAAATTTCCAATCATACTAGATTTTCACTTAAGGATAAAAATGAAGATAAAAATGCCCATTGAAAAATATTTTTTCTATTATTTATTTATATTGTAAAAATTTGCTTGGGTAGAAAATATCAAAATACCATTGGAGATGGCTCAAAGATGGAGAAGTACACTCACGTTTTCAACTTTGTTATCCCAGAATTAGTCCGATGCGTTAGCAGTAAGCCACTTGACTACGTTCAACATCGTTGCTGTGATTCTGGAATTAATTAATGGACGCTAGAGAGAGAAAAAAAGAAGCCAAGGAGACGTGTTCGTTATGTAAAGAGGGAAACAAGAAAGACAGAGAAGGAGGAATATGTTCGTTCGACTCTTTCTCTCTCTTCTGCAGATGATTATTTTTGTATGTAATACACAGAATGAAAAACTGAGATAATTTTCAATGTATTATTTGATTAGGATTTGACAGAATTATCTCTCTTCTCAAGTTTCAACGAAGAGAGAAATTTACCCTAAGCCACCCATTTTTTTTCAAAATTTTAAATTAGTTTGCGATCTGAATCAAATACTCCACATATATTACTGCAAAATTTGAATCAGTCGCTTTCTTTGGTTAGCAATTCAAAGCATGTTGAATCATCCATCCTCAATTCAGAAACCAGACCATCCAAAATTATTCTCCCAATTACTATAAATAAAATACCTGCATGAACCCAAAAAAAATTTGTCCTCATTCCACCTGCCCCTCTTTAACACTCCCATAAACCCCTGTTTTCAATACGAACTCCTTAAAAATCCCATATCCCCCCATGACCAATTTACTCGATCAATCTTTCATCAAACCGCAGTTGTAATAATTTCTATAATGGTGAGCCAAAACCATGCCCCGCCGGAATTAAATCGCCGGGGTTTGGTCGTCGGAAACTACTGTCATGACGTCCTGATCCGTGATGGTGCAGTTATAGCCGAGAGCCTCGGCGGTGCCGCCTCCTTTATCTCTGCCGTGCTCGACGGCCTCTCCATTTCCGCCGATTACGTATCTAAGGTGGGCCCGGATTTCGCCTACACTGTCAACCACCGACCTATTCTGACCCCCACATCTATGACCACCCTATTCCACGCCCACTTCTCATCGGAGTTTCAGGACCGCATCCTGAAAAGGGTCCGGTCCTGCGACCCGATTAGCTCCTCGGATCTCCCCGATTCGAGGTTCGATTTCGGGATGGCTGTGGGGGTGGCCGGGGAGATTCTCCCCGAAACCCTAGAAAGAATGGTTGATATATGTAATGTAGTTTATGTTGATATACAAGCCTTAATTCGAGGGTTTGATTCGGGTGATGGAACTGTAAAACTTGTAGGGTTGAAGGATAGTGGGTTCTTTCATTTGTTACCTAGAATTGGGTTTCTCAAAGCTTCGGCCGATGAGGCCGAGTTTGTGGATATTGGGGATGCTAGGAAGAAATGTGTTGTTGTTGTTACAAATGGTAAAGAGGGGTGTACAGTTTATTGGAAGGATTTTGAGGTTAGGCTTTCGCCATTTCCGACTGTTCAGGTGGATCCCACCGGGGCCGGGGATAGCTTTTTAGGGGGTCTTGTTGCCGGGCTTGTTAATGGGTTGGAGCTACCTGATGCTGCACTTTTGGGGAATTTCTTTGGTTCACAAACTGTTGGCCAAATTGGTCTTCCCAAATTCGACTCGAGATTATTGCAGGTTGGCCTCTCTGTTGATTCATCTCTTAAATGGATTTTGAGTTGCTTTTATTTGGTTGTTTTTTTGGCTATATCTGAATTAAATGACATTTCCTGTGCTTTGTTTTTGTGCTTGTTGTCCCCTTAATTTGATGAACAAAATCTTGGCTTCTGCTCTTATTTGTTTATGTGTTTTCTGTTGATCATTTTACTATATCATTGAAGTAAAATTAAAATTTAGGTTCATTGCTAGTATAAAGTTGGAAAAGTTTCAGTTTTCAGATGATTTACAACAACAACAACAACAACAAGCCTTTATCCCACTAGGTGGGGTCGGCTACATGGATCAAACGACGCCATAGTGGTCTGTCGTGAATCATATCTCTAGTGAAACCATTTGCCTCTAAATCCTTCTTAATAGTTTCACCTATAGTTTTTCTAGGTCTTCCTCTGCCTCTAACAACTAGGCTTCCCTCCATATGATCAACTCTCCTAACCATGGCATCTGCAGGTCTCCTCCATACATGCCCAAACCATCTAAGTCGAGATTCAACCATCTTTTCTGTAATAGGTGCCACCCCAACTCCCTCTCTGATGGTAACATTCCTGATCTTATCTTTCCTAGTCTTGCCACTCATCCATCTCAACATTCTCATCTCAGCTACACTTAGTTTATTCTCGTGTTGGCTTTTGACCGCCCAACACTCAGTCCCATACAACATTGCTGGTCTAACCGCGGTACGATAGAATTTTCCTTTTAACTTGAGTGGTACCTTTTTATCACATAACACACCCGAAGCTTTCCTCCATTTCAACCATCCTGCTTGAATCCGGTGATTTACATCTCCCTCTATCTCCCCATCTTCTTGTATAATGGATCCAAGATACTTAAACCGAGTGACTTGTGGTATGACATTATCCCCAACTTTTACCTCTAAGTTAGTAGTGCTCCGCCTTTTATTGAACTTGCACTCCATGTATTCTGTCTTACTTCTGCTTAAACGAAAGCCATGCGCTTCTAAATTTTGTCTCCAAGTTTCCACCTTCCCATTTAGCTCTTCTCTGGACTCACCCACTAGGACAATATCATCTGCAAACAGCATACATCGCGGTGCTGGCTCTTGAATGTGTTCCGTGAGTACATCCAAGACCAAGGTAAACAGATAAGGGCTCAAAGCTGACCCTTGGTGTAGTCCTATAGTTATAGGAAAATCTTCTGTGGACCCACTATGTGTTCTCACACTAGTCATAGCTCCTTCATACATGTCCTTGATAACACGAATATAGGCAATCCTAACCCCTTTCTTCTCTAGGGCTTTCCACAAAATCTCTCTGGGTACCCTATCGTACGCCTTCTCCAAGTCAATGAGAACCATGTGTAGGTCCTTTTGATCCCTCCGATATTGCTCCATCAAACGCCGCAACAAGTAAATTGCTTCCATGGTCGACCTTCCGGGCATAAAACCAAATTGATTATCTAGAATGCTGGTTTCTTTTCTTAGTCTCCGCTCAATCACCCTTTCCCATAACTTCATAGTATGACTCATGAGTTTAATCCCCCTGTAATTGGCGCAATTTTGTATATCCCCTTTATTCTTATAAATCGGGATTAGGGTGCTTCTCCTCCATTCTTCCGGCATCTTCTTTGACCTCAATATCTTGTTGAAAAACCTTGTGAGCCAACCAATGCCTTTATCACCTAGACCCTTCCAAACCTCAATAGGTATACTATCTGGCCCAACTGCTTTACCACTATCCATTCGTATCAATGCTTCTTTCACTTCCTTTTCTTGAATTCTGCGATAAAAGGTGAAATTTTGGTCATCCTCTCGCATGTTCAGCTCATCTCCACATGCTAAAATCTCGTAACCTTCATTAAATAATTTGTGAAAATAGTTCTTCCATCTCTCTTGTATGTCTTGTTCTTTAACCAAGACATTACCTTCTTCGTCCTTAATGCATCTCACTTGATCCAAGTCTTTTGTCTTCCTTTCTCGACCTTTAGCAAGTCGGTAAATAGCTTTTTCCCCAGCTTTGGTGCCTAAAGATTGGTATAATCCATCAAAAGCTTTAGTCCTCGACTCACTCACCGCCTTCTTAGTCTCTTTCTTTGCTTCTTTGTAAGATTCCCAATTTTTCGCATTCTTACATAGAGACCAAGCTTTAAAGCATTTCCTTTTTACCTTAACTTTATCTTGTACACTATCATCCCACCACCAAGCTTCTTTATCCCTAGGTCCACACCCTCTTGATTCACCCAGCGTCTCTTTAGCTATCTTCCTGATCCCCTCGGCCGCCTTGTCCCACATATCATTTGCGCTTCCGTTTGCCTCCCAAAACCCTCCCTCCAGCACCTTGTGTTGAAAGATCCTTTGTTTTTCACCCTTCAAATGCCACCATCTAATCCTTGAAACCTTACCTTGGCCCCTTCTCTTCACTTTCCCCTTAACTCGTATATCCATCACCAGGACTCTATGTTGGGTAGTCAAGCTCTCTCCAGGTACACTATCATCCCACCACCAAGCTTCTTTATCCCTAGGTCCACACCCTCTTGATTCACCCAGCGTCTCTTTAGCTATCTTCCTGATCCCCTCGGCCGCCTTGTCCCACATATCATTTGCGCTTCCGTTTGCCTCCCAAAACCCTCCCTCCAGCACCTTGTGTTGAAAGATCCTTTGTTTTTCACCCTTCAAATGCCACCATCTAATCCTTGAAACCTTACCTTGGCCCCTTCTCTTCACTTTCCCCTTAACTCGTATATCCATCACCAGGACTCTATGTTGGGTAGTCAAGCTCTCTCCAGGTATGACTTTACAGTCCATACAACTCTTTCGATCTCCTTTCCTAAAGAGGAAGAAATCGATCTGCGAGCATGCTGCCCCACTCTTGTATGTGATGAGGTGCTCCTCCCGCTTCTTAAAACATGTATTGGCAACCATAAGATCATAAGCAGACGAGAAATCAAGGATAGATTTTCCCTCGGTATTTACCACCCCAATGCCATAACCTCCATGCACCCCCCTATAGTTTTCAGAAGAGCTCCCTACGTGCCCATTCAGATCCCCTCCTAGGAAAATCTTTTCTCTAAGTGGTATATCCTGGATCAAGCCTTCTAAGTCCTCCCAAAATTTTATCTTGAGGTGTTCTTCACACCCGACTTGAGGTGCATAAGCACTTATCACATTAAAAGTGTCCTGCTCCCCTACGAATTTTAGGGCTAGGATCCTATCTCCTACCCTCTTTACATCTACAATGTCCTTCTTCCACCATTTGTCGACAATTATACCCACTCCATTTCTCGATTTAACCTTGCCAGTGTACCAAAGCTTAAAACCCGAAGTGTCTAATTCCTTCGCCTTAGCTCCAACCCACTTAGTTTCTTGAAGGCACATGAAATTGATCCTCCTCCTGATCATAGTGTCAACTATTTCCATCGATTTTCCTGTGAGTGTGCCTATATTCCAAGTCCCAAAACGAATCCTCCTATCATGAACTAGCTTCTTTACCCGCACCCGTTCACAAAGATGCGGGAACCCTTGCTTATTTTTCACTAAAATTTCACAGAGAGGGAGAGAGACTTTTTGAAGGAGTCGAGTAACTTTTTGTTGAATGTTGAGTAAATGTGTGTTTAGAATGCTCATCTTGGAAATATACCTCTTGCGGAATTAGTTAATTACTATAGCATGGCATTGGGTGCTATTTGATTGATTCGTGCAGTTCATTTTCCCTCAAAACTTTAGGAATGAAGTCCAGAAACCAGCGGTTGTTAATGGTTGCTCTTAGGGGTGCCAACGCATTCAACTTTTGACTTAAATAAAGTTCTTTCTTGTGGTTGGAATTTGGATTCCCATCCTTTTTTTAGTACAATGAATGGGCAAGTTGGGGTTAGTTTCCCATTTAGAGGACGCACAGTCCTTTTTGTTACTTTACTGAAGTGCTGTTTTCCACTCAACACAGATTTTATTATTATATACAACTCTTTACTGTTGAGCATAAATGCTTAAAGATTTAGATTGTTAGGAATCACTTATTGTTTCCTATCATCTTTTTAAGGATATTGTTGATGTGCGTTCTTAAGAACTTCGTAATGGGAAGAGCAAGGCCCTGCACGAGTGTCTGCACCATATTTGATGCTTTTCTTTCACTTGCTTTTTAAATGATAGGGTTCTTAACGGGTTTCCTAAAGGCATACGCGTTTCCTAATTGCAAATGGTTGATCAAAGCCTTTTATTTTTATTGTTAGTTCTCCATAGAGAATGAGTACACGAGCACAAAAATCTGTCCCACTCCTTGTGAGACGGGGAAAGTAATAAACCAAGAGTTTAAAACTGGTGATGATCAATGTCTATTCTCTAGGGGTGCGTTTGATGCTTTGGATAACAAGGTCGAATAAAATTATTTAATTACATCTGGTCAGGATAAAATAATAACACCTTCTAGATGGGACTGTTTAATCCCTCTACTAGTGGGATAAGAGGCCTTTGTAGGATCCTGATATCCAATCTTGACCAACAATAAACATGGGATAGGATAACTTTATCTTATCCCATCCACTTATCCTGCATGTCAAACATAGCTAGGGATCTTTCTTGAGTAGTCTCCCTAACGACAAACAATGGGTTACTTAACGTGATCAAACCAAGCAATTGAAAGGGTGTGTTTCTTGATATATATTTTTTTAAATGATTAGAAACACTTCTAAATTTAGTGATTTTATGAGAAGGTCTATTAATTTTTCAGTTTTTCCATGGAATCCAATTCTTTTGGGGGATGGGTAAGAAAAAATTTCCATGAAAAAATGGAAAAAGATTGAGAGCATCTTACCAAATCAGTAATCACTCATTTTGTTTTTCAACTATTCAATAAATTCTCATATATTTAGTTAAATCATTTTCCAACTTATCAACACACCCTAATAATCATGCAAATCAATTGTTACTATTTGCAAGGAACTAATAGAGCCAAAACAAAAGTAATTCTGGTCTAGATCAGCGAACTTGGCACCCCAAATCAAGACTGCAACTTCTAATTTTTAACGAAGGAAAGATTAAGGGATGAATGCACCCTTGGGGAACAGTCAAGTGCTCTAAGAGGCCTAGATACCCCTGTATATCTTATAGTACTAATCCAATCCCAACAAGACATTTGAAGCATCAAATGTTCTAAAATAGTAATTTGTAACATTGATTTAAATGCAAGATCTAGCACTCTAATTCTGGAGGGGTTGTATTATGTGGGGTTATGAGTGTCATGGGAACTTGTTTACCATCCTCCTTAGTTTGAGGGACTACATAATTAGGAATTGCTAGTCTACTTATATATTTATTGGTTTGATAGGACTCTCTATTTGATTGTTGGATTGAACTGATTTCCTCTTGTTCCTCGTTTATTTTCAGCCACCCCATTTTCACGTCCCAGTCTAACCTTAATGTGGGCTTTGGACCGAAGCTTTCGTGGTTTTGCTTTTTCTTAAAAGGCCTCTTACTAGGAAGGACTAGTGACCACACATATATAGCACATCAATTCACCTACTAGATGTGGGTTGAACACCTGTATTGTGTAGCTTGGCAAGCACCTACTCCAGCCGCACCAGGGCACATGCAGCAGCCCACCACAACACTAGGGTCATTACACCCATCTGCACCTCCACACCTGTATATTTTCATTCATCTCTTCGCATGTAAACTGTGAATGCTCTCTTCGCATGTAAACTGTGAATGTATTTTCAAGAACACAACCTCATGTTCATCTCCATTTTTCTCTTCTTGCCAGAGAGTTAAAGACGAGGTGCAGAAGAGGAAGACACAGTGCAACGGCAGCTGCCACGAGAGTAGCGATGGTGAACCAAAGATCGTGAAGCCGTTAGGTCACGAGCAGTTCCTTGTGTCACTTGGTGCAGCCAACTTAATATCCAATGGCCCAGATCAGTGAACCACTAGTAATCAGAAATTTTTGCTTAACAAGACTACTACTGTCTATGAAGAACCATTTAAGTCCGTTGAAACTAAGCCATAACCGCATATGGGACCCTTGCCCCCTGTGCCTTCTCTCCCTGTTACCCTTTTTCTATTTATTTTTCTTTTTTTCCCCATAGACTAAATGTATTTGAATAAAGAGATGGCCTTTCATTAAAGCATGGAGGTTTCTGTGGGATAAGAAGAGATCCAAATTCCACACTGAGTTTGTAATTGCAAATTGGCAGCAGTAGCTTTTATTTGTTGCTTCATGTTTATGTAGGAGAGTTGTTTTTTCTTCGAAGATGTAGGGTCGACCGCATAGATGATAAACCCTAATTAATGTATTACTAATTTTGTGATGCATAATACTCTTCAAATTTTTTTGATATGTTAGTCAATGGGCAATTAGGCGCAAAGGTTCGTCTCATTTAGTATTGCATAATGCACTTATAACACATTTCACATGTTACACAATTAAAATGCGCAATGAAGCAAAATCGAGCCAAAAAAAGAAGACGACGGTGCAATTGCATATTATTCTAAACTAGGGTTTTCTATTTGTAAATCCTAGGTTCATGGGTTTCAAATTTTTGTTCTGGGCCAGGGAGGGTGATCCAGATGTAATAACTACTTTACTATAAGATCAAAAAGAAAAATAAATTGAACAGAAGTTTGCAGGTTTCAACAAGAAAAAGAAAAAGTTTGCTTTACAGCCGAGAAAAGGAGGTAAAAGAGGGAGTGGGAAAACATAATGCAAACTTTTATCCGCAATTGATATAAGTCTCCAATGTAAGTTAAGATTAAGTCTCCAATTGATATAAGTCACAAAAAATAGTGGACAAATCTTCCTCATATATATTAAGGCATCCTGGACGCACAGTAATCCAAGTCTTTTAGTAACCAACAAGTCAGTCACCTTCCTAGCAAGACTACATATATGGCAGTATATGCATATCCATACATATATACGAGCTCTAAATACAGTTTTTTCTTTCTTTCTTTTTCTTCTTAAAGTTATATACGGATCTTTCCTTATGAAAATATAAATTATTAGATTTTCCTATGAAATTTCATAGATGATGATGATACCTTAAACATAGAGAACATCTACATTATTTTTTATTAAAAAAATTCAATCTAAAACTGAGGGGGTTATTGAGAAACCTATATCTATCTATCTATTCTATAATTGTGTAATGAATAAAATGCTGAAGGACTATGATGAAAGATAACTTTTTAACAATTAGGATGAATATACCAAAAATAAAAGATTAATTTTTTTTAAAACAAAAATATCTTCCTTAGTTACTAAGACAACCCCTTTTTCCATCCACCTTCATTCAAAACTATCAAATTTATGCATTACTCTTTTTCAAACAATTATGTAACAAAACAAAAGATTATAGCCTACATTGTTACCCAAAATTTTAAGCAATTTTTACTTTTTATTATTAAATATATTTCATAACAAATGACATAACAACAAAAAGTAAACTTTAAAACTTAAATTGTACATTTGCGAAATAGTTAAGACGTGTCTTCTAATTTTATAAAAAGAAGGGCATTTTAATAATTGACACTTATTATATTCTTATTTCTTATTTGAATTAAACATATTATAGACAATGCAATTCAATGTTCTAAGAAAGAATAATTTATATCCGAACTAAACATTAACAATGCATTTTAGATGTCAGGAAAAAAACTTTTCAAAAATATAAGATGTCCATTTCATTTCTAAAACTCAAACCAAATGAACCCCGAAATCCAACACAACAACAACGGAAATAACAAATTTTTTTTTTGTTATTTGTTTTTTTACTGGTAAAAGGACAATCCTATACAATATACATATTTATTTGTGACAGCAGTTGATTCTCCTTACGAGGAGGGACTTGAAAATTCTGGGAAGCTTCTTATTGTTTGGAGTACACATACCCTATAGAAGGTTAGAAATATATATATATATATATATGTATATGTATATATCTCACATTAATATTTTGTAGCACCACAAATTAATTAACCGGATATTGAAATAAATAGTAAAATCATATCCAATGTGGTGCTTCATCAACATTGTGAAACGCTCAAATTTTTAATATGGAAAAATAACCCAAATTGTTTGAACGAAAGGCCCGAGTATTTTTAATGCTATCGTTTCGTTTGACGCCATTTTCTTTTAATACTAAAAAAAGCCAATTTCTCTTAATAACGTGTTCATTTAAACTAATACTCCCCATTAAATCTTCTTTTTTCTTCTGTTCAAAAAAAATTATTCTTTTTATTTTTCCCCAAAAAACTTCCCTTTTTTTCAGTTAAAACGCCTAATTATGGCGAGCTTTCATCAAACATATATAACTATTATCGAAACAAATTTTAACTTTTATCAGGATTTAAGTATTTTCTTTTTACAATATACAAATTACATAAATATACAAAAAGGAAATCAAACTTTCTTATTCTATAATGAATTAATTTACTTTGACCAAAGACAATTTAGCCTTCCAATAACTTTTCTTTTCGTTTCGTCATTGTTTGAGAATACAACCAATGTATTCCTTCCAACTTCAAGAATCCAAATAATGATACAACACAGTTGCAATTAGTGGAGAGGAGGAACCTCATAAAATTTCCATCAATTCATATTTGCACGCAAGTAAATGTGCAAAATTTGGTTTAATAAGTTCATCAGGATAATTCTAAATTTGTTAACACCGGTGAGCGTTAACATTATCCTCTCATTTAATTGATTAATGCACTAAATTGATAATATAAGTTACTATGATTATTTACTTCTTCAATGAATTAATCAATCCGTGATCCTATATATTGACCTTCGCATAAGTAAATTCAACAATTCTTTATCAGTCTACCCTAGTGTATCAATATTATCAAGGTAACTACAAGGTGTGATGCATGTGGTAATTTACATTATAATTCATGGAGTTCGATTCCTGGTGGAAGCATTTGTAGCAGTAGACAACTAGTTTCCTGAGTGGAAATTAGTTTTATCCCATCACAGATGTGAATACCTTGTGGAAAAGAAAAATAAAAAACCTGGATAACACAAGAAAGGTCCCTTTCATTTTTCATATATCTAATTAACAACATTGTTACCTTGAAATAAAAAGAATGCCAAAAACAGATCAATCTTATGGGCGAAGTACCTGTTCAGTTTACGTATAGTTCACCCATGCACAGTTTAGGATCAAACAAAACGCGGGAAAATTCCGGGAAAGTTCCCGCCAAATATAACTAACCACACCCTTTTTTTATATCTATATGTGTGTGTATATATATATACATATATAAACCCTACAATAACTCTAATAGGCCCAATAGAGGTTGAGGTAGAGCTAGGAGGGAAAAAAAGAAGAAATACTTCTAATTAAGTTGTAACTTGCAAATAACAATTTTCAGTTCCATATTTCCAACATGGGTTCATTGGACAACTTGAACTTGGAAAATGGAGATTTGAAGGAAATTATAAGCAAGGAGAACAATATCCCCCGGACCGCGAATAATTTGTCTGCTTCGTTGATGCGCAAAAAATCTGATCCGATGTTGGTATCAAAGGTTCGATTTCGAAGGGTGAGAGAGTTTCTTATTAATCTTCAAGAGGTGATTTTTGGGACCAAGCTTTGCGTGCTCTTTCCAGCCATCCCTTTGGCCATTGCTGCTGATTGTTACAGTTTTGGAAGAGTACGTGTAGCTTAATTTAGTTACTTCCCCATAATCTTTTTTATATTTCTTAATTTGTGCTTAATTTCAAGATTGAATTTTAATTTTTCATTATGTTTTTTAGATTTTACTGATGATTTCAATTAATTACCATGCAGCCATGGATTTTTGCACTGAGCTTACTAGGTCTTGCCCCGCTTGCTGAACGCGTCAGCTTTTTAACTGAGTAAGTTAAAATTAAATTATTCTACAATGATATATGCATTTGGCATAAAAGATATTATATTCGTCAAAATAGAGTTCAAATAAAATTCTTCTTTATCAAAATTTATTATAATCAATGAATAATAAAGAGTAACTGATATATATATATATATATATATATATTCTTTAGAGCAAGATGATAAATATCAGTTTTGAGATGTAATCTACTAATATTTCTCTAACTTAAATATACTAAATTACGCTGACATCTTTCTACATTTATCTATATCTGTATTACATTTTTAACGTTTCTGATAATTTTTTTTGTTTGGTTTTGTTTTATTTTATTTGTGTGCTCACAATCAAGACAACTATCATTCTACACTGGTCCAACAGGTAATGTTGATCATTTTTTCACAAAAAATTATGACCATAGTAATTAATTAATAATGTAAATGTTTGTTGTTTAAAATTTTGTGAATTATTGTAAATGAACATTTTGAATTTAATGGATTTTTGCATGTATAAAATTTACTTGCAGTTGGAGGGCTGATTAATGCAACATGTGGTAATGCAACAGAGCTGATAATAGCATTATTTGCTCTTCACCAAAACAAATTAAATGTGGTGAAGTCATCTCTTTTGGGCTCCATTCTTTCGAACCTCCTCCTTGTTCTTGGCACCTCTCTCTTCTGTGGAGGACTGGCCAATCTCAAAAAGGAACAAATATTTGACAGAGTAAGAAAAGTTAAATTAAATTAATTAAAATATATATTCATAACTGTTTCACAATTAATTATATATAACTCATTAAAATTCTAGGAAACTCAGAATTGGGACTTAGACTCAAATTACGCGTCATCGATTCATTAGTTGTATGTGAATGGGCTAGGCCGACAGTTTTATCATTTTATTCTGTAATTAATGTATTGATAACTCATTATCTGAATCACTTTTTTTAAATTATAATTTTGAGTTCCTCTAAATTTATTGCACGTAATTAATCATATATTTTGCTTTGATATATATATATATATACTTGCAGAGGCAAGCTGATGTGAACTCACTGCTGCTTTTATTGGGATTGCTTTGCCACGTGTTGCCATTGATGTTTAGATATGCCACTGGACCTGTTGAATTTTCATCTGGTTCAATTCTTCAATTGTCAAGAGCAAGCAGTATTGTTATGCTTTTAGCATATTTTGCATACCTCTTATTTCAATTAAAAACTCATGGTCACTTGTTCGAAGCACAAGAGGTAATTATTATTTCGCTATATAGACATTAGTTCTTCCATTCATTGTGTATGCGTACATTCATTATTATTAAGCCTGTTAATGGAGTCAATTAGGCTCGAAATCCGAATTAAAATTTGGACTGAGTACGTTCAGGGCTCATTTCATAATAAACCCAGCAAACTTCAAATTTGTGAACACATATTTCCAAACTCCGTCATATGTAGTAAAAAAATATAAAAGATGAAAGATTAAAGTACCCAAAAGTGTTCAGAAAGGAAAAACACATTTTTTTTTTTTAAAAAAAATAAAAAATAGTTACATACCTCATGACTGGCGTGTTATCAAAGCCAAATAAATTATTTGGTTGGTTTGAAATAAATTATAAATGTTGAAATAATATGCAGGAATGTGAAGGTGATGATGATCTTTCTGAAGAGAAGCCTATTATAGGATTTTGGAGTGCATTTATTTGGTTGGTTGGTATGACACTAATAATAGCTTTACTATCCGAATATATTGTGGGCACTATTGAGGTATAAAAACTATCTAAATTTATTTTATTAACTATTATTTAACGCTTTCTTCTACTTCTTCTTATTTGCTAACAAGTGCTATATATTCCTTCTCAATTAGGCTGCATCAGAGTCTTGGGGAATTTCTGTGAGTTTTATTAGCATAATTTTGCTACCAATTGTTGGGAATGCAGCTGAACATGCTGGATCAATCATATTTGCTTTGAGGAATAAACTGGTACATACCATGCATACATATACTTAGGACGGAATTGGATCCTGAGAGAGCAGGCTCCAAGTCCAACAAAAAACACTATATTGTTAGTTTTACACAATAAAAAGAAAATTAACATCAGCTACTAGACCAGGCAAAATTGGACACAATATGATAACACGAAACGATCCGACACGAAATTATCAGTTAATGGGTAGATCTTTATCGAGTTCGGGTCGTTATTGGGTGGACCCTATAAGACATTGCAAATTAACGAATGGGTTGACACTGACCCGTTTGACCTTTTAGTCCACCCGTTAAGACCCGTTAATATTTTGGGTTGTTTCGTGTCGAGTCCACCCAATAACCTAATAACCCGTTTATAGGATATGTATATAATAGTATTATATTAACATTGTAAAGAACTTAAAGGTTGAAGGGAATTGTAGATAATTTAGTGGGTCTTAATGGGCGAAACGGGTTGTGTCGGGTGACCCGTTAATTTAACGAAACGTTTTCGTGTTTTAAAATTCCACCCATTAAGCTAATGGATCGTGTTCGATTTTAGTGGTGTGCCACCCGAATCCCGAAATCACCCGACACGAAACTGAACCGACATGACCCGTTACCAGGTCTAAGTCCATCCCTCTGTCTAATTCTGGGTCTGCCTAGATTTGCTATATTACATTAAAATTTTTGTCACTTTTCAATTAAAATGACTGTAACAAAGTTTGTTTTTTGTTGTTATCTTGTAGGATATATCTTTAGGTGTTGCTTTGGGTTCTGCATCTCAAATTTCAATGTTTGTGGTAAAATCTTTAAATTCCCCTTTGCTGTTGGTTTTTAATTGAGGGGAAACAAGTTAATGGGACAATAATATTTTTGTTTAATGAATTTCAGGTTCCATTAAGTGTGATTGTTGGGTGGATAATGGGTGTCCCAATGGATTTGGATTTTAACCTCCTTGAAACTGGTTCTGTTGCTTTGTCAATTCTCATCACAGCTTTCACCTTGCAGGTTATCTCATTTCTTACCTAATTTTGTAATTAATTGCAATAAGCAACTGAATAATTACACCCTCAACATATGAAAGTAAACAAAACCTTCCTCTAACTATTCACTTTTTGTTGCCAATTTTCCCCCAAATATTGTTGACATTGAGTTGAATAGCATAAAATTTTCAACAACTTCATATCAAATCTCACCAAATTTATGTCCCAAATGAAGAGTTAATTTTTTTTATTTTTTTTATGACACAATCAATAAATCAACTCTCACGAGAATAAATAGGCTTTATTTGTAACTACTGATTATGTAGAAATTGATATTTTAAAAAAATGTGTGAAAACTTAATTTGTACATCCCTGTTTCTGCAATTAAGTTTAGTTATGGAGATTTATGATAATTCAATTAAATGCAGGATGGTACTTCTCACTACATGAAAGGAGTGGTTCTTTCTCTGTCCTACGTTGTAATTTCAGCATGCTTTTTTGTTGACAAACTTCCCCTCATCAGTAAGTGCCCCTATTTCCTCCCCAACATATTTACTTTTATTTTTTTTGGCAAAATTTAACAACCAGGGATGTATTGATCAATTTATTATATTAATTTGAGTTTCAAATGATGTGGTTGATTTGTATTAATATGTGACCGAGGTTGTCATAATATATATATATATATATATCAGTTAGTACATATATTGTCGCATCACTTGGTACACATAATTTAATCTAGTAAGCTGGCCAATATACTATTATCGCAATTAAATTATGTCCTTATATTCATAAGCTTAGTACATAATGACTACTTAATTTTTCATTACAGATCAAACATCTGCCTTCAACTTGGGAGTCCATTCATCCTCTGCTTAGCCAGCAGCTTCATGACCCTCTTCTCCAATTTTCATATATATATATATGAAAATTTGAATCGATGCAAAGTCAACAAAGTCACTAGTCATTTGTTCATTCAAATCGGGTTTTTTTTTTTTTCATTTTTAATTCATGAATGAGTGTGAAGAATGTACTGATCTTTTATTTAATTTGCTTTAATTTGATGTTCTTCTCTGTTGTAATTAAAGTTAAATAAAAGTTATAAATAAATTCCAGGTGAAGAACATTACTTCCCTCGCATTGAAGTTAAAGATGTTTGTGCATTTTTGTTATTTAACTTGGTTTAATTTTACGTTCTTTTATTTAATTTGCTTGAATCTGATGTTTTTATCTGTTGTGCATTACTTCCCTTGCCAAGAGAGGATGGTGGTGTACTGGTGTTGGTATCGGTTGCTAAGCATGATATTCATTGCGGTTCTTTCTTATAACAATTGAAGGTTTTGCGGGAAATAGTTCTTTGCATAATATCATATTGTAATTAGAATATTAATTGAATTTGGTCAAATTAAGAATCTAAATATCTGAATAATTGTAGAATTATTGTTTTAATGCATATGCGCACTTCACATGAATTTAAATTGTTTTGGATGATTAGTTTTATATTAGTCATGGACATGATATGCCAATCCAGCAATCACAAAAAGCTTAAACCATCCACGCATAAGTAATCTTCTATTTGTAATTAAGGGTGTTATTTTGACTTTTATATTATTTTAAAAGGATATTAATTAACTTGATCAATGATTAAGAGTATAATAACTTAATGAATGCGGTAAAATTTAATACATTGATCATGCGTCTTCTATAAAAAAATGAGATTATTAATTTTAGTTGTTTTGAAAATAATCGTATTTTTTACTTGTAAATCTTATCCCTAATCTGCATTACCAAAATTATTACAAAGTTAAATCAAATGTTTATTGATAATCCTGGGAAATTAGAAATTTTGGATTCTTACCTTAATTAGAAAAAACAAAAGAAGGAAGAAAACAGAAAAAATTAGAAGCGTAGAGATTTTGTAACAAAACTATTATGTGCCATTACGGAATTGAAGCACTTGTTCATCATATACCAAAGGTACGTGTAAACCATGCAAAATAAACGTACAAAAGCCCGCGAAAATTCCTGGAAAATTCACTTCATTTCCTACAAATAACTTATATTTGTCCTATTTGAACTCTAACACTATCCCTAATTTCAAAATCCCACTTAGAGAGAGAAAGAAACTGAAAAAAAGCAGAGAGAAACAGAGTACTTCTAATCACCCACAAAGGGTTGGTTTATAGAGAATCAAAGAAAGATCTCAATTGGGTATAAATTAAAATGGATTCACATTCACCGGAGGATTTGAATTTGGAAAATGGGGATTCGAGTTTGAAGGAATCAAGAACTGGGAATTTTTCGTTGGCGAGAAAGAAGTCTGATCTGGCTGTTGTTTCTGCCGGCCGGCGAGGATTGGCCGGAGAGTTCGTTGGAAATTTACGAGAGGTGATCTTTGGGACAAAGTTATGTGTGCTTTTGCCGGCCATTCCTATGGCGATTATTGGCGATTGGTACAATTTAGGAAGAGTAAGTATTGCTTTTGATCAAATTAGGTTTTATTGAAAACATATATTCAGAGAAGAGATCAGTTCATCGATTGGTTGGTGAAGTTTATATTTTTGTCACTCACACTTAACAATGTATTAATATTATATATCATCTGACTCACTTTTTTAGATTTCAATCTTAAATCACTCTAAATTTATTTACACCATCAGCAGTAGGACTTAAAAAAATGACTTAGAATAATTTTTTTTTTGACATAAGTGCCAGTAACGGAACATAGTACTATGGACTTTATCTACCAATCAATTTACAAAAAGCGGCGGTAATACAACAAGTACATGTTTATTCATTCGTCGCATATAGGTGGAATGATTCAAATCCTATAAAAAGGGTGTGTTATTAGCGGCATCCTTTACAAATGTGAAATTATTTGAGTCACTTTTTTGAATTAAACCTAAAATGAAAAAAATTAGGTAAAACATGATATATTCTGCAAATTGAATACAGTCATTACATGGAAAATTATTTTGTCAAAATACCAGTATGGAAATAAAAAATTATAGAATTTGATTACCTTTTTTAACGGAAAAATGCAATCAAACACACATTTAATTTTGGATTTTGATTTTATAGGAAGATTGTTGCAATTTATGTTGATCCAATTTGTTGCCCTTTGTTTTCTTTCTAATTTAGGGTTTATGATGGATTTTGTCCATTTGGGTTTATGAGAGTGTTTTGCAGGATTTACTGTATATAGAAATTATATTTGTTCTTTTAATTTGGATTTAACTAATTGTGAAGCAGCCGTGGATCTTTGCTCTGAGTTTAATTGGGCTGGCTCCTCTTGCGGAAAGGCTTAGCTTTTTAACAGAGTAAGTATGCAGTTGATTTGATCTCTCTTCAGTTGTTTTATGTACTTTGTGCACCCTTTTCCTTTAGTTAATTAGTTATTGCTATTTACATTCTAATTTTTCTATACGTTTTTTAGAGATCTTAGATAGAGTTTGATTACTGCTAAAATATAATGTATATAAAAAATTCAATTGTATAAAAGCTAGTTGCTCACCTGGATCGACAAGCAAGGAATTAGGAAAGGGCTCTTGTAATGATTGTAAATTCGTATTTTAAAATTTTGAAACTTTTAGGGTGATTCTCTGCTCAGCCCCAATAATTCTTGGTTCCACTCTCACCTCTCATTCGGTCCTTGAACACCGAGTAAGGATATATTATTTAGTCCTTGAGGGCCGAATATAAGCATATTACTCGGTGCTTAGGAGTCGAGTAAGGCATTATTAGATTTATACTTGGCTCTAAAGTACCGAATAACAAGACCTTACTCGGTACTCAAGGACCGAATGAAAAGTGGAGTGAAACCAAGAATTATTTGGGGTGGAAATAGAATCACCCAACTTTTATAATAGGAATTGAAGTGATCAAAATAATGAGCTAAAAGTCATAGAAAGTCAATCATAAGTTCATAAGATATATGGTTTAAACTCGGTTTTAAAATTAGAATGACTATAAATTCATCTTTCAAAATTTAATCGAACCTTTTATAATAGGAAATTCATGGAAAGTCATAAAATTCGTAAGATAAATAGTTTAAACTTGGTCTATAAATTAGAAAATGTAATAATAGAATTGCATTTTGAACAATAACAATCACCTCGTTAAGATTTATTCCTCCTCCTTTTTGAAGGTGGCATGGACTTCAAATCCTTTGAAATTCTAGGTTAATTACCTGTAGCAACCATAAAATGTATTTTTTATGAATATAACGGTCACCAATATAATGCATAGTAATTGCCTTATATATTATCTTTCTGATGTCTTTTTTTTTTCTTCTATTGCACAAAATCAAAGACAAACTGCATACTACACTGGTTCAACAGGTATTTTCTTACTTTCAGACTTGTCAATTAAGACTAAAAGCTAGTCTTGTAATATTTTTCTTCGTTTCTAATTTGTTAAGGGTATCAATATGTACAATTAATCCAAACCAATTTTGTATTCTTGCATTCCTTGAGGCCACAATGTCATAAAAATCTTCAAAAGAGCTAAGGCAGTTTACCAAGTGTTGCAAAAAGTAATGTGTGCAAGGGTACAAAACTGGAGTTTTAATAACCATACAAGTGTAGCGATTATGAAGATTGAAGAATCTGTATGCTTGAGTTTTGCAGTTGGAGGCCTTCTTAATGCAACATGCGGTAATGCAACAGAGTTGATAATTGCATTATTGGCGCTTCATAAAAGGAAAATACATGTGCTCAAGTACTCTCTTTTGGGCTCAATTCTTTCAAACCTTCTCCTTGTTCTTGGATCCTCTTTGCTATGTGGAGGACTTGTCAATAATGAGCAAACATTTGATAGAGTAAGATAACAAAGTCACATTACATAATTAGTCTTGGAGTGATTTACACCCACAACTCTCCCCCCCCCAACACCCCCAAAACTCATTTTTTGTGTCAATGGAGCCCTTAAACCATACAAATTGCACAGTAGAAGCCCTTGTGTTCAAATTGACCGTTAAAATCCTAGTGGATTAAAAAGCACGAGCATTGCACATAATTAATTTGATTGGTTAGATTTTAACGGTCAATTTGGACGAAAGGGCTTTGGTGCATAATTGGTATAGTTTAAGACTTTAAGGTTTCAATTAACACAAAATCAAGTTTAGGGGCCAAACTGAAGATCAAGTTTAGTTTAAGGGTTTTTGATGTTTAGTTTACTCTTTTTCTTGTAACTCATTAGTTACTTTCCAACTAATAAGAGCATGTTACTCTCTCTCTCTCTCAGATACAAGCTGATGTAAACTCGCACCTTTTGTTGCTTGGTTTGCTTTGCCATGCATTGGCATTGATGTTTAGACGTTCCATACAGGCTACCACTAATTCTATTGCCAGTTCAGCACTTCAGTTATCGAGAGGATGTAGCATTTTTATGCTTCTAGCATACATCGCATATCTTTTCTTTCAATTGAAAACCCATCGCCAGTTGTTTGAATCACAAGAGGTAAGTAAAATATAACAATTGTATTACATAAGATCGCAATTGTTGTACTTAATACAGATGTGTATTGGTAAATGACATACAGGAAGGTGAAGGTGAAGGCGAGGGTGAAAATGAAAATGGCAGTTCTGAAGAGAAGGCTATTATAGGCTTTTGGAGTGCATTTATATGGTTGATTGTTATTACAATTACCATAGCTTTACTTTCCGAGTACGTCGTTGGTACTATTGAGGTATATAAACACATCTAATCTTCCTTACAAAGCTTTGGATTACTTGGGGGTGAAACCAGGATGCGATATGGGAGGGGGCCAAACCTTTAATATTGTCCCAAACTAAGAGTTCAATTATTTATTTCTTACTAATAGTATGAACTAGATTGGGATGTATACATATGCATTATTATTTTTTGTTCGTGTCACCTCCAAATGATGGAAAATAAGACTAGAATATTTTTATTACTTCTAAATGTTACCTAACTTACCTTTAGTATGAAAACAATAAGACAATCAATTACAAAATTTCAAAGTTTAAACTCGTAAAATGTTATGTAGTTTCAAAGTCTTAAGTAAAGAACTCATAAAAAATTATTAGGAGGGGGCCCTAATGTAAACTTCAAGCAATAACTATTAAAAATGACATATACATATAAGGGATGTGAAAAAATTGGGTGATGTTATAGGCACCCCGATTTTGTAGCCAAAACACCAATGTATACTTAACACCACAATAATGATCATGGCAACCATATGGTGACACCTCAAATTTAAGCACCGAGTCGGTGTCTTGTTGCCGAATTTCGACATTCGATTCAGTAACCTTCCACCGACTTAACATTCGACAAAGTTTGGCCGAGTCAATTTTTAGAAATATTTCATTGACATTTGATCTCGGCAAAAGGTTACCGAATTTTAACTTCTAACTCAGTGAATTGCCACCGAATGTTGACCTTGAAGTCGGCAACATGCTACCGACTTAGATGTTTTGTATTTGGGCAACCAACCCCGTATGGTGACACCCCAAATTTAAGCACCGAGTCGGTGTCTTGTTACCGAATTTCGACATTCGATTCGGTAACCTTCCACCGACTTGACATTCGGCAATCTTTGGCCGAGTCAATTTTTAAAAATATTTCACTAACATTTGATCTCGGTAAAAGGTTACCGAATTTTAATCTCAAACTCGGTAAACTGCCACCGAATGTTGACATTTAAGTTGGCAACTTGCTACCGACTTGTATGTTATGTATTGGGGGCACCAAACTCCTAATTTGTAGCCACAACATTGAATGGTTAATATTTTGGTTGCCCTAATAAAAAAAATCTTATTTCAAATTTGTGGTGTTCTGGCTACAAAAGAGGGGTGTATATAACATCACCCGAAAAAATTAGGGGGCACCATGGCCCCCCCCAACTCTCCTAGTTTCGTTTCTGGGGTTACTAAATGCCTATTCTGTAACAGAGTTTTTGCATTGAAAAATCTTTAGTAACTCAAAACGAGGTTACTAAATGCCGATTTTGATATAGTGTGTTTTGATATAATTTTCATAATATATGTACTAAAATTATCATAATTATTGTTAATGGCCATATACTCTTCTTTTTCAATCAGGTTGCATCGGATTCTTGGGGCATTTCTGTGAGCTTTAATAGCATAATTTTGCTGCCAATAGTTGGGAATGCAGCAGAACATACTGGATCAATCATATTTGCTCTTAAAAACAAATTGGTATAATATATATATATATATATACTTGTGTGTTTCTGTGTGTATAATTACACTTATATAATTTTGAGTTATATGACTATTTCTTGATGTATTGCAGGATATATCTTTGGGTGTCGCTCTGGGTTCTGCAAGTCAAATTTCAATGTTTGTGGTGAGATTTTTTATTTTTATTTTTTTTTTTATAAACAACATAGATAAATCAAAGACGAAAATAAAGTTATTCTCTGAAACGAACTTCTAAAACAATATTTGTTCATTTCAGGTTCCTTTGATTGTGATCATGGCCTGGATAATGGGCATTCCTATGGATCTCGATTTTGGTTGCCTTGAAACCGGATCTCTTGGTTTCGCAATTATCCTCATGGCATTTGCTTTGCAGGTAAAATCATTTAAATAAATCCACTTCTATAAAAATTTAATCTGTAATTGCAATGCTTGCCAGAATCATTTCACACGAATCTTCGAGATACATAAAATTCCCATAATAGAACCTAGAAAAATGGAGTGCCCTAAATAAGGATTTTATTTAGCGTGCGTAATAATTACACCCATGTAACATTTTTTTTGCCATTTTATAATTTTTGAGTTGAAAATGAAATGTGGAGCCTCCATAATTTTTTCTTATTTATTGGTATATGCAGGATGGAACTTCACATTACATGAAAGGAGTGGTTCTTTGTCTATCCTACATTGTAATAGCTGCATGCTTTTTCGTGTATGATGCCAAACACAGTAAGTGCTATATATTAAAGCCAACATTTCAATATAGATGCATTATATAAATATATAGTAAGGATCTGATGCGGACTGTTTGTATAAAGACGGCACACCTTTAGGGGTGAATTTTCATTGCTGAAACACATCTCCTAATGTTTTGGCAACAAAAATTCGACGTTAAAAGGCCAGTTTGTAAAAGATCTGGACCCACATGTATGTTTGTATTAATTTTCATGTACAATGATTTTCATTACAGAGCAAAATAACATCGGAAACTCTGGAGCCAGTTCATCCACTAGACTATTGGCTGCATAGTGCTTGACCCTCATCTCTCAGTTATGAGATTATGTCGATGCACCAGTAATTTGTTCATTCAAATTGGCGTTCGCTGAGGCGTGTAAATTTGAAAATATATAAAATGAAGATTTCATGCTTTATAATGGAAAGTTGAGGAGAAAAACTAGGTTGCTGGTTTTCGCATGATTTCAAGACAATGGAACCGTTAGACAAAGGGATTAAACCCTATAATTTCCTTGAGGATGTTTGTTTGTACATAATTTCTTGTGTCAATGATTTTAAATTTGGCCTTTGGAATTAATAAAATTCATGTTTTTTTTTTCAATTTATGAATAAAGCAAATGAGTGGCTGATCCATGTTAATTTAGGGCATTTTGGTTTTAGATTTGAATATCATTTTGTATTTATTAAATAGGTTTCTGTTATTCCGAACCAATATTTTAAATTGCGGTAGCGTAATGTGTAGTATTTTCGTTCCGGAATTGTGTAGCGCATGTAAATTTCATAATAGCGTAAATTATTCGGGACATGAATAGTATAATAATAAAAATAAAATAAAAAGTAGTATTAATAAAAAACTAAAAATCCATTAAAAAACTTCAAATAACAATAACATAAAAATTAAATTCAAGTAGTATAATTTCAAAACACAAGATACAAATCATACTATTTGGGACCACCAATTAAAAAAAATGGAAAAAAAAAGGATAAAAATGACGCTGTTTTGAAAAATTGAAACAAACCCTATTTGTGCCGTTGTTTTCTCCTCACCTAAACGAGGAAACGGCAATGAACAAATAAAGGTGGAATGAACGGTGAAACCATACTAGTTTCTTCTCTTCTGCATCATTCCTACTTGTTTCTCTCCTCTCAAGTTAATTGACTCATCTCTCTTGAGCTCTTTTTTTTTTTTTTTTAATTGTTAGTCCCAAATAGTGTAAGCAATTTTCCAATTGTGCTCAATAACGTATGTTCAGCGCAAATTATTGCCCAATTGCGTGCCACATCAGCAAATGGCATTCACGAACTGGGAAAAAAGCAATTAAAGCCATGCCATGTAGCGTTTTTTTCCCAAAAACACAAAAGCAAGCAATTGCGCATGATTTATAACACTGGATCAAACCAAGCATTTTTTTTTTGTTATTTTTGATATCTTCTAATTTTTATTCTTATTTTTATCTACCTATTAAATTTTAGTTTTGATTTTCTTAGTCGGAATTAATAAAAAAAACAAGAATTAATAAAATATCAAATAACATAAATCATCCAAAATTTGTCCGTATCACAGACTTATATGCTAAGTAGTATCTTAATATTAAGCTCCAAGATTAGGGAAGAAATATGTTGTAAATCAAATGAAGAGTGCATCACATATAAAGTATGATGAAACGTGGAGAACTTTTCACCATATTTTTAGACTAACTAACATTATCCCAAATTATTATAATACGGGGTTTTAGACTTTGGTCACCATTGATAATACATATTTAGCCATGGTTTTGTAATTTTTGTTATGTAACTGTTAAGTAGGGTATTTTTTTCCAACTTTGTTCTTGTGGCCTAAGTCTAGTATTTATATAGAAACAATGGCTAAAGCTTAAATTTGATGAGATTTTTTACTCTTACACAATATAAACACTCTCGTGGCTAGCTATGAAGTACGGATGCGACATGCGATACGCGTTTCGACATGACACGCGACACACAATTTTTCTAAAATGTAGGACATGACACGTAGGGGAGACATGTTCTTAATTATATATATATATATATATAAATGCAATAAACATTATAAATATTTAAGAATTCAATCAAATGAAAATAGATTGTATTAATAGCCCAAATGGCAAATATTCAAAACATGATCACTGCATTATTTCATAATTAAAGCATAAAAAAACATACATAATTACATGAATTAAGTTGTTCCATAGAATAATAAAAACCAAAAGGAGAATATAAAAATAGCAATCACTCATTCAACTTAACATTAACCGCCTCAACATCTTGAACTTCATCTCCAAATACCACCGACTCTAACTCCGGCTCATCAAGAGAGAGAGATGCCATTTGAAGTTCTCCAACATCTTTAACTGTGTCAAAACTATCACAGGCAATATCCCAATTCTTAGTATCTCCTATTGTGTAGGCCTCAATCTTTATTGAGAGTAGTCGAAGGTTACTATGAATGAACAGGAGGTCTTCACCTCGTTTTGGTGTTAATCTATTCCTTCTCACTGAATTCACAAAGGAATAAGTGCTCCAATTTCTTTCCGCACAAGATGAGGATGATGGTTGCACAAGAATCTTTGATGCAATCGCTTAAAGCATAGGTGCACTAGAGCTGTAGAGAAGCCACCAACATAAAGGCTCCATCGTATACTTATTAGACATGGCATCAAAATCACTAAACTTTTCATTGTTTCTTATGAAATTGATATATTAAATACCAACTCTAGTGCACTCCTCCAGGTCGGGAAAATATTTCTTGAAACACTTCACTCTTCCATTTGATATATCCTCATCCGTTTGGGGAAGTACTCAGTGAGGGCCCTCTTTAAGCCACTCCGTACTATAATACCTTAATAAAGCAAGAAAAAAAAAGTGCGGTGTTATTTTTGTCCTAAAGCAAGTGTAATAATAATTACCAAAATCAAATTTCATACTTACTTTGGAGTCAGTGAGTGTGCCAAACAATGAAGTGGGGTGTTATTCTTGTCCCACCGAGAGACGAGAATCTCATGCACCACTTGATAAAATGGTGAAAAGTCTCGCTCCTTTAACTTTTCATGGTCGTAAATGACTTTCCTCACTCTTTCAATCATTTGGTCCCACATATCATACACTAAGCGAAGGCAAGGCTTATCAGTATCACAATGACGGAGCATATCATATATGGGAGCTGTAAAAGAGAGAATATAGTTGACTTTATCCCACCAATCATTGTTCACCAACTTCTCTTTCACAAACCTTGCTTTTCCTTGGCCATCATCTTTATAAGGAACCCATTTGTCACTCATGACCATTGTTTGGAGACCTCTTCTAATTAACTTAAACCTTTTAAGCATCACAATAATTGAAGCAAATCTTGTTTCCGCCACCGAGAGCAACTTTAATGAAACAAACTCATTAAACATCGAAAGTCTCATAATAAAAATTTTTATTTGAATGGCATCCCCCCTAACATCGGTTATCCATCTATAAAGGGAATAGGTCTTATCATTATTTTCGGTATTCTTGACGGCACAAATGTTCTTCAAAGCAAGGTTGAGTATGTGCACCACACAAGGCGTCCAAATAATGTTAACAAACTTGGCTTCAGTGATTTGCCCCGCGGCCTTGCAATTATGTGCATTATCGGTAATGACTTGCACGACATGTTCGCTTCTAATTTCTTCAATAATTTGAATCAACAAGTTAGTAATAAAAGTAGCATATTTTCTTTCCCCCGAACAATCCACAACCTTAATAAATATAGGCTTCCCATCCGTAATAGCAATGAAGTTAATAAGGGGTTTTCTTTGAGAGTTGCTCCATCCGTCATTCACAAGACTTACACCTTTTTCATTCCACATGGAGCGAGAAAGAGCTGACAATTTATCAATATTTGACTTCTCCTTTGCTAAAAGAGTTGTTCTCAACGAGTTATAACCGGGGCTTTTATACCCTGCAATGGGGGTTGTTTGCAACAAACTCAATCATTTCTCTAAAATACGGATTTCGGGCTAAATGAAATGGCAGACTAGCTGAGAAGAATGTCCTAGCAACTAATGAATCCATTTGCTCTCTTATTCCCATATTGAAAGCTTTCTCAAGCGGGCTAAGTGGCCCACTACCTGCCTTTCTCTTTTTTGAATCAAATTGTGGATAATTCATAAAACTATAAGGAGGTAATGGGACTTTCTTTGCAAGAGCTTGTTCTTTCAACTTTTCACCTTCAGTATCTAACTTCTTTAATCCTACAAGATCTTCTTATGTAACCTTTTGACATACTCTAATCCCTTGCCCAAGAATCTTAAGCAAATGAGCTTTCACTATAGTATATGAACTTTTGAAATCTTTCATGCATATATTGCAAGTCCAAGTGACATTTCCACCAGCCTTGTTTCTTTTGTCAAGTTCCCTTTTTGTGTAAACCCAAAGTGACATAGTGGCCTTATCATCAATTGATGTTCCAGTGAAGGCAGCACTAGAAGAAACACTAGTAGGAGTAAGAGTAGCCATCTAAATCAATTATCAAGTATTAGAAACTAAATAATCTGTTTCCAGAATTATAAGGAGCCACAGTCACTTATTACACAGATTTCACAGTCAACACTGCCGTTTCTTTAATTCAATTTCGAAAATGATTAAATGAATCCAAACTTTATCAATTGTTTCTCACATATTCATAGACATGATTCATATATCAATTATTTTGACATAGCAATTTCGAAATAAATCCAAGTCTTCTGATTAATTTTTGAAATAAATAAATTTCGAAAACTAATTGATGAATCAAGCTAAAGAGGATAGACCAAGTCGATATAGCAAACAGAGGACAGAGTAAGACAGCAAAACTGTCGACATGGCAGGTAAAGAACATAGCAAGTCAACATAGCAAGAGAGACAGGGATGGAGATGGAGATAAAGAGATGGAGATTAGCGTACCTGTGAGACTCGAGAAGTCATTGATGGTTGAGACGGATTGGGGCTGAGTAGTCGTCAATTGCTGAGAGCTAGGGCTAGGGTATTTTTTCAATGGTGGCTGGGGAATGGGGCTAGGTTTTACGGGTTAAGAGAGAAATGATATTTGTTACATTTGTATTATTTTTAAGTTCTTTTATTATTATTTTTACCCAATTTTTTTTAGTTATTTATGATATTCACCCCTTTTTATGTGTCCCCAGCGTTTCGGTGTAAAAAAATATATTAAACAATGGGACATTCTCCGACACGCGTGTCCCTCAGCAGGACACGTGCCATCTGAAAGAGTGTCTGACTGTCTGTGCATCATAGCTGGCTAGACTAGACATTAATGAGCTTTGTGACGACTTTAAGAAGACAATGCAATGATATGTTTAAGCAACTACCAATCCTTAATAACATCATTTGAACATAACACAAGTTTTTTTAAAAAAGGCATCACTTGCTACTTAACTACATAAGATGCCTTACATACCATAAGTTCAACAATAAAAAAAATTAAAAAAATAAATAAAAAGGCATCACCACTACTTTTTGGCAGGAGACTCGTCCTCTTCATCAAAAGCATGATATTTATTATTCTTTAATTGGTCTGCTATGAGATCTCAATGAAGGAGGGCACTTAACACTATAGTGGGTTGAAATAATATGCATTTTCAACTTTGAACACACAGTCGTAGGCACAAAATTTTTAGTACATACATATTAGTTCAACAATTCAATAATTACACAGTTCAAATCAGTTCAGTTCAGTTTACACAATAATTACACATAGTTTACATATAAAAGACATGGGAATAATTTTTTTCATATGGTGGCTAATCAGAAGAGGAAGAAAGCTCAAATTCATAGAATCCAAAATGATGAAGGTTGCTGGTTTAGTGGTCAAACTGATATGTTAACAGCAAGGGTTGAGTTTTATAAGAAACAGTTTGGTGGTAATCAGAAATATGGGGAATTTGAGTTGATATCTCAGTTTATTCCTTAGTTGTTATCTACTGAAATGAATGCATCTCTTACTTTTGTTCCTGAAGAAAAAAAAATTTACCAAACAATTCTTAGCATGGATCTTGAAAGTTCTACTGGGGCGAATGGCTTTGGAGGGTATTTTTATACAGAATACTGGCCGATCATTCAGAATGATTTTGTTGCAGATGTTCAAAGTTTTTTCTTAGGGCACTATTTTCCTCGATCTTAATCTAGCACAATGTTGGTTGCAGTTCCTAAAATTGAGAATCCAAAAGGCTTTAGTGAACTTCGGCGAATTAGCCTATGTAACTTTAGCATGGAGGTGGTTTCAAAGATTATAGGAACTAGATTAGCGTTTATTTTACTAGTTCTAAGTTTAGAAGAGCAGAGTTGTTTCACTAAAAATAGAAACATTACAGACAATATTTTATTAGCTTAGGAGATTATTTAAAAAGTGAATACTAAGGTAAAAGGTTGTAATATTGTTCTTAAGCTGGATTTAGCCAAGGCTTATCACAGATTATCATGGTTTTTTCTCATCAAAGTCTTAGGCATTTTGGCTTCTCTGAAATTTTCATAGATCTCGTATGGAGAATTATTTCGAATTATTGGTGCACACTTTTATTTAATGGTGAGACTGCTGGTGTGAACACCTCATTTTTGTGACCCCTGTAAGAATCCTGATCTCCAAAGAAATGAACACGCATGCATGCATGAGCATTCTTAGATGCACATGCACTTTGTTCATGTGATACAGGTCAAAGAAGAAAGACGAAAGGACTCCCGAATAAGAAATTACGAGAATTATCGAAAACTGCCGGAACTAAAAACCGTCAAAACTGCTGAAAGCTTATGAAAGGAGAGTTATGAATTTCTGATCATCCTCAAACTTTGAGGATTTTTATATATTACCATAAGGAGTAGTATACTTGAAAATCAGCTCTATCTGACGGTCGGATCTCCGAAAATTTAGAAAACTATGAGTTTGTTTTGGGTGATCAAATGGAGGCCTTCTCGAAGTTAAAATGATCTGAAGTTTGGTCAGTAGATAGGTATTATTGTGGGGAAGAACATAGTCAAATTTAAGCTTTGTCGGACATGGGATCATCAAGAATCAATTTGTCTATCGTGTAATTTTAGTCGAAATGTCCTTTGTAGAAAATTAAAATAAACTGAGGCCTTTCCGAATTCTGATCGAGCTCAAATTTGGATACAAGCTAGAAAATATTTGGAGGGAAAACATATCCAAAATTCAGGAAAATTCAACGGTTAGAACTTGACTTGTCGTACAAACAAGTGACCTTGTCTACAATAAGTACCTTTCCTACGCGGAAAACAAACTCTTCGTACCAATCAGAGCAAAGGAGACCTTCCGAAAACTGATCGACCTTAAATTTTGACACGATCTAGAAGACTTCTATTCCAAACACATATCCAAAAATCATCATGATCCAACGGTGGGAAGGCTTTGCAATAAGTTCCAAGAGTCGTAGTTGTAATTTATTTTCTTGCTCTCCAAGCATTTTTTCAACTGTAAATAGACCCCCCTCCATTCATATTTTTCATCAACAATCAAGAGGATTTCGTGGTACACACTAAGAGACACTTACTCTCTCCCTCTAAGGAGGCTCAGGTATAGTTTTCTCTCTCTTCTTTTATTTATTCGTCAGTTTTATAATTCATTTTCTTGTCTGCATAATTTCCATCACTTGATAGCTTTCCAAAACCCTTTTGACCTTAAATTTTGACACGATCTAGAAGACTTCTATTCCAAACACATATCCAAAAATCATCATGATCCAACGGTGGGAAGGCTTTGCAATAAGTTCCAAGAGTCGTAGTTGTAATTTCTTTTCTTGCTCTCCAAGCATTTTTTCAACTGTAAATAGACCCTCCCTCCATTCATATTTTTCATCAACAATCAAGAGGATTTCGTGGTACACACTAAGAGACACTTACTCTCTCCCTCTAAGGAGGCTCAGGTATAGTTTTCTCTCTCTTCTTTTATTTATTCGTCAGTTTTATAATTCATTTTCTTGTCTGCATAATTTCCATCACTTGATAACTTTCCAAAACCCTTTTTCAATTGTTTTTCAAAACCAAAGGCATATAATAAACCTTAATCCAATTCCAAAATAGTATTATTATTTTCTACTTTTCTAAAAGCTCGGATTAGCAGCATTGTTATACGAAGGAATCGATAATCGCTATATATTCAATCTAACTCATAGATTGCGGTGTATATGTGATGAATACTCAATTATGAGAGCACTAGTACCATCTATACCAGTCGCCTCATATTACATCGAATATAAGATTCCACATTGAATCAATTTCTAAAAAGCCTAATGCTTTACAAAACCACTTGTTTCATTGCATATATTATTATCAAACTCTCTTTTTCAAATCACACACACACACACTTATTTTCAAAATCCTGGGCGAACTAGGAAACACATCCTTTTCATGCCATCCCTAAAATCTAGGTTTCTAAGGCAAGCACGAAAAGCTGTAAATTAATAGCAATAGTATGCAAGAACTAAATTATAACAAGCGCATATCCTACTCAAGAGACTGAAAGGGCGAATTGGGTGCTTAACACCTTCCCAATTCGTAACTTAATCCCCGAACCTTCGAATCAACTGGTTTCGCATACATTGTGTACTAGAGGATATTTAGTCCATAAATACGTCTCTTTTACACAAACATTTTTGTTTGTTTAGTAAAACAAACTGGCGACTTTTATTCTTTGCAAAATCGATTTTCAAAGAAACAACGGAATTGCCGCCCACGAGGACCCCGGGCTTCGAGAACGCGGGTTCTCACAACTAGTTTCTTCCCTTTATATAGAGGAGTGAGATAAGGAGACCCTCTCTTTCATAGTCTTTTCATCATTACATCTGAAGTGCTTATTAGGGGTCTTAATAATCTCTTTCAAATTAAGCAAGTATTACCTTTTTCTATGCTGAGAAATTGTCCTATTATTTCACATCTTGTATTTGCTGACAATGTAATTATTTTTGTTAAAGGATCAAAACAATTTCTGAGCACTTTGATGAGGTTCGTAACTCAATATGAGAATGAATCTTGTGACGCCCCGACCTGCAGGGGTGAAAAAGGAAATTTAAAATAATAAATTCGAATCAATTCCATTTTTATATCAAGATAATTTGTAAAAGTATAATTTACAATATCTTCATTCTTCATAATTAATTAAATAAAACAATATCTATCTTCTATAAAAAATAACTAGACGGCGCCCAACATGCTAGTCCTATCCAACACCACCTTCCAATCTTGCACGTACCATGCAAATTAAAGGGGCAGTATATAACACACATAAAATAAAGAATCGTAACCGAATACTTTATAGTTAAAGAGGAGTCACCTTGTACAAGCTAATATGGCTACCTATTTTTCCTTATGGTTGTATTTTTCATGCTTTTGGTTTATTATTAATATATAACATTTGTATTAAGGAGTGGAAGAGATTGAAAAAAAAGGAAGAAAGAACAGAGTGTTTTTCATGGCTACTTAAACATGACAAAGGGTTTTAAAAATTCTGGAAGGGTTGATGGGGTATTATATTAGGGGTATTTTTGGGGTAAGGGGATATATGTACCTAATATGTATCTAAATCTCTAGAGTAATTATGTGTTGTCTTATTCGTTGTACTCCTTTTGATATTGTGATATGTTTGGCTTATGGTATTGGTGCTGATTATTTGTGATGGCTAAATTGCCATTAAACTGATTGATGCATTGTTAAGTTTACTTGCCAAAATGTCTAATAAGCCGAATCGTGTAAGGCTTAGAGATAAGTTTCAATGCGGTGAGGTGGGTGAGGGGGGTACTTTATATCATGTTACCGGACCGGTGTTTAAGGCCGGGGTACTGGTTTGTTGAAATTGTGGAGTTGATTAGTAGTATTGTGAATATTTTATAGTTGATAAAATATTTGGTTGGGATGCTTTCTTTCTTATGTTTTATGTACTGCCCTATTTAATTTACATGGTGCAGGATTAGAAGGTGGTGTTGGATGGGACTAGCAGATTGGGCGCCGTCTAGTTATTTTTAATAGAAGAGAGATACTGTTTTATTTAATTAATTATGAAGAGTGAAGATATTGCAAATTATACTTTTACAAATTATCTTGATATAAAAATGGAATTGATTTGAATTTATTGTTTTAATTTTCTTTTTTCACCTCCACAGGTCGGGGCGTCACAAATCTTGTCATCAAATCAATAAACAGAAAAGTTGTTTTTTACTATTAATAAGGCTCCAATAAGCAAGGTTCAGATTGTAGCTGCAAGTACTGGCTTTGTGTATAAAGATTTTCCTATTAAATACTTGGGTTGTAATATGTATGTTGGTAAAAAGAAATTGCAATATTTTGAAGAGATGGTTGCTAAAGTTGAGAGGAAATTAACTGGCTGGAAGGGTAGGCTTCTTTCACTTGGTGGCAGATTGATGCCCATTAAGCATGTTCTTCAAAGTTTACATATCCATATCCTTGCTACCTTCAACACGCCAAGAGCTATATTCAAGAGGATTAATTCAATTATGGCCACTTTTTTTTGGGGTCAGAGTCAGGAGGTGGTCAAGCATCATTGGTGAGATGGGAGCACTATACTATCCCTATGCTAGAAGGGGGTTTAAGGATTCGAAAGCTTGAAGATATTAGTAATGCCTTCTTAATTAAAGCATGGAGGTGCTTAAAGGCTACTAATTATTTATGGTCAAAATTTAAGAGAGCCAAATATGCTAAGCAGCTCAAAAATAGTTCAGGGAACGATTATGGCTCTGCTATGTGGAGAAGAATGCGTCATTTCAGATCTCTTGCTGACATCGATTGACTGATTGGTGAAGGTTAACTTTTGGAATGAGAAATGGTTAGAATGTATTAGAATTGATGATTTCATATCTCCCCCGTCTAATCTAGTTTATCTTTCTGTTAGACAAGTGCTATTAAATGATAACAATGCTTCTACTCAATGTCAAAATGGTATTACCTTTATTTATTATAATGAAAGTGAAGGATTGTTAGTCTTGGCTATCTGATGCTTCTGATTGTTGTATATGGGAGGCTACTTCCAATGGAAAATTTTCTTTTAAGTCAGCTTGGTCTATGTGCAGACAGAAAAACAACATTAATTTGTCAAGGAAAATGTTCTGGAATAAATATTTTCCACTGAAATAGTCTCTTATTGTTTGGAGAGTTATTAGTGGAAGGCTTCTTTTTTACGGAATGTTGCAAAAAATGGGTTTTCAGTTTGCCTCTAAGTGTTTGCTTTGTCTTAAATCCCAAAAGGAGACTATCAACCATGTCTTTGTTAGTAGTGAAATAGCTTCAAGTGTGTGGGATTATTTTGGAACGATTTTACAAGTATATAACAAATCTGTATTGTTACAATTGAAGATGGTATATTGGTGGTTTTCTAAAGCCAAGTCTCCTTGCATTAAGGAAGTTCTACATTTAATTCCAATGGAAATTTGTTAGGAATCGTGGAAAGCTAAAAATCAGGAAAAATATGATGACAACCCCATTTTAATTGATAGAGTAATTGCTTGTGTTCGAGAAAATCTGATAGGTGTGTTTAAAGACACTTCGATGTTAAGAACTATACCAGATGGTTCAATTCTTATGAAGTTGATTTTTCTGAAGTACCTGCTATAAGTTCCAAATGTTTTATCACTAGGTGGCCGAAGCCTTAAAATGGGTTTATTAAGCTTAATTCCGATGACTGTTCTAAAGGGAATCCCAACCTTAGTGGTGGGGCTGTATTTTGAGGGATGTAGAGGGTAGTATTATCTAGGCCCAAGATGATTTTTTCGGCATTCAAACCAACATGATTGCAAAAGCAAAAGCTTTATTATTTGGTCTTAGAAGATGTGTTATAGAAGCCAGAATCAGAGTGGAACTGGAGGCTGACTCACTTGTTTTGATTAATATATTAGAAAAGCGGATTGATGTTTCTTAGGTGTATAGCTTATTACAAAGTTAAAGAAATCAAACATTTGATGAGGAATATATTACAAAATTCTTCATATATATAGGGAGAATAATAGAGGGACTGATTTTATGGTTAATCTTGGATGTAGAGCGCAAAAGTAGCTTCAGTTTGATTACTTTGAGGACCTACCAAAGGAAATGAGTGGGGTAGTTAAATAGGATTGGTGTGGGTTACCTAACATCCGATGTCAAAAAATTTAGTTGTAATTGCTGTTATTTTTTGTTAATAAAATTATAGTTTCTGTTAAAAACAAATAAATAAGAGACATAAGAAAAAGATATTTAAATGCCAATATAACATGATGTAACGAATTTATGATTTTAGAAGACGCAATCTAATCAAAGAACTCAGTCACCAATATCTTCTTCATCATCAATCCCTTTATAAAGTGCCTATGCTTTACCTAGTCAACTATGGGTGCTTTGAATGTAGGCTATTTGGTCCATTATACACAACAATATACACTTGATAATGCATGCTTCATCAAACCCACAATTAAATTGCTTTTCACCCCCAAACACATCAGTACGCCTACACGATTCTCAATTTTGCCCCAACCTAATTTTTTGTAAGATATATGATCGTAAAAAGGGAACAAAGTAGCATGGATATAATACCCATCACACATTCAATTTCTTGCACATACTCAAATGAGTCTCACAGAGCATGGATCTTCACATTAATTAATCAAACCCAAAATGGACGATTGACCCCACGCAATATATAATCAACTTGCTCAATAGACATAGTTAATCAAAAAATTAACCTAGGAGGGAGCATGTTACAATCCTGTCGTAAAAATAAAATATAAAATAAGAACGAAGGAGAAAGCCCGCTTCGAGGGCGGCGAAACCTCCAAAATTGGTTCAATTCGAGAAGAACCAGATCTCCATAAAAAGCTCAAAAAACCTCTCTGCAACTCAGATATATTTCAACATAATATTTTATTCATTTAGAAATAACTTAAATAGAGAGTTACACATAACCAACTCCTACCACTCTTTTATCCACTACATATAGCAAACCATTATCCCCTAAAAAGACTCATAATCAAAACTACACACTACTAATATTATCTTAAAAATATAAAATGCATAAATTTTAAAATCTAAAATTCTAGAATCATAACATTCCCCACCCCTTGAGAAAAACCTTGTCCTCAAGATTTATTTTAGAGGTTGACTTTCTTAAAATATTGGGATACCACACAATGCATCCACTTTCCCTTAATAAAAGAAACAAATCAAATTGAAGATGTTGAGTCCAACGCAAGATTAGTGAAAACTGAAAGATTTAAGAACAAATTCTTTTCTTTTGTGGAGGAGCGCTTCCCCGCTGCAATGGACGGTGTATTTTCCTTCCACAACGAGACTAGCAAGCATAACTTTGTCTTTGATTTTTCTTGTGAAGGAATTTTAGAGGAATTTTTTTCTTTCAAAAAACTCGCCTCTTTTGAGGCAAACCAAAACAACGGCGCAATGGAAAATAATGTTGTTTTGACGTCTTCTTAGCTAGCGGCATCATAGGAACGGGTGATCCGACAATGGTAGGAGCTTTAAACATTTTTAGAATGCGTTGATGTTTCTCCATGTATTTGAAGACAAGCATTTGAAGCTCTTGCAAATATTTGCGTAATTTCTCCATTTGAAAGGTTACGAGAATCGACCCGCTCTGATACCAAATGTTATGACCCCGTCGTAAAAATAAAATATAAAATAAGAACAAGGGAGAAATCCCGCTTTGAGGGGGTGAAACCTCCAAAATTAGTTCAATTCGAGAAGAACCAGATCTCCATAGAAAGTTCAAAAGAACTCTCTGCAACTCAAATATATTCTAATGTAATATTTTATTCATTTAGAATTAACTTAAATAAAACGTTACACATAACCAACTCATACCACTCCTTTATTCACTATATATAACAAACAATTATTCCCTAAAAAGACTCTTAACTAAAACTACCCACTATTAATATTATCTTAAAAATATAAAATACATAAATCTAAAAATCTAGAATCGTATAAATGAATGGGATTTGCAATGTCCCTTTGGAATGGGTACATTCAAAGGTCTAATTTCATGGTGTCATATGACGTGTGCTTAAATTGGGTTACATGTGTTCTTAAAGCATGTAAGTGGGTATTCTATAGAGAGATCGAATTAAGGAGATATATCCAATTTGGTGTACTGTGTAGAAAGTGGGTCTGCCGGCAGTGGACACGTGGAGGTACATCGGTGGTGTGATGGCGGCAATAAACGGAACCCTAACGGTCCATCCACTAAAGTCTACTTTTAATTGAAAAGATGGCTAAAGTTTAAATATGTAGAGTTCTTTTTATGACTAAGGTAGTTTAATAACTTATTTATAAGAATAAGATACTTTTCTACTTATTTGTAAAAATAAGGTACTTTAGACTTTTTGTCTTTATTAGACAATTTTAAAAATTAGACTTTAGTCCATAGACTTGGTTATAAATTAAATTATAACCCCTCATATTTTAGAAAGAAACGAAAACCCCATTTTGGTATCAGATGGTAGAGAGTTATCCCAAATTCATTTCCTCACAGACTTCAAACAATAGATGTTGTTTACATAGATGCCCTTGTGAATATTCCTTCACATCTACGCCTCTATTTTTGGAATAAATCCAGATTACCAACCAATTTCGATTCACTATATCGGAGCAGAAGAATGTTTAACAACTCAGACTGAAGGTTGTTCACATATAGAACATATACCTTTAAAACACTAAGAAAGCAAGCAGGTTATTGCAGGAGCAATAAATTGCTTATTAGACCAAAACTAATATTTATTATTAGTTTTGCAACAGACTCATAGTGATCTCCAAAAGATCATATCAGACATCCAGCTTCTGGATTTAGAGACCAAAAATAATACTAGACAAATTAAAATCTTAGACTAACAAAACCCTTCAGATTTTGTTGCAACATTAAGAGAAATTCTCAATACAACTAGAGAAACAAAAAATATTTGCAAAGAACAAAATTCTTCTCTAGAGACAAGAATTGACGAATTAACTAAACGTATTTGCCAATTATACATCGAGTTCACAAGATTATTTACTGAAGCAATCTAAGATTATACCTAGACTACATAACTATATTCCAGAAATATAAAATATGAAAATAATTAACTCAGACGGGAAAGAAGTTCCTGGAGGAATTATTCCTTAAGATATATCAGACTTTTATCGAAAGATAATATACAAGATGAGTGATGAAAGATTCTCTCGCAGATTTATTGAATCAGAAATCAATAATGCTAATAAAGCAACAATCTGCGTCCTAGATAAACTAAACTTCATTTCTATAGCTATAGCGGCTACCCAAGACTGTGAGTATAATTTTCAAAATCTAAGGATTTGCTAAGACTGAAGGATAGAATATTCTATAATGATTTTGTTAAGTTCCAACAGAACTAGATATTATCTAGATGGTAAATGGGAGAACATTTTAAGACTCAGAAGCTATAAACGAATGAGAAAATTTAGATAAGGTAGAGAAACTTAAGAGAAATCTAGAAATAAAAGTCAAGAAAAACTCAGAAAATAGACACACCTCAATGTGTATGTCTAAACTTGAAAGAAATTTCAAGGCTTTAGGAACTTAAGAAGAAATTGTTTCTAGACAAGACTCAGAAAATATCAATGTGCTCTTTAAAGGAAAACACTAAGACTATAAATGAAGAATTATACATTAAATTGTATAAAGAGCAGTTGGCCCTTAGGGAAACCCTTATCAGCCAAATTAAAAGACAAAATGATTATTCAGAATCATTAGAAAGAATAAAGAAGAAAATTGAACAAAAACAAGTTATCACTTGTAAGTTCAAAAAAACCCCATCTGTCATAATAAAAGAAGAAACTTCAACAGGAAGAATTAGAAACGATGGGGTAGATAATACTAGAAGAATAGCTAGCCTCACCCCTAGCATTGGACATCAAAAATAAGATGATCCAAAGAGTTAGAGACTCATCTTCCAACGTAAGAACATGGTGGAGAGAAAGAAATATTTCACACCCACTTCAATGGAAAGAATGGGGAGAAATGGACTGGAAATATACGAAAGAATCCATAAGTAATGGATAACTTCCTCTAGTTAGATACATAGACTTGTTTCGAGAAGGAGCTATCCCTAAGACCCCTAGCTATAATATGACTTATTGTAGTAGAAATCATATCCTCGAAAAGAATTATACAGAAATTCAAATCTTTGAACTAGACTGGTTAAGATCAAGAAGAACAGATATGAATTTTCAATTCCTAACCTTTTGACTATTCCAAGCAATAATTTAAGGACTTCATAGACCACAGAATGGAGTTAACATCCTTTGTTGCTTGGCTAACAAAAGATGGAAAGATTTCCATAAAAGCCTAGTTGGAATAGCCCAATTAGAGATGTCAGACAATATAGGATACTTCAATGTCACTCCGGCATTTACAATATCTATACCAACAGCCGAATACTTCAAGCTAATCTTATATGCCACAGGCTATGAAGATTATGTGTTACCAGACGCAAACATTAACATAGAATATCAAAGCTATGTTAAGTTTTCCCAGAAAGCATTCGAAGGAATACAATCGGGTATTCCACAAGGAAGAGTGAATGAACAAATCCTTGTTAGAACGAATACTTCATACTTTAATAATACGTACAATATAAATAATACTGGACCTATGAAACAACATGCTAAGACTCTCTGGCAACTGCCAGAATTTCAAGAAACAAAGGCTATACAGAATGAGCCTTTATATATTGCCCAAGATAATATCACAGGCAATATTAATATACAGTTTGCTCCTCCAAAGTTCAAAGCAAAAAGCATTAGAATAGAGGAATCAAGATTTAAAAATATGGGAAATTCAACAATGGATGATCATTCAGAAGGAGAATGTAGTACTGCTAGCACTACTAGAATATTACAACATGCTCCAAATTATAGACCAAGAAAATCTATAAACAATCATGATATTTTGTATGAGAAGGCCATAATCCAAAATTTTGGACATGACCTAATAGAACAAGAAAGGGACACATACAAAAATAATCTTGAAAGAAGTAAATTGACTAGATACAACCTAATGATATATAGCGAATTCATAAAAGACTTAATAAATTCTTAGGACACAAAGGAGCTCCTAAGAAAATTTAGACTCCAAGAAGAAGATGAGCAACAACAATTATTTCCAGTTGCTACGGCAATCCCAGGAAGGAAACAATGTTAAGACAGAAAAAACTTCTAGAATTAGGATCAATCTATTTGAAACTCCAGCAGCTATAAATATTCCTATTTATAGTGACAGTATTATTAAGACTAAACCAGACTATGTCAAAGGATTACCCACGACAGCCATAGACTTCCAAAGTACAAAGAATATGGCTTCAGTAGCCATCAACCCAGTAGGTATCTACCTAAACTTAGACAATGTACAAGATAGAAAGAATGCCTTAAAGGAATGGCAAGATCAGATGCACATGTGCTTTGTGTCTAACGAAAGTTGGGATGTAGAATCTTGTAGAAGACATGCTGAGCAATCCCTAAAAGGAATTGTAAAAAACTATTTAGATAGTTTAAGAACAGCTGCAGACGAAGCTAGTATAGCTAACCTAACAAGATTCAATGAAAGAAGAGACTAGAGATCTGTAAACGGGTATGTACAACTCTTTACAACTGAATTTATTAGAGCAAGCCACCTTGCCCAAGAATCAGAAGTAGATGTGGCAAAAACTAAGTTATCATTACTTAGTAAATGCAGTTTAGACAAGATCAATGAATATAGTAATAACTATGAAACATTGTACTATCAGATAAAAGAGTTCACTACAACTCTTAAAGACGAGTATTTTAGAAAACTCCCAGCTATTGGACACCTTCTTATTAATGAATATAGAAAGTGGCCTGGAGTTAATAATACTAAAGAAGATACTCTTGGTGAAAGAATAAATTTCGCCAAAGACTACATTATAGCTAAAAGACGCGAGAAAGCACAAGACGATTTGATTAAAGAGACATTTAAAAATATGCTTTCAATCAAATATGAAAGAGACATAGCACCATCCAATAGGGACGTGGAAGAAGTATTTCCAAAAGCTATAAAAAAACATTGGAAATAAACTTTCAAAGCTACGATTACTACATACCCTAATAGTAAAAAATACAAATTCAGAAAATCGACTAGCTTTAGAAATTCAAAGAAGAGAAAGAAATTATTTCCTAGAAAGAGATATTTCAAGAAAAATTCAGACACCAGAAAGAAAGTGCCTAATTATAGAAAAGGGCAAAGATAAGAAACCAACAACCTACAATTCAAAGAATGAATGTAGGGCGTGTGGAAAGACAGGACATTTCGCTAGAAACATTCTCAAAGAGAGAACAAAGAAATAAAACCTAGCGTTAGACTTGTAGAAGTCATGCTTACCCAAGCTGACTCACAAGACTTAGAATCTCATATATAATATTGAGTTATCAGACTTCGAAGTAGATGACAATGCCAGTGTGTATACTGCTGTAATTTAACAGATGCATGGCGACCTTCTCAGCAAGAAAAAATGGTTAGAATACCTTAGTGCTACACGAATCCTAGCCATAGGTGTAAATTCGAAATGAAATGTAACCCTGCAGACTTCACTTCTGATTGTTGTTTTATGACAATATCACTTGAATTATTCATGGTATGCACTACATGCAAACTTCATTACCATGAAGACTATTGGAGATAAGAATTTCGTACTATGTATGAAAATAAGTATGATCACATACTAGATACAAACATAGATAAATACTTATCAAGAAATTGATACAAATAGACTCAAAAAAATTAAGGAGGAAAAGAGAAAGGTAGATGAATGTCCTCCTAAGACAATCCCTGATATTCCAAATTCCTTGAAGGGAATTGAAATCAAAGAACAAAATAATTTAGGAATCCTAGCTAAAGGAGTTTTTATAAACTTCATTGAAATAAAAATCCTTAATCCAGACTATCTTAGACTACTCTCTGCTATGATTGATACCGGTTGTACTACCAGCATCTGTAAATCAAATGCATTTTCAGATGAGTATTATAGACCTAGCAAATAACTTATCTCCGGACGAGTTGCTAATGGAGATTATTTTGAACTCCCGTTACAGACTATTCCTATTTATTTTCAAATAGAAAAAAATGAATTTACACACGAATTTTATGTCATGGATTCATCTTTTAATCGGAAATGATTTCCTTCATAAGACTCATCCATTTGCTCAATATGACGATAAAATAGAATTGTCTAATATAAGCAAATTCGATACCCAGACTATGCTCATATCTAAAGGCCGAGCATTTGACCTCATGCAAGTCAAACCTTCATGGGTCCCTGATTAAGCCAAAATATTGCATTTTTATACATATTTAGATGGTTTAATATGCATGAATTTGATTTTAATTATTCTAAATTGTTAAGAATTGAGCTTTAATTATGAAATAGGATAATATGTTTGTTTCTAGTGCATTTTACTCTTTTTACAGGTTAAAAATGAACAAGAACAAATCTAGAAGTGAATTCCCCCAAAGTTAGTCATTGCCGGTCAAATTCGGAGCTGAATTGAGTTTAAGAGGTGAACCGAAAGCAAATCCTAAGCTCAAGTAATGAAGGAAATTGAATGGAATAGACTAAGAGAAGCCAATAGAGCAGTCCCAAGCAAAGAAGAGTCATTTGAATCAAACCAAGAAATCTTTAAATGAAGAAGAGATTCATCGCGTGCAATGCTGATGTTCTAGCCAATTATGGTATTTATTCGTGCATAATTTGAAGAAAATTATAGAAATAGAAGTTGTAGAGCTCTAAGTTATCTACGCGAAACCTTGCATCAATCGGAGTTCGAAGTACAAAGTTATGATAGAAATACGATCAGTGCACCAGTGGATTGAGTTTGAGCGCGAAAAAATACCTAAATTCATGATGCAAATATTTATTGAATGGGGTCCTTAGCCTAGATGGCAAGTGACCAGCTTTTTACTCATGCTTAGTCCAGTGTTCAAATCCCGCAGCCAATAAAGCTAAAAATAGCTTTTGGATTATTATCTTTATTATTTATTTTATTTTATTAATTAGTTTTATTTTTGAATTTTGAAAAGAGTAGATGAGTATTATTTTTACTTAGGTCAGAGATATTTTTTGAGGGTGGGGGTCGTCATTCTTGTTTTTTGAGAGTCGACGGAGGAGAGTCGACATTCTTCAATAATTCCAAATTTCCTTGCTATAAGAGAGAGATATTTTCATTTAGTTTTTTGGCTTGTATTGAAGAAAAAACATCGTATAATTCTATTTCAATTTGAATTTGCGCGAGTCCCATTATAGTTCTTCAATAACTGCGTAACTGTAAGTTTATTTTTCTTTCAATTTTATTTTTAATTTCTTTCAATTAATGTTTTGATTGTGTTTGAATGTGATTGTTTATTGAAATTAATGCTTAATTTGTAATTTTTGTTGGAATTTCCACGTAGAATCCCGCGTAAAACCCTAAAAATATGTGTTTTCTTATTTTAATCATAACTTCTTCGTTTTTTGACCGATTTTGATGATTCACCTATCAAAACGAACGGATTTTAATTCTCTACAAAACCCTACTGATTTGCAGGCTCAAATCCCAAGTTTTCCAAAACTCAGTAGGCCTTTTGTGTTGCTGGCAGATTGTTTATTTTTCAAAAAGTGTTTAGCCATAATTTCTATTTTGCACATGTTTTTAATTTTCGATTGCTTTAAAATTTTGTGTACATTTATATGCTTATATTCTTAATTAATTTTTCATTCTTGAATATAAATATGATGTTTTATTTAATTATTTTATCGTCCATGAATTTATTAAATATGTTTAGCTAGTTCGTTAGTTAGGGGCCCGTAAGAAACGGATATGCTGACGCGATAATTTTTCAGACCCGAATTCAATTCTAATTAATTTTTCATTGGTTAATAGGTCATTATAAATATGATTTTTATTAAATTATTATCCTAGTATGCTAATAACATATTTTTTGTAATAAATTTAATAAAATCTTTTCGACAAAAGAATCCAAACTAGTTTGAATCATTATTTTTGCGCTAAACCCTAACTAGTTGACTTAGAGAGCGGTCTATACTCTCTAAATTAATTGGTTATGTATCTTTTTAGATTTTAAACTAAAGTGCGCTGTTTTAGGTAGTATTTTTAATTCTTACTTTTTGATACTAAAATAGCCAATTTTATGTTTCCGCCGCCCATTTTAGTTCAAATTTGATTTTAATTATGTTTTAACCTATTTGAATTAAATTATGGCTTTTACTTAATATTTCTAAACTCACTTTTAATAAAAGGTTTTGTAGTGTCAAGCACTACTTCACTTTAATAAACAAGTGTTTTCGGTAAAATTAAGTAATGCGAATTGTTTCCATAATTAGTATTGGTACGTATAGTTCATGTCACGCATGAATTATTACGAAAAATACGAGTTTATGAGATCAATTAGCTCGTGGAATAATAGGCTGATTTTTAAAGAAAAATTAATTAGAAAAGGATTCCCAGTCCACCGAATTGCCCATTGTGTTGCCCGAAACTTATGGATACCTCTAGCGCTTTTTATTCTTAATTTTAGTTAAAGTTTTTTTCACGCATTTAATTAATTTAGTACGCTATTTTATTATTTATTTAATTTAGCTTTATTCCATGTTTTTCTTATGTTAATTTAGTTTTCGTTAGTATAGTAATGTTTCGCTACTTTTAGAATTAGTTTTAGTTGCATGTTTTATTTAATTATATTGCCTTTAGTTAGTTTACTTATTAATCCTCATTCCTTTCTCTCCATATTTCATGTTCTCTTTATTTTTCTCTTCTTCCTCTTGAAAGAAATTTTCCTAAGTCAAAGAACTATCCTCTTCTTCGTGGATCGACCTCGGACTTACCGAGTATTTATTACTTGACCGACCACATGCACTTGGGTGTAATAACTCGCATTGTTTTCACTGAGTCAGTCCCCCCCCAGAGTCTACAGCTAAGTGTGGTGAAATAGAGGAAATTACTGCCCCTCTTAAACACAAATGCACTTGTCCAGACAAAAAATGTTATAAACAGAAAACATTAATCCAACAAGAAATTGTTGACCAGATTAGACATCATCTCTTGGCAATTCAAGAAATGAGAAAGAGAAAAAAGATAGACATTAGATCCTTAGAAGTAGAAAATGATAAGATCAAGGAATTAGCAATTCCTACGACTAAAGAAAAATCCTATAGAAAAATGGGAAAAAGATAAGGCATATTGCCAGATTTTACCCATAAACCCAAACACCACCATAAATGGAGGCACATATAAGAAAGGATATTCCCAGAGAGATAGAGAAGAATTCCAAACAGAAGTAGATAGTCTACTTAAAGGAGGAATGCTTTAAGAAAGCATATTTTATGTTAAAAATGAATCAGAAAAGAAACAAGAAAAAAGACGGATGGTATTGGACTGTAGAGCTCCCAATAAAAATTGTGAGTTCGATTCATATAAAATACCAGATAAGAATAAGCTTATTGATCTTATCGAAAATAAAAAGATATTCAGCAAATTTGATTGTAAGTTCGAATTTTGGCAAATCAAAATGCACACAGACTCCATACAATGGACAACGTTTAGCGTACCATAGGAAAAGTATGAGTGGCTAGTAATGCCATTTGGATAAAAAAATGCACCCCAAGTCTTCCAACGAAGAATAGACGGCATTTTTAAAAAGTATTCAGAATTTTGCTTAGTATACATCGATGATGTACTAATTGAAAGTCATACAGAAGAAGACCATGTAGAACATCTTAGAATAATAATAGCCTAATTTGATAATCACGGTATTATTATTTCCCATAAAAAGATACTTCTATTTCAAGAAGAAATAGACTTTATAGGAGTCCATATAAGACATGAAAAGATATTTCCTTTAGACCACATTACTAGAAAGATTTTAGACTTTTCAAATATAATTAATGACATAAAACAATTACGAAGCTTTCTTGGATTGCTTAATTGTGCTACAGACTAACTTAAAGATTTAACCGAAAAAAGAAGAAGTTTTACCGCTAAATTAAAAGGAACAGAAAAGACTAATCCGTTTAATTGGACAAAAGACGACACGGATATAATGACTAAATTAAAAGAAGAAGTCAAAAATATCCCTAGACTTGAGATGCCTAACGCAGAAGACATATTTATAGTAGAAACTGATGCCTCAGATAAACAATGGGGCGCGATCTACTATGCTTTGGACTATCAAACTAAGAAAAAGAAGTTGTGTAAATACAGCTCAAGGACATTCACTGATCCCGAAACAAGATACATAACCCACGAGAAAGAAGTTCTCGCTATTGTTAAAGCAATAGAAAAATATATGCTCTTTTTAAGACCTAAACACTTTACGGTGTATATAGACTCTAGTTACACAGTAGGATTTAGAGACCTAAATCTGAATATATCAAAGACTAATAGACTAATTAGATGGCAACAGTCTCTTAGTGATTATGATTTTAGCATAATTCATATTAAGAAAAAAAAGATTACAGTTCCTGATATGTTTTATGTTGTCTACAGAAAATCAGACTAGACCAATGGAGACAGGAGGAAGCTCCAGCAGAAAGACTAGATTTATCGACCAGGTTGAAGTTGCCAGGTACTAACAGGGTGCATATGACCCTCAGACTCAGACCAGCGAAAGAAACAAGCTGAAGCTACCAAGACCGATTCTGGAGAATCTAAACGATGTGCTCATCCCTCCTGGAAGAAGGAGTGAAAAAATTTGTAGACAAAATAAGATTATCGGAGGGATGTTCTTCCCTGATTATAGACCTGACCAGAGATTCGCAAACTTAGTTAAATTTCGAAGAGAATTTACTAAAGAGACTCTCACTCTCATAGATGCTCTATAGTGGAACAATTCTAACAATTTTAAAATATAGTTCAGACAAAATTTGGTTGCTACAGCTAGATTTATGAGGATGCAGTGGCTTACGATCTCCTAGATAAATCCAGCTTCTCCCGGGAACTTAATAAAAGCTCCTAGACTCCAAGAAATAACCTACATTAAAACAGCATCTCAGACGGCTCAACCCAAGGAAAATAAGAAAAAGGACCTTGTTTATGAGAAAAAGGAGATTTTTATCAATCTTTTTACCCCGTTGAGAAAGGAACGAGAGGTAGAAAATAAAGAAACGATGAACCTAAACTCAGACATTGCCGAAACCCTAAAAGAAATGGGTGATTATCTCTTCAACATAATGATTCCAGGGCATGCCTCGTTCATTAAGGGATTCTGTGAAGAGATGCCTCAGATAAATATTTGGGAAAAGACATACATTCCAGTAGAGCTCCTGGCTAGCCAAGGACTCATTGGACAAATCCTCGTGCAAGATACTACAGACGCTGACTGTTTTGGCAAAAAAGTAGCCAATTACATCGAGACGGTTTAGGAATACCTTCCCCTATATTTGAGAAGCTATTTTATTGGACCCGAAGCCGGGTTCAACTATGAGATTGGGGGATTCCAGCTCATTCGACTTTCAGAAGAGCCATGCCTAGACGTAGAAGGACTCTGTTCAGCCGAACTTGAGCCCATTGAAGGTAGATAAAATCCCATAGCCTTAAAGGTAAACAGGTCCTTAGGAATTCTAAGGATTATGAAAGAACTTTTAAGGGAAGAAAAATGGTACACAGCGTGCCAAGAAGAAGATCTAATCATCCAAGCACAAGAACCCTTTGGAGGGAGGATGACTAGAGGACAAACCAAGGGCACGGAGGTAATAATACAAACTACCACCTCTAATATTGCCAACATAGAAAAATACTGGAGCACCATTAAAGGCTCCACCCAGACATACCAGCAAGACATCACTAGCAGGGCATCTAGCCCAAATGACTACATCAAGGTAACAACCGACGACTAATGACGAAAGAAGAAGAGAAGGAGACATCGGCTTATGAAGAAACGTAAGCAATGACGACTCTTAGACCTATAATTATTAAGACAGACCAGACAAATCTTTTAAAGTTGTAAATTTTGCTTTTACTTTGTAAAAAGACTGTTACATTACTATGCATGCACATGACGATGGGGCCCATGAAAGCAGCACCCCGTGTGAATTATTGTAAGTAATTGTCTGTTAGTTGTGTCGGCAGCCTCCTTCACTCACTACTCGCCGAAAGGAGTTCAAAGTTGTGGGGCATGCCTAGTTAACCGGATAGCTTTTAACAGCCGGTAGAAGGTTAGAGAGTTTGTATCTCTTCTATATAAGGAGAGTTAGTTTTCATTTTATAAGTACAAGTTTTTTCATTATCAGCTTAGACTAGTTTATTCTACAGAGCATGAGTGAGTAAAGCTTCCTTTAGTTAGCAAAAAGGAAAGCGAGTAGTTTGTAATAGTAATATTTCTTGAATAAAATTATGTTTCTCCTTCAGTACAACTTCCATTGATCTATGAGTTCTGCTTAAATTTTTCAAAATTAGACCTATCTTTACGCGGGTTTTCAGTAAGAACTTTCTCCTTGATTCATACAAAATCGGTGAGTGGCCGGTTTTGAGTTGTCGCTGGCAGGTGCCGTAGCCAGAAGCCGTTAGTAAGGGTGCGTTAGGCGTTAAGGTATAGGCAGGAAACGGACGACCAATCCTTTCAGGTGGATGAATAGTGAGAACAAACGCAAAGGAGATAGAACAGACCAAAGACAGAAGAAGAAGGCAAGAAAGGCGATCGAAAACAAGGTGGACCAGACGTTTTATTTAGGTATATTATTGTTTAAACTATTTGTGAGTACTTATTGCTAGCTAAATATTTAAAACAAGAAAATTCGCACATAATTAATTTATGAGCAATATAGACAGAGATTACGAGAATTTCGTAAATCAGACAGACATTAGAAGTACCCAGCCTATCTAAGGTGGGGTTTAATTAACCCAGAAGAACAAAGACTAGTGCGTACCGCACACTTTAGATCAGGAGGAACCTTTCCCTATATACACCACGTTTGCAAGTGGGTACCTAGAGAAGTAAGGAAACTCCTAGACTTAGAAGACTCTACGGATAATTATATCCAATCCTTAGTAGAAAATATAGACGAAGAGGAAGTAAATAATCCTCGAAGAGACCTTCCTCAAGGACGAGATAACGCTCAAGTAAACATTACCGGAGGAATACATGATCTTAGATGTGTACTGCAAAAAACTTTAGAAAAATTAAAGTTTGTACAGAGAAAAAGACTTGTAGAGACTGCAGAATTCCTACATGAAAACAGAGGAATTAGACGTCTCAGATTTATAGAGACAGCCAGTACGTATAACCTACGTGCTTACAGACAGTTGTTATCCGATTACGGAGACCAAGAATTAGACTCGTTTATAGAAAACAATATCTTAAATCCCATTAGAGATATTGTATACGACATAAACTAGAATATTCCAGATTATAGACTAGAAGCCTTAGACTTAATAGACTTCCCGTGGAGATCGCTGACAGCTTCACAGCTCCATCAGTGTTCATACGGATTAAGCTGGAGTGAAACACTTAGACCTCCCCCACCAAGTTCACCAAGTGAACCAGATAGTGATTCACCAGCAGAAGACCCGTCTGATAATTTTAATACAAACAACAATAAAAATCCAGATATAGACGACATAGATTGCTCAGACTAGATTGCTTATTTTAAAACAATAATGGTAGAAAGAATTAATCTAAAAAGGCCTAGGGTAAGAACTTGTAATTACAAGTGATCTCCTCATATAAGACAAAGTAGTCCAACAAGTGGTCCACGTGGTCCCAGTAAAAACTACTCTATTTGACTAAATAAGATTAAAAGAACCCTATTTGTCAAAATAAATTTAAAAAGGACACTATTCATACAAAAAACTCGAATAGATACTATCAATGATGACCAAAATTTAAAACTCCTATTATGATGCATCTAATTCACGTTTGTTAAAAAATTATGGCAAAATTAGCCACTCTTTGACAAATCTTGCCTGGTGTGAAAGATATTTCCTTACCCAAAACAACTATATATCAATTAGGGCTGGCATTTTAAACCGAAAAACCGATTACCGAACTGAAAAAGACCGAACCGAAGTAAAAACAAACCGTACCAAAACCGAACCGGTTAAAATCGGTTACCGAATAGTTTCGATACGGTACCAGTTTTTGATCCTCCCATTTTCGGTTATACCGAACCGAGAATTATACCGACATTCTAATATAATTTTCCTGCTGTAAGGCTAAAGTAAAAGAAGAAGGGGGACCTAATGGAATGTGTGAAGGTGAAACCATGTGCTTGGAATGCAAAACAGTGGGCACCGACTCCTTTTCCCATCTTTCATTTATTTTTTTATTTCATTTATTTCATAGACTTCTTCTTCCTTTTGTTCTCTCTCTACAATACCCCTCTCTAGAAAATATTTGTATACATGTATACCTCAAATGTTCCTCTCTCTCCACCGCCAGTCCGCCACACCACCTTCACGCTACCTCCTTCCGACCGGCTGCCGCACATGAGCAATAAGTAACCATCTCTCTTTCTACCCCTTCTACACCTTCCTTATTTATACCATAAATTTCTTCTTCTCCATTTTTTCTCTCTCTACAATACCCCTCTCTATCTCTCTGCAAAATATTTATATATATGTATACCTCACATGTCTCTCTGTCTGTCCACCGCAACACTATCTCTCTGCAATTTCGGAAACCGAAAATTCGGTAACCGAATTAATTTCGGTTCGGGACCGGTTTTGGTTTTAGGAGTACCGAAATTTTCGGTTCGGGATGGTATATGCAATTTCGGTTCGGGAACCGAACCGAGTCCAGCCCTAATATCAATTGAGAAAAGCACTCAATTAATTAATCTTTTCACCCACTTAAAAAATTTGACTTGAGTAATTTTAACCTAAAAGACCCTACCTAAAATTTTGTAAATTCACCCCAATCAAATCTTTTGGTCTCTCGCCACCGATGCTGCTTTTCGTTACTAGTCTTTACCCTCTGTTTTTCACACTCATTCTCTTCTCAGAATTAGTATGAATTCGCCATTTAATTATGCACAAAGTTCTAGTAATCTTCAATTTGAACGTCAATATGGTTTTAGATTTGAAGGTTTAGAACATGAATTGTGATTATTTTCTTTTATTCTTCTTTCCCCCTTCAATTATACACAGCACGTCTCAAACTAAAATTTTAAACTTTTAGTGACGTTATTAATACATTAATTTTATGAGTTCGAGTATGGTACGAACAGTCTGTATATGGAACAGTTCTTTTGCAATTAATTTTTATTACTAAAATACTGATAGATGTTTTTTAGCTACGAAAATTTGATGTTAACGTTGTGGTTTGTTTGCGGACGGTTTGCAATAGATTTTCTTCATAAATTTTACTTGACAAATAAATCGTAAACTTAACCATTGATTATGTTGAAATCAGTGTTTTAGAAATTACTAAAGTCAAAGCGAATATATAAATTTGAGAAAATTAGTTTGTAAACTTATTTATAATGCAATCAAAGATGATACTTGTTCTTCATGATAGCAACGGGTGCCATAACTCTATCTATCAATATATATGTGTGTGTTTTTTGTTCATAGAAGACATATATATATATATATATATGTATGTATATATCAATTTTTTACAGTATACAATTGAATGATAAAATTATTAAAACAAAAACACATTCAAACAAATAAAAATTACTAGAACCCTTTATTAAAATTGAGATTCCGTTGAGTTTTTGCAAACATTTGAACTAGCAATGAAAATTTTGTCACTAAATCTTCCTCTTAGATGGTCATGTAAGGTTTAATAAACTCACCCCACTAAGGGAGTGAGTTGAATGTTTTTTACAAAAATTAGCGGGGTGATGAGCAAGTTTACTCAAATGAAAGTGAGTAAAACTTTTGATTGCCTTATCAAACTGTGAGCAAGACTTTTGATTGCCTTTCATTCTTCAAAAACTACAATAAAAGAAATGTTTAAACATAAAATTGAAGCTATGACGTTAAACCTAATTAACAACACATGTTATTATCGTTTCACCAAAATCCAAATATCATTGATATGTTTATTTGATTTTAAAAAAAATATATACTTAATATAAAAAATTATTAAGTATCAAATTACACGTGAAAATTATCTATCCTAATGTCTAAAAAAGTTAGAACCCTTAATTTACTGTGCCAAAAAAACAGAAAAGAAAAAAAGAAAAAAATCTTTCAATTTAGACAACCATGGGGAGTAAAACAAGCAAAAGAAATTGAAAAAACAACCCTTTTCACTCGCCGAAGACCATAAATTTCAAAGCCCCAGATGCATTGAATTTCTTATTTTGTTCCCCACTGCCACAAGGCAAAATTAGCAACTATCGAACATTGACCTTTTGAAGTTGAAAGGCCAATAATGTCCACATGTATATAAAAAAATAATCCTTCATATAACTTGTACATCTATTATTTATGGAAATTAGCGCAATTCCCAAGTTGCCACGATGACTGATAAATAATTGTTGCTTTATAATTTATAAATTACCATAAGCTTTATCGTGTTTAAAAAATTACTCAAGTGTCTTAAATTAAAAGTACGAATTAAAGGTTTAATTTCCTCCATATTTTCTAGCATTATTTTCCCACCATGTATTGTGTTAGAATATATAGTATGCATCAACCGTTTCCACTTTCCATTCTTTATGCAAGATAGCATACAAACCTAATCAAATAACGGAAAAGTTGTTTGTACCAATAATTGTGTATGATTATCAAATTAAGTGTATCAAATGTTCATACTCTTGGTGAGAATAATACCGTATATACAAGTGTTGGTTGACGTAGCATTGTTTATCAAATATTAATTGATTCATTGACCATAAAATTGTCAGGCTGTCCCTAAAATGGTGCCATATTTGTAGCATTCCAAGGGTATCCTCCAATAATATAGGGTAAATACTTTCCAAATGAACTAATATTAATATGAGAAAACTTAAGAAACTAATGATAATTGCACCATTCTTTAAGAAATGCAAGTGCATTCCGATATTGCACAGTACAGCACTGCAATGCATGGCCACATCCTTGATTTGAAAGTTGGTGCAAGTTATTGGGTGCTTATAGTATTTCACAATTTTTTAATACTTCCTTCTAACTGAAATGCCAACAAGGTGACGGCTGTTGTCAAAATGTGCCTACCTGCAAGCTACCAAGTGGATTTAATAACTAAACTCATTCCTTAAGGCAAACAATAAAATAATTATTTTGTAAAATTGAATAATTGACTTGATGGGCAAGTTTCAAATCCTTCTACCCTACAATAAAGGGATTTAAATTAGGTGTTAAACCCCCCCTTTAAAACCTGTTTAAAGACTATCAGTAATACACGAGTTTTGTGTATATATATATGAGTTCAAATCTATCATAGTCACAACTGAGCCATATCCAAGTATGGGTACTGAAGAATTCAAAATTACAAAAACACCCTCTAACAATGTCGCCGTCATTTTCGGAGCAACAGGGCTTGTGGGGAAGGAGCTTGTGAAGAAATTACTCGCAAAATGCGAGTGGAAGGTTTATGGTGTAGCTCGAAGACCCGATAATACACAACCGATCCGAAATTCTAAATACCAATTTATCTCTTGTGATCTTTTAAACCCTTTAGAAACAAAAGAGAAGCTCTCTTTTTCGGAAGAAGTGACTCATGTTTTTTGGGTCACTTGGGGAAGCCAATTTCCTCTCGATAGTGAAGAGTGTTGTGAGCTTAACAAGGCAATGATGTCCAATGCTTTGGATGCTATTCTCCCAAGAGCCAAGGGATTAAAGCATTTCTCTCTCCAAACAGGGACTAAGCACTACATATCGCTACAAGGTCCTTTTGATTCCAAAGAAGTTTGTTACTACAACGAAGAGTGCCCGAGGGTGAGTACAGGCTATAATTTCTATTATGTGCTCGAGGATTTGCTCAAGGAGAGGCTAGAAGGTAGAATAGCTTGGTCGGTCCACCGGCCTGGTTTGATTATTGGGAGTTCAATTAAAACAGTTTTCAACTTCATGGGAAGTTTATGCGCTTATGGGTCTGTTTGTAAGTATTTAAATCTTCCTTTTGTGTTTGGGGGGACAAGGGAGTGTTGGGAGGGGAATTTTATTGATGGGTCCGATGCTCGGCTAGTTGCTGACCAGCATATTTGGGCAGCTACTAATGAGGCAATATATTCGAGTAACGGTCAAGCTTTTAATGCGATTAATGGACCGAGTTTTACTTGGAAGGAGATTTGGGCAGCGATCGGCCAGAAATTTGGGGCGGAGGTGCCTATAAATATGTTCTCGGAGGATTTTCTGTTTTCAAAAGCTATGGCTGATAAAGGAGGAATCTGGAGAGAGATTGCTGAGAAGGAAGGACTTGTTTGGACGGAAATAGAGGATTTGGCTAATTGGGAGTTCTTAGATATTTTGTTTCGTTGCCCGGCAAAGATGTTGGGGACTCGAGAGAAAGCTGAGCGGCTTGGCCTCACCACCCAGTATCAAACATTGGATTCCATACTGTATTGGATAGACGCCATGAGAGATGAGAAACTAATTCCGTAAGGGTCTGTTGATTGCGTAAATTTCCTACTTGTAAATTGTCCGGTTTACAATATGAGGGGACAACCAATCAGTCCCCAAGTCTCTTTTTGTCTTGAACATGAACTTATAGGGTAATGTGCTTTCTAGGATTCAATTTTTAAAGCTGGTAGATCTGCAACGAAAAGAAGTCTTTAAACAAGTGGATAGAAAGCATAAATATACGAAGGAAGAGATTTAAGCCTTCTTTTCAATATGAAAAAGAGAAAACAAAGAAAAAAAAAGTCCTTTTGACTTCATCTGGAAGAGAACATGATGCAACAAAAACTAGCTGTAACAGAAGATTATAATAGTGGGAATTTCTTTGAATATTGGCATAATGCCTTGTTATCTAAATTAGTGTCCCCTTGTTTTACTGATCTTGTCTTAAAAAGTGAATGTCAACTAAGAGTTAGCTTTTGCTCCTCTTTCCCCAGCCCCACCTTTCTATGGTCCAGATTGTGGTAGCTTCTTTGACTTCTCTAAATTTTTGTACGTATATTTTAATCCTATACGGGTCATTTAACCCACGTCTCCACTTTCTATGTGCCACTACTTTTCAAAGAATCTCTCCAGCTGTAACTTATTGGGCTTTTTCTATCTTGTCTCCCTTTTAATACGCAGAATTAGGACTCACCTACTATTTTTATAATCGTTAATCGTGAAACCTTAGTCAAATCTCCTATGGAGATATATAATGGAGAGAAGGAGAGTAGAGGTAAAAGATTTTTAGAGAGAGAAAGAGATTATATTTCCTTATATCTTGATGACAATTACACATACAATTAAGGTAAATATATACAACTTGAGAAATACAATAAAAAACACTAAAGAGGAATCCAAGAGAATGCTAATGATGTTGTCTAAGGGTTGATGATGTACAATGGTATCCAATATGGTATCCAATGCTAACACTCCCCCTCAAGTTGGGGCATACACATCAACATGCCCAACTTACCCGGTGAGTCGTAGAATACTTTTCTCGAAACTCCTTTTGTGAGGATATTTATATGCTGCTCTTCGGCGGAGACGAAAGGAAAGCTAACAAGGCTAGCATCTAGCTTTTCCTTTATGAAATGATGATCAACTTCCACGTGTTTAGTGCGATCATGCTGGACTGGATTCTGCGATATATCAATGACTGTCCGATTGCCACAATACAGCTGCATAGCATTTTTTGGTTCAAAACCCAGATCACACAATAGAGTTCGCAACCACAGCAATTCGCATACTTCATGGGCCATCCCCCTGTACTCAGTCTCGGGCGCTTGATCTAGAAACAACTTTCTACTTCTTGCTCTTCCACGTAACAAGATTACCTCCTACAAAGGTAAAATACCCAGAAGTCGACTTTCTGTCAGTAACACTCCCGGCCCAATCTACATCGGTAAAACCACAAACTTCGAGACAATCATTGTGTTTAGAAAACAGCAACCCTCTTCCTGGAGATCACTTCAAGTATCTCAAAATTCTGTTAACAGCATCCATGTGACTCTCACTTGGATTATGCATGAACTGACTCACCACGCTCACGGCATAAGTTACATCTGGTTTGGTATGAGCCAAGTAGATTAAACGTCTAACTAATCTCTGATAGTGAGCTCGATCAGTCGGTATTTAGTCTGGATACTCTGCAAAGCAATGATTCTGTTCAATAGGGGTGTCAACAGGTTTGGAGTCCAACATGCCAGTTTCAGCCAACAGGTCAAGAATGTACTTCCTTTGACACAAGTAAATTCCTTCACTCCCCCTTGCACCCAAGTCCTTCATTTCAAACTCCGAGGCCAACTGTTTTTTCAGTCAATCAATCTCAACTGTATCATCACCAGTGATTACCATATCATCAACATCAATAATTAGAGTGGTTACTTTCCCTTGTTGGTGCTTGAGAAACAAAGTATAGTCTGAGTTACCGTTTATAAGCCACATTCTTCATGAACTGGGAGAACCGTCCAAACCATGCACGAGGTGACTGTTTGAGCCCGTATAATGATTTCTCCAATTTACAGATAAAATTACCAGGAGAAGCTACCATATATCCAGGTAGGAGAGCCATGTAAACTTTCTCAGCTAACTCTCTATGAAGAAATACGTTCTTGACATCAAACTGTCGCAGAGGCCAATTAAAACTCGCCGCAAGTGACAGTGGGACCCGAATAGTATTCATTTTTGCAATCGGTGCAAAAGTCTCATCGTAGTCTATTCCATACGTTTGAGTAAATCCCTGAGCTAATAGACGTGCTTTATATCGATTCACATATCCATCTGCATGATGCTTTAAAGCAAAAACCCAACGACAACCTACAACCTTCTTGCATTGTGGCAGGAAAACAAGTTGCCAAGTATTATTTTTCTGCAACGCCTCCATCTCTTCATCCATTGCCCTTTTCCACTTAGGATCATCCAAGGTATCCTGCAATTTGTTAGGAACTGATATAGTAGATATTTGATTCACAAATGACAATTTGCAACTGGATACTTTGATTTGGCATGTAGGGCAGGTTCATATCTTTTTGATGGCTGACCTTTGGTTGATCGATTAGGTAATACATCAGACTCATTACTAGTAGGGGAACATACCTCAAATGAGTGATCTTCAGTGCCAGGGAGTTGTGGATCGAGGGTATGATCGATAGTGGAGGGGACATATGTGATTTGATCTTCATGTGTCTGAATTGGAACTGTCTGTGCTTGGATGTCAACTGGAACTGCCTGTAGATCCTCTTCCTGTGGATTTTCCTCTTCCTCACTACGAGACAGCTCTTCAAAATATAAATGCTCCCCTGAAGAGCAAAGGATGGTAAGGAGAAATAACTTACGTCTTCGAAGAAAGTAATATCCATAGTGACATAATACTTTCGTGTAGATGGATGGTAACACTTGTACCCTTTTTGAAATCCCCCATAACCAACAAAAACACACTTAATTGCTCTAACATCTAACTTAGACCTTTAATTTTTAGGAACATGGACAAATACAACGCAACCAAAGACACGAGCTGGAAAATTATAAAGTGAAGGTAATGATACATGAGATGAAAGTATCTCAAGTGAAAGTTTTCCCCTGGAGTAAACCGAAAGGAAGGCAATTAATGAGGTAAGAAGAAGCTTGCCCAGCATCACCCCAAAGGTATCTAGGCATATGAGAACCAAAAAGAAGTGCGCAAGCCATATCAAGTAAGTGACGATTTTTTCTTTCAGAAACTCCATTTTGTTCGGGTGTTTATGGACATGTAGTTTGATGAACAATGCCATGTATTTAAAGAAATTCGCTGAAAGCATTATTGATATACCCCCCCCCCCCCCATTATCAGACCGAAGGATTTTGATAGTGTTATTATATTATGTGTGACTTAGATTGCGAAAAGCTTGAAAAGTTAAAAAGACTTCATCTTTAATTTTAAGAAGAATTACCCATGGCAGTCTTGTACAATCATCAATAAATAACACAAAATATCGCATACCAAAAATAGTAGACTCTTTAAATATACCCTAGACATCAGAATGAATCAACTCAAAAGGGATAATACTTTTATTAGAAATACTGGGATAATAAGTAGCACGATGACTTTTAGCAACAACACAAGTTTCACACCGCAAAACAGATTCGTCAATACCAATAGACAAAGTAGGTATAGTTTTTCTCATAACATTGAAAGATGGATGCCCTAGACGGCGATGCCACAACCAAACCTCACTTAATTTCTCAGAATTCGAAAATCAAAGTGGCGTGGGACGGTGCTCCTGGTCTCTCCCCAGCATACATCTGATCCAGGTGAAACAATCTTCCCCTCAGATAACCCCTTCTAATTACTTCCTTGGTTAGAAGATCTTGAAAAAGGACATACATGGGATAAAAAATCACAAAACATTGGGATTCAGTATTTAATTGGGGAACAGACAATAAGTAAGGGATAAGGCAGGAACATACAAAATAAGATGAAGTTTCAAAGTTGGGGTAATACGGACTGACCCTATTCCTAACACATAAAAAGCTTCACCGTTTGCATTAGTAACATAGGACACTTGTAGGGGAGATAATTCAGTAAAAAATGATTTATCATAAGTAATATGATCAGATGCAACAGAATCGATAATACAAGTATCAGAATTAACAAAATGAGAAACCTTTCATGTCATACCAATTTTACCTCGACCAGTTATAGATGCATTGGGAGCAGTTCCTGTTAGCGTGTAATGGTCCTGTTCAGTTATTCCATAAAAATCTGGTTCTAGAACAAATTGAACGGTAGCTGCTTTACTTTTGTTATGATAACTTTGCTTTTGAGGTCTAAGATGTGGATTCGGCTTCTAACAAGTTTCTCGAACATGTCCCAATTCATTGCAGTAGGTACATTTTGGACGGTTTGAACCTGATGGTGGGTGTTGCTGATAAAGCAAATTTGAACCTTATTGTTGACGGTAAGGTACTGGTGGCTCAGATTGGATAGCCAGGCTAGAGACTTCAACCTTTGTTTGTTGGAGGCTGTCTTGTTGGGTTTCATCCTTGCGGATGTATACAAAGGCCGTAGTCAGGCTAGGAGGTTCGGGCATTCTGAGCAATTCTCCTTTAGCATTAGTATGTCTAGCATCAAGTCCTCCTAAGAAGGCATGAACCCGCTCGAGTTCTTTTTCTTTTTGATACCATGCAATATCCTTTGGATTCTTAATCTTACAAGGACGTTTCTGATCAATCTTTGCCCATACGTTTTTCAATTTAGTGAAAAATACGGACACTGGTTACCCATTCTGTCGCATTCCAGCTTGCACATTAGTTCATGAACCTGTATGAAGTCAAACTCATTGGTGTAGAGGTCCCCTAATGTCCTCCATATGGCTTCAGCAGTTTCACACTCTTCTACCATTTGTAGCACATCATTAGTCATCGCTTTGAACAAAACTGACATTACATACCCATCATCATCTTCCCATTTCGTAAATGCCTCAATATCTGTTTCACTGGGAGCCTTGATTGCTCCAGTTACCTGCCCCATCTTATGGATTCCCCGAAGAAAAACAAACATGATTTTCTTCAAAATGCGAAAATTAGTACCATTGAGTTTAATACTTCTAAAAGACCCTCCTTCCGAACTTCGAACTGACACCTCAACCTTTTAGAATCTGTGATTCACTCATGGTAACTCAAGATTTTAGGATTAATTTGAAGAAGTTAGGGATTTTTGTGGCAAATTGAAAATGGACAAATATTTCTGGATCAAAATGCAAAAGGCAGAAACTTATCTGGACCAGAATGTAAAAAACCAGAAACTTATTTGGACCAAATTGCAAATAACAGAAACTTCTGGGGTCAAAAGTGTGAATAACAGAAACCTCTGATATCAAGTCAAATCTCCTATGGAGATAGAGAATGGAGAGAAGGAGAGAGTAGAGGGAAAAGATTTCTAGAGAGAGAAAGAGATTATATTTCCTTATATCTTGATGACAATTACACATACAATTAAAGTAAATATATACAACTTGAGAAAGACAATAAAAAACACTAAAGAGGAATCCGAGGGAATGTTAATGATGTTGTCTAAGGGTTGATGATGTACAATGGTATCCAATATGGTATCCAGTGTAGTATCCAATGCTAACAACCTTGCCCCTATAGGATTGGGAATTTTAAATAATTATGTAAAAACAGAGAGTTAAGTCGAAGGATGACGTTAACAATTAGACAGTCCCCATTTTTTATGCTATTCTTTGAAATTTTCCTGCTTGCAAAGGCAAAGTCTAACGAGTATGAAAATAGGAATACGTCTAAATGCCTAATCTTGCATTAAGAACATGTGGCAAAGTAAAAAAAGCCTTAACTTCTTCAACATCACAATGCTAATTTTGCATTAAGAACAAAGATTAAAAAAGCAATATAACATACCCAAAAGAAGCACATATCAACTATGAACTTGATTAGCGATTAATCCAGTTTCTAGTGTACAGTATACATTGGTGTTCAATAAATGCCTCTAGTAACTAAAAATACAGCTTAAAGCTACAGTTTAAGGCTCAATATCTAGTGAATTCATATAATACAAGGACCAAGAGTACAGATAGAGATCCGTACCTATTGCTGTGCAAAACAGCAATCATCTTTTCTGGAAGTTTAGGACTTTGACAGAAATAACGAAGATGGCGAAGAAGAAGATGCTGAATCCAATAAGTACCACCGCTGAAACGCCGACCATGCCTGGGCCATATCCAAAACTGACATCTATATATTCTTTCACAGTGCCTTGAAAACCGGGTCCGGAAATCTTTGTTTCCACATCACCGAGTTGTGAGGTGATGACACCCCTCAAGGTCCATGCAATTGGGCATACGTAATAGAACCATATCCACCACCCAGGGATATTCTTATGTAATGAATTGAAAAAGTGAAATTCCATAAGGTGATTATATCAAGGGGAAAAGGATATTAGGGTGAGTTAGATTGGTTTGCATGGTACACAAATTGGATTCCGCGGAAATATTATGCAAAAGCTTTTAACTTGCAGGGGACGTGGCCTTTTGGATTCCATGGAAAAAGGATAAATTAGGCTACCGTAAGTTGTACCAAAAAATTGATTCCTTGGAAAGTAATGCTACTAAAATATCAAAAACTATGGGAAATATGAAATCATGAGCATTTCCATGGGAAAGAAAAGTGAATTTTCTTTGATTGCCTCTTTTTTCCATGGAAAATGTTTACTGTTGATTGAATTATTTTTCCCAGAATCAATTTCTATGATACAACTTGTTTTACCCTACTATTTTCCTTTTGTATGAAACTCAATAACCACCAACTTCCTAACTTTTTGTTTCCCAGAGAAATTTTTACAATGTAAACAATTCCAAGGAATTCAATTCTTTTATATGGACCCCAATCAATACGTGCTTTTACATTCTTTATATTGTTGAGAAATTGGGGCCAAGACTTTAGCCACAAGTCATCCACAAGGAAGAATGAAGAAAGTATAGTACTTACTGGTTTTGGAACAAGAAAACCAGAGAGGAGATTCCATAATGAGTAAAATGCAGAAGAAATGACGGCAGCCAAATGTTGGGATGGTGTTAGACCAACAGCCATCATGCCATAAAAGGTGAAGTAGCTGAAAGTGAGGAAATTGAACACAAGGTAGAGAAAAAATTTCCCTGCAATACATGAAAATTGTAGATTTTTAGGAACCATATACTCACTAAATAAATTCACATACATAAAGTATCATCAGCTTCCTTATTGTTGCACTATTAGTTTATCTAATGTTTGTGTATGACTATAATGCAAGAACAAGCAACTTTTTCTAAAAGTCAATCTATGTCCAAACACAGCACAAAGTCACATTATATGTCAATTGAGGTGATGGTCTAATAATCGTGGAAACACTGGAGCATGCTGAAGTAGAGCTTACTTCGGTAAAAAATAATAATCTGGTAAATAAAAGAATAATTATGTAAAATGTGATCTGGGCCTCTGGGGTCATTTAAGGATATCCATTCATTACACAAACATCAACTAATTGAGTATATGTCATAATGTCAATGTGTAAATTTCTTTTCCCTCAAAACTATCTTAATTAGCTGTTTCTCATCATTTGCTAACATTCAAATTCTAAGGAAATAATGTGCGAAAAAACTGCTTTCTCAATTAAATCCTAAAATCTCAAAAGTAAATAATTTTCCATGCTCTAACAAGTACATTGCTGCATTGTAGGAGGCTCGGTTCCTATGATCTAGGTAAATATGGAAATTTTCCGTGTAAAAGAATACCAAGGAATTGAATTCTTTTCCATGTAAACCACTCAAAGTGACCTGGTATAGTTTCTAATAGAGTTTGAAGTTTCATGAAAGATAAAGTTACATGAAGTCATGAACTTCATAGAAAAAACTTCCCTTTTTTCTAAGTTTAACGTGAAAAACAGAAAACAATTCAAATCAATAATTCTCCATTTTTGGCAGCCAAATGCATAGAAGAAAAAATCTTTAAAGAGAAGTTAGATTCTTACTGACTGTCCTTTCAAAGTGAATCATGAAATATGTAATGATGCCATATATTACAGTCTGCAGTGCAATGTAGGGGATCTCCACAAGGCCCTGTTAAGGAGAAATTTAGAAACTCAATGCCTGAAATTCCAAAATGAACTTATTCACATTTCCAGTTAGGATTTTATTTTCATTTAAACTAACAGTAAAGGCCACATACTTGTGCTAATGCATAAGGAAATGGAGAGTACATTCCAGCTGCTCTTTCTCTGTAGAAAACTGTTCTTTCAACCGAAATTATTGGTTGTACTGAAGAGGAATTATTGACCCCAAGAAACATGACTGAAGAATAAAGAGCCCCCATAACTACAAACAAATTTTGAGTGCTGTCCCTGAAACATTGAAAATAAACCCAATAATAAGGCAAACGGCACAATCGAAACAAAGGAGTATTGTCCCAAGTAAGAATTCAAAGGAGCAAATTGCGAGCAATAGACAAATATGCCAAAGCAAAACCCAACAGCAAACTAAAACTTTATCTACAAGAACTGCAGAAAACTAAAACAAAACAAAAGGAAAAGGCATACCTTCGTGAACCAACATTCCAAAATACAGAGCCAATTATCAACGCACTCAATGCTGTAAAGAATAACCTCACAGCATTATAAGGTGGGCTTCTCCAATAAACAATATTTTGCTTCCAAAAGCAAGTTTTAAATTGAAACATAGTATGTTGAGAATATACTGAAGCAAATTTCAAGGGCTCAGAACCAGCAGGAGGAACACTCATCCTCTCAATGTAAGCTTCAACGTCCCTAAAATGGCAGGTGTAAAACATAAATACACAGAAAATAAAATTAACAAACAAATGAGTAACTAAATTAGAATAAAGATCACCTAAACTGTTGAGAGTTTTTATAGGTCTCAGCAAAGTCTAAACCAAGTCTTTGTTCAGCAGCAGGTGTACTAATTTCAAGCATCCACGTTGCTGGATTGTAACCGCTGGTAATTGAAGGGATTCCATCAATATTCTACACAAGAAAAAGGAACATTACGATCAAATCCCTTCAAACAACGTACAATATGTAATAGCTAAGCCTTAATAATAAACACACGGGAATCCTCAAACTGTAGGCTAGCTTTTGGGGTTGAGGTCTACATATGGGCTGTTTACACTGTGCTTTGTAACAAACTATACCAACTGATAAGAGGAACTTATTCCCCGAACTAGTACATGAACACCATAGCGTTTATCTATGCTATTTAAATAATTTATCATCAGTCTGATGAATGATAATTGTGAGATTATGAGAAGAAAATTGTTATTATTTACAATAATGAAGACATCTATTTATACAAGAAGAATCGCTATCAAATTAGGAAACTATCTAACTTAGGAATGTACAGCTAATATATCTATCTATACACAATATTTAACACTCCCCCTCAAGCTGGAGCGTGCAATTTGTATGTTCCCAGCTTGTTACAAATATAATTAACCCGAGGACCCACGAGAGACTATGTAAATATATCTGCCAGTTGGTCATTTGACTTGACATAACTAGTAGCAACGTCCCCTGAAAGAATCTTTTCTCGAATAAAGTGGCAGTCAATCTTTATATGCTTGGTTCTCTCATGAAAGACAAGATTAGAGGCAATATGGAGAGCTGCTTGATTACCACATATGAACTTCATCTGCTGAACCTTCATAAATTTTAGCTCATGGAGTAATTGTTTTAGCCATATGAGCTCACATGTTGCTTTAGCCATGGCTCGATATTCTGTTTCAGCAGTGGATAGAGTGACAATGGATTGTTTCTTGCTCTTCTAAGACACGAGATTACCCCCAACAAAAATGCAATATCCAGTGGTTGAGCATCTATCGGATGCACAGCCTGCCCAATCAGCATTTAATTAACCAATCACCTGAGTATGCCCCTTGTTTTCATATAACAAGCCTTTGCCAGGCACTCTCTTGATGTACTTTAGAATACGAATAGCTGCATCCCAATGGCTATCACATAGAGTACTTAGAAACTGACTGAGAACACTCATCGGAAACGCAATATCATGACGTGTTACCGTGAGGTAGTTAAGTTTACCAATAAGTCTCCTGTATTTGCTCGGGTCTGATAAAGGCTCCCCCTGATTAGGTAAAAGCTTAGCATTCGGATCCATCGTAGTCTCTACAGGTTTGCAGCTGGACATGCCTGTTTCTTCTAAAATATCCAGGGCATACTTTCTCTGGGAGATGAAGATGTCCATGTTGGGATTGAGCAACTTCTATTCCCAAAAAGTACTTGAGTTTGCCTAAATCTTTTGTCTGAAAGTGTTGGAATAGATGTTGCTTGAATTCCTGTATACCCTCCTAGTCATTTTCGATAATCACAATATCATCCACATATACAACTAAATAGATGCACTGGTTGGAGGGTGAGTGGCAGAAAAATACTGAATGATTAGCCTCGCTTCGGGTCATTCCAAATTGTTGAATAACCAAGCTTGGTTTGGGCGGCACACCAATTTAGATCTAGACTCCCCCTGAGCAACAAACCTAGGAGGTTGCTCCATATAAACTTCTTCTTGCAATTCACCATGGAGAAACGCGTTCTTGATATCTAATTGATAGAGGGGCCAGTGATGAATGGCTGCCATAGAAAGGAATAAGCGAACAGATGCCATTTTGACAATCGGAGAGAACGTGTCGCCATAATCAAGCCCATAAATCTGGGTGTAACCTTTTGCAACCAATTGAGCCTTCAACCGGTCTATAACTCCATCAGGACCAACCTTGACAGTACAAACCCAACGACAACCGACTTTAAATTTCCCAGGAGGAAGGGGCACTAAATCCCAAGTGCCATTAGAATGCAATACAAACATCTCATCAACCATCGCTTGACGTCAACCTGGGTCCAAAAGAGCTGCTCCTACATTTTTTGGAATAGAAACAGGGGACAAGGACGACACAAAGGCAATATATGATGGAGAAAAACAATGATAACTTATGAAATTATAAAGGGAATTAGGATTTCGAGTAGAACGAATACCTTTACGTTTGGCAATGGGACGATCCAAGTCTGGGACCGAAACAGAAGACATGATTGGCGTAGAAGACAAGCTCACTGGATCAGATGTAGGGTTGTCTGTGGCGGTTGGGTTAGGCAGAGGAGATGTAGCAAGATCGGTCGTAGGTTCGATTGTAGGGGCAATATTAGGCTCGGTGGTAAGCTCAGATGATGGGTTCGTAAGAGGAGGGGGACGTTGCCGGCAATGGTAAGTGATCAAAGGAGGTGGCCAGTCTGTGGAAGGGGCCACAGGGTAGGAGATGATACAACCAGTGGAATATGACTAGTGTCGGAAAGAGGGAGAACATCAGTCAGAGACGTAGCATGTTCAAGAGAAGTAAAGAAGGGAGTTGTTTCAGAGAAAGTAACATCGGCTGAGACAATATATCGCTTAAGATCAGGATGGAAACAACGATAACCTTTTTGTAAACGAGAGTAGCCCAGAAAGATACATTTGAGCGACTTGGCCTGTAATTTATCTTTCCCCAGAGTGAGATCGTGAGCAAAGCATGTACACCCATAGACACAAGGTGGAAGATAATAGAGCGACTGACTAGGAAATAATAAAGAATGAGGAACCTGATTTTGTAAAACTAAAAACGGCATGCGATTAATCAAATAGCATGCGGTAAGAACAGCGTCTCCCAAAAAACGCAGCGAAACATGAGTATGAACGAGGAGCGTATGAGTAGTTTCAACCAAGTGTCTATTTTTTTCTTTCAGCCACCCCATTTTGTTGAGGGGTATGAGCATATGACGATTCATGAAGTATACCCTGAGAGGCCATAAAAGATTGAAAAAGGGCAAATAAATACTCTCGTACATCATCACTTCGAAAAGTATAAATAGTAGTGCCAAATTGAGTTTTAATTTCAGAACAAAACATTTGAAATACGGAGAATAATTCTGAACGATTTTTCATTAAAAATAACCAAGAATAACGGGAAAAATCATCAACAAACGTAACAAAGTAACTAAAACCCAAAGTAGACTTAACACGACTAGGACCCCATATATCAGAGTGAACTAAAGCAAAAGTTGACTCTGCTTGTTTATTGATACGACTAGGCAAAGAATTACGAACATGCTTTCATAACTGACAAGGCTAGGCACCATCTTTTGTAACTTCTGCAGGCTAGGATGTCCTAAACGGTGATAGAGAATGGCCGGTGGATCAACGGCAACACATGCTACAGGCGGGTGGTGATGGGAAAAGACAGTATAACCCGCGGTATTCACATCCTACCCCAATCGTCCTCCTGGTGTTCCAATATTGCACAAGAATTGAATTAGCAACGAAGGTAACATAATAGGGCAATGTTTGGGTTAATTTGCTAATGAAAATTAAATTGAAAGGACAATTTGGTATGAAGATAACATAATCTAAAGATAGAGAGGGTAAGGGTTTAACTTGTCCAATTCCTCTAACTTTAGTTTGTGAGCCATCAGCTAAGGTAACAATAGATAAAGTATTAGAATAAGTAATATGGGAGAACAGATCCTTGTTACCAGATATATGATTGGAAGCACAAGAATCAAGTGCCCATGGCCCAAGAGAGGATGATTGAGAGATGCTTACCGGTTTAACTGGTGGGGGTTATGGCAGATGACCGGTTATTTTCCTTAAATTTCTAAAATACAGCATACTCAGCAGTAGGTATGGTCATAGTTCCAGGTGTATTCCCAGAGGTTGGATCATACTGTGAAATGTTGGCAACCTTAGGTGGATAACTATGCAGTTTGTAGCAACGATCTACTATATGGCCCTGATTATTGCAATGAATACACTTGGGGTGAATTCGATCTCACTGCCCCTCTTTACCATCCCATCGAGGAGTTACTTGAGATGCTAGGATAGCGGAATTAGTGGAAGTGGTAGAATCACTCGGAATGCTTAAAGGTGCAGAAATGCGAATTAACTGCTCAAATATCGTATCCATAGTAGAAACCCCAGGATTGGCCAGAATTTGATTGTGGACCGAATCGAGTTCAGTAGGTAACCCGGCTAATGCAAGAATCGTGAAAAAATTCCCACGATCTGCTTCTTGTTGCATAACATCACTTGAAAGAGGCATCAACTCATTAAATTCCTGCTGGAGAGTCTCGATTTGGCCTAGGTACTCTTGCATATCATGATCCTGTTTCTTAACTGTCTTCAAACGAGAGACAATAGTATAAAGACGATTAATGTCATTCGAATAAAGTTTCTTCGCCTTTTGCCACACCTCATAGCAAGTGCGATAAGGTCGGTATTGGCCAACAAGGGTTTGATCAATAGATTGCTATAGAACATTGCATAAAAATACATCAATTCGCTTCCATTGTGACTGTTTTTTTCAGTAATATCGGTAACACGTTTTACCAAGTGTTCTTCATAACCCTGACCCATAAACCATAACTTAACAGAGGCAGATCATGACATATAATTGCTAGGACCTTTCAATTTTTCCGAGCATATAATAGGCGTAGTCGCAAAACTTAGGAAAGATTTATTAGGTAACATAGTACTTGAAGTATCCATTAAGAATGAACACAAGTAAAGGTTGAACGGCAGGAAGAAAAATACCATAACCAAAAAACCTAACCACACCAAATCTGAACTGAATAATAGCACAACCACAATTGAATAATAGCAAACCAACTATGGACTGAATAATAGCTAAACCAAACCAAGGCAAGAACAGAACTAACCAAGCCAAAATTCTGACTGAATAATACCAAACCAAGGCTGGAACAGAGAGACGACGCAATCTGGGAAGTTTGGTGGTTATCGGAGGAGCCACGCGCCGTCTCGCGCAGTGGTTGTCGACGACGCATGAGATCCACGTGCGAAGAGAAGTGGCGTTTGAAACTTCGGTTGCTGGCGATGTTTTCGGGCGTGTGCTCGTCGGTAAATTCCGAACCGAGTCTTTGTGGTTGGTTTCTTGAAAAGTCAAGAATTCGAATGTGTAAGGTGCAAGATGGACGACGGCTAGGGTTTATGTGCGCTGGATTGATACACATCGGCAAGAACTACTGGAATAAAAAACACAGCAGTCACGAGAGAGGGATTTTCTCACAAAATTACCTCCGATACCATGTGAGATTATGAGAAGAAAATTGTTATTATTTACAATAATGAAGACATCTATTTATACAAGAAAAATCGCTATCAAACTAGGAAACTATCTAACTTGGGAATGTACAGCTAATATATCTATCTATACACAATATTTAGCAATAATAAAATACAGCATGGAACTGAAATATTTAGGCAGTAACGGCCAGTTACATTCCATGCTCAACCAAATATTGACATCACCTGTATTTTGCGCCAAACCTTAGTGCAATTCAACTAAAGACAGCTCAACCTCAATGCAGCTATTCAAACTAAAGGGATAACTTAGTGGCATTGGCTCTTACCTCACAGCATAGAGGTCAAGAGCTCAAACACTCTTGGGGGCTCTTTGGGGATTATTCAGGTGCTCTAAGACATGGTTACCCTGAGTAATAATAAACCGCTAATAGAAGGACGTGATGTAGATTTGTACAATAACTGTAAATTTCCATCATGGATTTGTGCGTACTCACAAGGGTATCTATTGTAATTTAGCCTTTCTCCCCTTTAGCAAATAAGAGAGTGGGCCTTTTGTTTTTAATATTAGTTTTTTTATGTTTTAGTTTAGGGAGCCCTTTTCTTGAAATTTCTGTGAGTTTTGGAAATTCAATAACTTAAATGGCATAGCCCCTGTCCAATGAGGTTTTTTGTACATGTTTCTCTAATGATACCGATTACCAAAAGAAGACATGCATGCAGCATCTTCAGTGCAAACAAATAGAACTCAAAACAATTGGCTGATAGCCTGATACACGTTTGTGATTTTATGGGGGTACATTATTATTCGTTCTTTTCGGTGTCTCAATATCATCGTATGGATCGCTGGAAGAAATTTAGAAGGGCAGGTATAATTTGAATCTTATATTTAAACTAATACGTTTAAGCCCCAGAGCTGCGGGTTGTGATTTTTTTGCAAATATAAAACATTGAGTACATTGGGATTTTAGTACTTCGCTGAGTAGATTAAGAATAAGAGGTCTAATTCGAGGTGAACATGCACCTAGTATGATTTTATCCCGCAAATGGGGGAACAGATGAGCCCAGGGTAATTTTCTATGACTACAATAGGTCGACCTGCTGTTATATTCGTGGAGCGTAACAAATATTTGATGTCTATTCAGATGCACAAAATATCAGCATTATAGCACTGAGTCAAGCAACACTTTTATGAACCTTCTAGGGTAAAATTTATAACTACAGTTTCTGTGAAGATGAATCAAACGGTCTCTCTTTGAGGAATCACCGTTCTTCGCTCAAAATTACCTGAAAATAGTTTATCATGGTCAGTGACTTCTCTCCAAGCTTCCCGCCATATATTACTTGCCCACCTCGTTTCATAAGAAGTAGCTGTGCATTGAAACCACAATGGTAATACAAACTTAATAAGCCAAAAAATCCTATACAATGCACCAACTATTTTCAACTACCTCATCAAATGCTTCAAATATTTCAATGCTTGGTTGATGAATGGTGCAAACCACTGTTCTTCCTGTATCAACAGTATTTCGAACAGTTCGCATCACAATGGCTGCAGCTCGTGCATCAAGTCCAGATGTAGGTTCATCCATAAAAATTATAGAAGGGTTTGCAACAAGCTCCACTGCAATTGTCAAACGTTTTCTTTGCTCTGTAGATAAGCCAGAAATGCCTGGCATCCCTACCAAAGCATTCCTTAAGGTATCAAGCTCAACTAAACTCATCACTTGCTCAACGAACTCCTGAAGAACAAGTCAGCAAAGTGCCATACATAGAGATCAACAAAAAAGGGTGCCTTTTTTTTTTTTTTTTTTTGCTTTGCCCGTTTTATTATATGCAAAATTAGACTCCCCTTGTTTTCATAATCATTAGACTTTGCCCCTTGCATGCTGGGGAATCTCAAAGAATTATGTAAAATGAGGGGGTTATGTCAAAGAATTACATTTTAAAAAGTTGGACATGCCCCCCTATTTTACATAATTCTTTGAGATTCTCCGTAGGCAGGGGCAAAGTCTAACGATTATGAAAACAGGAGGTAAGTCTAATTCGCATCAAGAACAAGGGAGAAAAGTAAAAAAAGCCCCCCTACACAAATGTTATCAAAAGTTAAGTGGCATCAACTAACATTTCTTTGTTCTTTGTTCACTTCCTTGGGAAGGCGCAGAGAAGAAGAGAACAAGAGAGACTCAAAAACTGTAACTTGAGGAGAATGTATATCGTTTTGTTCAACATAGCCCGAAATTCTTGCAAAAGTGCTTTGTTCTTTTGGGTGACCTGATATCCTAATGTCCCCTTCTATGTATCCACCAGTCTTCCTACCGGAAAGCACGTCCATCAAAGTTGTCTTCCCGGCTCCACTTGACCCAACTAATGCAGTAAGAACACCTGGTGAAAATGCTCCACTTACACTCGACAAGAGTTGCAACTTCTTTTCTTCCACACCTTGCGAACTCATTTCCTGAAAATTGCTCACAGATATATTGTGTTGCATCAATTAGAAAAGGTTTGTTCAAAAAGAGAAGAAATTGGAAAAGGTGGAGCTAAGGCCATAATTGTTACGTAAAAGGTGAAATGGTGAAATAGATTTTTGTCTATTCATCATGAAACTATGTTCATGAGTTTTGTTTAAAGTTGCAGATTATAATGTGCATAACTAGTACACGAGTATACATGTACCAACAGTTCATCAGAAATACGTGAAAATGCTTTTGACCATTTTACATTTTACCTAGATGGAAAATATTTCGCCCAGAACTAAACAGAACATAAAGGACTCCAAAAATCGATTAAAACCACACCTTTGGCATGTCAACGAAGTAATTGACATTATGAAATGTCATTGTTAACGGTTGAAATGGGAGAATCATTCCCTTCTTTGTCCCATGATCCTCAGATCCCTGCGTGCTTGCTGTCAAGCAGATATGATACCCATCAACTTCTTTGAAGTTTTAAAAGAAACTTCCAAATATTAGAAACCAGTTGGAGGAGAAGATCCAGTGAAAGACTGCCCATTCGTAATATCATCAGGTTATTAGTGCCCAAAATAAAAAACTACTAACCAGAATTTTCATCCAGCTCAGCTGAAGCCAATGCCTGGGATTTCTTTAGAGCTGAATGAGCAAGTAGTAGATATATTACATTAAGAATTATATATATATATATAAAATATATGCACAAACAGGAAAACAGCCTAAGACTTACGATTGAGGTAGGCCAAGGCCAAAGTCAGTATGATATTGAAAAACACAGCATAAAGAAACAAAGCACAGACTCCAATCCAATACCAGTAACCGTCACTGGGTAGACTATGTGTTTTGAGAACTTCATATCCAACTGTAGTGTCTCCGATGGCAGATCTCTGCAAAAGATAACAGTTGCCAACTCTGTCACTCTCATTCACAATAGAACAAGGTAAAATATATGCAATGCCTGTTTGTACTTATGCATATAAAATTTACTCTATCCAGTCATTTATTAGTACTACGAACATACCTTCATCCATCTTTCGTCGGTAAATTCATTAACTGAAATTGCACGTTGCGCATAGCTTAGTGGCGACACCCAAAAGGCCCAGACCCACCATGGCTTGATCATTGCTGAAAGAAGATGCACTCGAGTCACTAAAACTAACCTACCCGCACATGTATATATAAAAGCCAAGCAGCCCTTAGCAGTTATGACACCAAATTTAGTGTTTCCGATTCTGCCCCTGGGTTTTTTTTTCCAAATAACAAGACCATTTAATGGAACGTAAAAGCCTTAACTGTAACTTGAAAAGCGTGATAACTTACCACTGATCTACAACTTCATCAATTAAACGTTCTCATTTAAAACTATATATCCGTGTGCATAAAAAGAGGGCTTGCACACAGATCGCGTGTGCTTGAATGTCTAGTTACTAGTTAGTAAATGCAAACTACTAATGCTAACCTTTTGGCATGATGAATCCACCCAACAAGAAGATAATTAGCAGTGCGGCAGATCCAAAAGTATTAGCAATGATTACATCACGTGCAAGTGACGCCATTGCCCGGAAGAGACCCAATGCCATTTGGTGAATTGCAAAAAGTAAAAACATATAGCGGAAAAATCTGGAGTGTTTAAGAAAGGCGGATGAGTAGGATGAAAGTGCCAATAAAATGTACCGCTCAGGGTGAGTACACACCTATAGCTGAAAAATCTGAAGGGGGGTTGACCGCACAGGCCCTTGTAAGTACAAAAGTTTTTATAACTTATGCAAAGGGTCCAATATTTTAGGAACTGACATTAGAATAAGGGTCCACAAAAATAAGTCTTATATTTCAAAAAGGGTCCCCTGTTTCAATTTATGTACAGGGTCCTACATATCTCAGGGCCGGCCCTGAAATTTACTAGGGTTAAGTCAGGAAACAAGACATACCTCCATGCGGCAGGAGCAAACCCAACAGTGTAGTACACAACGCAAGACCACACAACAGCTTCTATGACTGAGTAGGGTATACGAAGAATCAAACTAGCAATGGACCATGCCCATGCAGGATAAAAATTACTATCTCTTTGCTTATAGAAAACTGGAAGTCGGTTTATCATGAGGGGTAGTTCTGAAAATCCATTGAACATCATATGCACCAGTGCAAAAAACAAACAAGAAAGATAAAGGTTTCCATTTATCACATCTGTTGGATGTACCCGTGTTCGCAGAAACATTGTGCACGTGACAAATCCTACAAATGCCACCTGTCAAAGTACGCAACACAAAAGTATTAGATACTACCACGATAACCGGATTTTCCAAATCCAAACACAAGTTTTAAACGAGTACAAAGACATAAAGAAAATCATTGATGTGACAAGGTAATGCATACCTGGCAAGTCCTGAAAATATAAAGAAAACTATGTCTGCTAATCAGAATCGACTCTCTTGCAAAGCATGTTACAAACAGCTCCCATTTTGATACAGCAAACTTTGTTCTAGACAGAGCTGAGGGATGATTCTCGGATTTATCAAATGGAACAGAAAGGGAGGAATCCAGAGACTTTCCATATTTGGAATTTTTAAAAGCTTCAGCAATTTTTGAGACAGGAAGGAACACATATGGTTTTGAAGTATCAGCCCAGTATTGTGCTTGGTCCTTTCTTGAAGTAACCTACTAATATAGTTGGTTGGGAAATCAGCTAGATGCCGTTCACAGTAGAAACAATCTGAAGAATGAGTAAACTAACCATAGCCCCTCCAAACCATGGTCAAAGTTCCAAAATGATCCCCAAACTAAAAATCGTCCCTATTAAACCCTTGAACTATTTCCTGTGTTCATTTTGCGCATTACATTCATTTTGGACGTTAAAGTTGACAGAAAATGGTCTTTTGGCCCAATTATTGAAATCTAAGGCTCTGTTTGGAAGCAACATGAAAAATGATAAGAAAAACAATTAATTTGAGTGAGAAGATAAAAAATAAGTTTAAGGATGTGATATAAACTCTTGTTTTTTGGCTTTTTCCATAGAATAATTTTCTTTGGGCGGTGAAGAAATTTTTTCCACGAAACATAAAGGATGATGGAGGACATATACTCATAAAAATGAGTATGAGATGGAGCATATCTCATCACATCCCTCAATTTATTTTCCATCTTCTCACTCAAATTAGTTGTTTTTCTTATCATTTTTCATGTTGCTATCAAATGGACCCTAACATTTTCTCCCACTGGCGAGTGAAAAAAAAAAGAACAAAAAATACAAGAGAGAGAGAGAGAGAACACAAGAGAGTTGGACCAAAAAGCAGAAAAAGCAAAAGATATTGCTTCTTTTTCTTCCCTTTTTTGGCTTTCTCGTGGGGGGAAATATTAGTTCTTCAATAGTTGGACCAAAATGCCCTTAAAAATGGTTTGTGTGGTACACATGACCATCTTCCGCAAACTTTAATGCCCAAAATGGACGGAAGTGGCAAAATAAAATGTGGGGATAGTTTAAGGACTTAAGGGGTGCAATTTTTAGTTCAGGGGGCAACTCCCTGTACTAAAAATACTTATACCATAGTTTTAGGAGGCATATGTGTTCTTTCCAAAAGACTTATATACCTCTTGAAGAAAATCTGCAACTCCCTTACGAGGTGGCAACTTAAAACCTAGTGACTCAAAGAACTCTACAACTTCCGCACGAGGGCCATGATACACCATGTATCCCTCTGATAATAACACAAGATCGTCAAACAAATCAAACGTCTCAGGTGCAGGCTGAAGAAGAGCCATTAGAATTGTGCCTTCCATTTGATTAACAAAATTCCTCATGCATTTCACAATTTGATATGTTGTAGAGCTATCAAGCCCAGTAGATATTTCATCCATAAAAAGGGTTTTTCGGGGCCCAACCACCATTTCTCCTACATGAATACAACAGATTCAACTGTGAAATTGATGGCAGATTTTTAGAGAGTTAACCATACGGAAAATTTATTCAGATGCATATGAACAGGCATATTTTTTTCTTTTACGTTTTTCATTTCCCAAAGCTGCAGACCATATCCATGTAATAAGGAGAATGTTTTTGAATCCTAAAAAAATACAGCAAGGCTTTCTATTTACAAAGCAGAATAACTTTTCTGCTCATCAATTTATTAGGGACGTTACTCCTAAACCTTGAATGAAGGAAATTGCAAGTCAACATTTCTTCTGAGAAAGTCACCAGTTTTTCGCAGCTCAAAATAACCTGGGTTTATGAGAGTCCTGTGGATGTTAATATTTTGTGCAACCAACTAAAGTGTGTGATGCGTATAATTCACAGACCAAATTCAACTGTCCTAATGTTAGGTTGGCTTGTATTTTCGATGAAGTAAAAAATGTTGGCTTGAGGCATAATAGTAGTCCACTGTTTCATGACTATTCTGATTGCACAAAGCAAGGGACTAAAATTTTGCTACCACTTGCTTTGCTTTCTCATTTCCTTTTCCTCTTTGCTTATGGCTCCTTGTCCCTAGTTATGTGCCACTTGATACAACCTGTGTTCCCATTGTTATGTGAAATGTATATAAGTATGGTGTGAGATGCAGAGAGGAAACATATAGAGAAGTGTAATGGAGAAAAGTGGGTTACTCTTGTGAGAGGTAAATTGTGTAAACTTGTGATTTCCTTGTGAGAGATTTAGGCGTACATGGGCTAAGGGTAAAAGAGTGTTTTTCTTATAATCTTTCATTGTACGGGTATTTTTGTCAATAGTGAAATCGGGTCTCCGTGGACTAGTGGCTATTCGCCGATACCACATAATTCTTGGTGTTCTCTATTTTTCATTATCGTGATGTGTTTAATTACTTGTCATACATTCAACTCTGTATTAGAAATATAGTCATTAACAATGTTAATAGTGAGGATTCCCACAAAGTTGTGGGAAAAGCTAGAAAAGATTTATCTAGCCAAAAGTCTCACCACTAAACTAAATCTAGAGCAGGATTTGTACAAGCTAAAGGTGGAGGAAGGCGGAATTCTCTTGGAACATACAAATGAGTTTCACAGAATCATTGACCAACTTGAAAAGGTCAACATGAAAATAGAAGAAGACAAAGCCTTGTTGCTTCTTACTTCACTTCCAGATTCCTATGAGAACATTGTGACTACCATGAAACATTGAAGGTGGGGGACATTGAGTCTACTCTAGTGTCTTACATTAAGAGGAAAGGCACGTTAAACGAGAGTCAAGACTCTGCTATGTATTTTTATAGTCAAAATAGGGGAAGGGGTAAACACCAGATGACCAGAGGATCCAGCAGTAATAGCAGATCTAGATCAAAAGGTGGAGCCAAGGCTGTGCAATCTCATTGATGCCATGAATATGGTCATAACAAGAGGAATTGTTCACTTGTAAAGCAGAAGGATGATGGCGGCTCTGAAGATGGATCTATTGCAGTTGCTACTGAAGTTAACTTTGGAGATGCTTTCACAATTTCCAAAGGTAAATCTCCGAGTCAACATGAGTGGATTTTAGATTCAGGTTCGTCAAACCATATTTGCTCCATAAAAGAATATTTTGTTTCATTCCAAGAACTTTTCCATAGTTCTTTGAAGTTGCCGAATGGTGAAACGTGTTCCAATGAGGGCGTGGGAATGGTAAAATTCAAAATGTTTGATGAGGAGGAAAGCACTTTGGGAGATGTTTCTTACACACCAAGTTTGCAGTATAGTCTGATTTCTTTGAGCGGTTGGGCTTGGGCTCTTTGGGCTGCAAGTGCTCCATTGCAAGGGGAGTCATGAAAATTACAAGGGCCTGCATGGCATTAATGAAAGGAAAGGAGAGTGGAGGTTTGTACCGTTTGATGGAGAGTGCAAATAGCACTAGTACATCTTTTGTGTAAAGAATATGGGATGCACATGTTCAAAAGACCTTGAGGTGTGTTTCTTTTGATTTATTGAAAACGCAGGGTGCTTGTTTCGGGGCAAATGAGGGTGGGATGAAAATTCCTGCTAGGAAAGAGGTCATGTCGAGACCCTATTTCAGAGTCAAGTGAAGATGTTGACTTGGTAGAGCTGCATATATGCATTGGCCATTGTGAATTAAGGTGGAGTTTGTATAGTACTTAATTCGGGTTCGTGTAGCTGGAAGATTGAAGGCCAAATGGTCTGTTTGTGGATTTGCAGGCAGGAGTCTTCTAGGCTTGACAAAATATAAGCCAAGGCAGAGATTTTTAGGTTAGCTTGTTGATGAAGTAAAAAATGTTGGCTTGAGGCATAATAGTAGTCCACTGTTTTGTGACTATTCTGATCGCACAAAACATGGAACTAAAATTGTACTACCACTTGCTTTGCTTTCTCATTTCCATTTCCTCTTGGCTTATGGCTCCTTGTCCCTAGTTATGGGCTACTTGATACAACTTGTGTTCCCATTGTTTTGTGAAATGTGCATAAGTATGATGTGAGAGGAAACATATAGATTAGTGTAGTGGGAGAAAAGTGGGTTACTCTTGTGAGAGGTAAACTTGTGAGAGAGTTTATTATATAAACTTGCGATTTACTTGTGAGAGATTTGAGCATACTTTGGCTAAGATTAAAAGAGTGTTTTTCTTGTAATCCTTCATCGTATGAGTATTTTTCGCAATAGTGAAATCAAGTCTCCATGGACTAGTGGCAATCTGCCGATACCACGTAATTCTTGGTGTTCTCTATTTTTCATTATCGTGACGTGTTTAATTACTTGTCATACATTTGGCACGTGATTGTTGTTCCGCTCAATTCCCAACACTTAAGTCTGTAATATATTGGTTTTTCCAAATTTAAACCTGTCATCAATTTAACCACAAATAGGAAACAAGAATGCTAGTGTAAACAAGTCTTGAAGGCAAGGGTAGCACCTAAATACCGAGCCATTGCATATTTTCTTCACTTTTTTCTTTTGAATCACCTATATGTGAGTCACACACGCATTGCGTGCCAAAAGTCCTAAACAAACTAGTAGTTAATTAAGCTCTCAGATAATAGCAAAGTATAACATGTTACAGGCCTATAGTGCTGTCGAAGTTGGTATGGGCAGAAGTTAGTTGCTAGTACTGTTTCTTAATAATGGGCCTCGGCAGTTATGTGCATGTAATGTGACTTCCCTATTTGATAGGACAGGGGATCAAGAATTTATCAGCTTGTGTCCACTCTCCCCCTTCGTACCCCATTCCCCAATACACACAAAAAACAAATATCCTACATCATTCAGAATATGAGGTATGTTAGAAATGATTATATTCTCCAACATCATTAGCATTATTCTTTGTAATTATTAAAGCTTAGCATTATTCTTCTTTCCTCTTCTTTTCCTTTATTCCCTCCTCCATGTTTCCCTCATTGTCTCCTCCTTTCTTCCTCATTTTAAGGCTTCTTGTTTCCTTCTTTACTTGTATATATATACATGCCATTTCCCATTGTAATACACAACATTAATAGATACAAACATTCATTTTCTCTCACTCTCTCTCTAAGTCTTTCATGGTATCAGAGGGATTGTGATCCTACTCAAAATTATTCTCCATCTAAGCCTTCTAAAAAAAAAAAAAAAAAAAAAAAAAAAAAAAAATTGCCACGTCATCACCCAGCACAGTCATCTGCCACGTATCAGCCACATCATCTTTGACCGGCCATGTCATCGTTGACTGCCAAGTAAGCAAATTTTTCTTATTATTCTCATATTCACCCCAGAACTTTCTGTTATTCCCATATTCACCCCAGAACTTTCTGTTATTCCCATATTCACCCCAGAACTTTCTGTTATTCCCATATTCACCCCAGAACTTTCTGTTATTCCCATATTCACCCCAGAACTTTCTGTTATTCCCATATTTACCCCAGAACTTTTTGTTATTTCCATATTTGCCCCAGAACTTTCTGTTATTCTCATATTCACCCTCGAACCTTCTGTTAATTCCAAATTAATCCAAAATCTATCCAAATTGCCCCAAATCTCCAAAATCAATCCCAAATACTTTTATGGATCGTCCCGAAATCTCTCGACCTATTTCCATCACTCTCAATGGACCCAACTACATCCACTGGGCCCAGGCCATGACTAGTTTCCTACAAGCTCGAAGGGTGTGGCGTCTTATCACTGGAGAGGTTACTAAACCATGTCAAAAGGAAGATGAGTCAGATGAAAAATTTTCTGTCAGGCAAGATGACTGGATCGCTAACAATGGTGATATCATTACATGGTGCCGCAATTCTTCTATTTCCTCCATTAATCAACAGTTTGGGCGCTTTACCACTGGGAAAGAAGTTTGGGATTTTCTCAAATCTCGATACACTACTAAAGATCTTGCACACCAATACCAACTTTTGACTGCCCTCCAAGCCAAAAGACAACAACCTGATCAATCCATTGATGATTTCATATCTGAGATGCAAGCTATATGGGATCAATTAGCTCTTTCTGAACCCGTCTGGTCGTGTACCACTGATGTTGAGAAGTTTGTAACTTATAGGGATCAACAACATGTGATGACACTACTCATGGCCTTGCATGACCGTTTTGAGCCTGTTCGAGCATCTCTTCTCCATCGTCATCCATTGCCAACTCTTGATGACGCTGTCACGGCCCTTCATTTTGAAGAAACCAGACTTGGGGTAAATTCCAAGAACTCTAGTGGAGTACTTGCTGTCACTCAGTCAAAATCTGGACAATCATCAAAGGAATGTACATACTGTCATGAGACTACCCATACGCTGCTCTACTGTCCCAAACGGGTTTGTAAGTACTGTCATAAGCGAGGTCCAAAACATTTCGGTTCTGATTGTTACAAGAATCCTGCCAGAAATAATAATATCAGATCTGACACTGCTGCTGCCGCCACTCAACCACCACCTACTCCAGCATCACTTGTCACCAATAATGATCTTGCTGAAATGCTAAAACAGGTTTTATCTGGTCCATCTAATGCAATGTCTGTAACTTCAGGTAATTCTTGGTATTTTGATTCTGGCTGTTGTAACCACATGACATCTGATTCCACAATATTTCTTTCAAAACATTCTACCCCACACACATCTCCCATTAAAACAGCTGATGGATCCCAATTACCTGTTAACTATATTGGACCAATATCCACATCCAACCTATCCCTTGCATCTACATTTCACATTCCTAAGTTGACTATAAATCTTATATCTGTTGGTCAACTCTGTGATCTTGGTCTAAATGTTGTATTTTCTTCTTCTGGTTGCCATGTACAGGATCCAAGGACGAAGCAAATCATTGGGATAGGCCGTAAAATTGGTCGGATGTTCGAGCTCATTCACCTCCATACACCATCTGAACTCACATCTACTTTGTCCACTGCTCCAGCTCTCTCCAGCTCTCCTTTCGAATTGTGGCATTCTCGGTTAAGTCATATCTCCAAAGATAGGCTTAAATCTCTTATTTCTACTGGTAAATTAGGAACTGTCCAATCAGAAAGTATATCTTGTCTATCGTGTCAACTTGGAAAACAACCTGCGTTATCCTTTAATAAAAGTGATTCTCTTTCCTCTGCACCATTTGATCTTATTCACTCTGATGTGTGGGGACCCTCTCCTCATAGCACCATGGGGGGGTCAAAATATTTTGTTGTTTTCATTGATGATCACACTCGATTTACTTGGATATATCTTATGAAAAATCGTTCCGAATTACCACAGATATATTACAATTTTGCCAAAATGATTCAAACCCAATTTTCTAAACCAATCAAAATATTTCGTGCTGATAATGCCATGGAATATAAAGAATCCAACTTTCTAAATTTTTTGCGTCAGCAAGGAACTATTTCTCAATATTCTTGTCCTGGCACTTCTCAACAAAATGGACGAGCTGAACGCAAACATCGTCACATTTTAGATACAGTTCGAACCCTTCTCATATCTAGTGGATGTCCTGAAAGTTTTTGGGGCGAAGCAGCTCTTACTTCGGTCTATACCATTAATCGTCATCCTATTCCATCTTTTCAAAATCAATCGCCTTATGAAAGGTTGTATGGTCATTCACCAAATTATAACCTTTTAAAAGTTTTTGGTTGCGTTTGCTTTGTCCTCCTTCAGCCTCATGAACATTCCAAACTGGAACCTCGTTCTCGCCTTTGTTGCTTCCTCGGGTATGGGATAGAACATAAGGGTTATCGGTGTTGGGATCCAATCTCGAAACGACTTCGCATTTCACGTCATGTCATTTTTTGGGAACACAAAATGTTTTCATCAATCTCTAAATTTCATATCACCACCGAAACCTCTCTCCCGTTCTTCACTAGCTCTACTGCCGACTTATACCCATCCGTCTCCTCTACACCGTCGCCGGTTATTAACGAAATTCATGAACCACCTGCTGACACTCCGCCCACAGAGTTGAACCCATCTATCACTACCACTGATCCATCTAATGACTCGTCTCCTGTACCAACAACGGACTATTCTGATGATGCTGGTTCGTCCAACGATTCTGAGCATCAAACACCTCAACCTCGTCAGTCTAATCGGGTAAGACAGTTACCTCATCATCTTCGTGACTATCACTGTTATTCTACCATATTTTCACATCATGAACCCACATCTTATAAAGAGGCTAGTTCTAATCCTATGTGGCAGCAAGCTATGTCTGAAGAATTACAGGCTTTAGATAAAGCCCAAACTTGGGAATTGGTCACTCTTCCACCGGGAAAGATAGCAGTCGGATGCAAATGGGTTTATAAAATCAAAACAAAATCAGATGGATCTATTGATCGATACAAAGCTCGACTTGTAGCTAAAGGTTTTAATCAAGAATATGGTATCGATTATGAAGAAACATTTGCTCCCGTTGCTCGTTTAACCACTGTCAGAAGCCTTCTCGCAGTTGCTGCTGTTCGTAAATGGCAACTTTCTCAGATGGATGTAAATAATGCCTTTTTAAATGGTGATCTTTCTGAAGAAGTCTACATGAAACCACCTCCAGGGGTTCCACATTCCATCTCTCAAGTTTGCAAGCTTCGTCGAGCTTTATATGGCCTTAAGCAAGCTCCTCGTGCCTGGTTTGAAAAGTTCAGCTCTACCATTCGAGAACTAGGTTTTATTTCTAGTTCATATGACTATGGCCTTTTTATTCGAAAAAGGGAGACTGGTATCACACTTCTTATTCTCTACGTAGATGACATGATTATCACTGGGGATGATGTTACTGGTATCTCTGATCTCAAACAATCTCTCAGTCAACATTTTGAGATGAAAGATCTTGGCCGTCTGAATTACTTCTTGGGGCTTGAAGTTCTCTCTGATTCTGCTGGTTATTACCTCTCTCAGGCCAAATATGCTTCTGATATTCTTGCCCGGGCTGGTCTCACTGATTGTAAAACCGTTGCTACTCCACAAGAAGCAGGTCTTCGTCTCACTCCTCTTGATGGTACTCTTCTTGATGATGCAACTCTATATCGTCAGATCGTTGGCAGCTTAGTCTATCTCACCGTTACTCGTCCAGATATTGCATATGCTGTTCATATTGTCAGTCAATTTATGTCAGCTCCGCGATCTACCCACTATGCTGCAGTTCTTCGCATTCTTAGATATATTAAAGGGACTTTATTCCATGGCCTACATTTTTCATCCACATCATCTCTTGAGATTCGCGCATACTCTGATTCAGACTGGGCTGGTGACCCTACTGATAGACGTTCCACTACAGGATACTGCATTTTCTTGGGGGATTCACTTATATCTTGGCGCAGCAAGAAACAGTCACTTGTCTCTCGCTCGAGTACTGAGGCAGAATATCGTGCTCTTGCAGACACTACTCAGGAACTCATTTGGCTACGCTGGCTCCTTTCAGACATGGGAGTTTCTCATCGTCTTCCAACTGTCATTGGGTGTGATAATCGGAGTGCTATTCAAATTGCCCACAATGATGTCTTTCACGAACGAACAAAACATATCGAGATTGACTGTCATTTTGTTCGTCAGCATGTGTCCAGCAATTCTATCCGCCTTATTTCCATCTCATCCATAGATCAACCCGCGGACATATTCACTAAAGTTCATCCCACAGGTCGCTTTCAGAATTTGCTTTCCAAACTCAAGCTGGCCTTCCATTTGCCACCTTGAGTTTGAAGGGGGGTGTTAGAAATGATTATATTCTCCAACATCATTAGCATTATTCTTTGTAATTATTAAAGCTTAGCATTATTCTTCTTTCCTCTTCTTTTCCTTTATTCCCTCCTCCATGTTTCCCTCATTGTCTCCTCCTTTCTTCCTCATTTTAAGGCTTCTTGTTTCCTTCTTTACTTGTATATATATACATGCCATTTCCCATTGTAATACACAACATTAATAGATACAAACATTCATTTTCTCTCACTCTCTCTCTAAGTCTTTCAAGGTAAAAATCTAATGATAGTATTTTGGTCAGTCAACAAGTTATGATAAGTCAACAAGTTATGATATCAAACTAACATTCTACTATAGGTTATGAACTATAATTCTCGAATCATGTAGAGAATCATGACAAATACCTGAGTCAGAATACAAGCGTACCGTTAGCATTAGAAAAGGAAAATATGATCATTATCAGATCAAGAAAGTTCACCAATGGAAGCAGATATTTAACACATGCTGACATGCATGTAAGCATGCCGCATACATACTCAGTGACCAAAATGCAAGGCAGAAGGGAGACAGCATGAATCTGAAAATTTTGTAGTAACGAAGACATGATTTGGAGGGGGAAGGGGGAGAGAGAGAGGGAGAGGGAGAGGGAGAGGGAAGGAGGGGGGAGAGAGAGAGACCTGAAGTAACTCTCTTTCTTTGCCCTCCTGAAACACCCCTGATCATATCATTGCCGACGATTGTATCCGCGCATACATCAAGACCAAGCACTTTCAAAAAGTAATCGGTTGTGATGTTGTGCTTTTTACCGGCAACTGATGCTGCCTGAGCAACATTTTTTTAAACAAATATTAGTATAAATTACTGTGTGATATGGGTTTGACAAGGTTGGTGAAATAACATGTATTATGATATCACATATAATTGGCATTGCTAAAAAAATCTTAATGGACAACCTTCATAAAAGCATCAATTTCAGGGCTGGGGCGTATATTTCTTTGCTTCTCTAAAAGAGTAAGATCCTTCAGATATCCTGCAAATTAAAGGTTAAGAAGGAGGAGGAAAAAGTGAATTACAAAGCCACAATTTCATACCAAATTTAAAAACTCGTCTTAGATATTAACAGGTTGGAAACATAAAGTTTTAAGCAGTTGATAAGGAATATAATTGGTGACCCCCATGAAATCTTGCATACACAAGATGGTCATGCGATTCAAAGTGGCATATAGAGAACTTAAGTCCACCTGTAGGGTTAAAATATGAAAGAGAACCTTTGAAATGAGAGTAACACAGAATGTATTACTTCATATACGTAAAACCATAAAATTGAATAAAAAAGAGCAATATACATATATCGCGTTGTAGTTAAAATTTGATCACAGGTCATATTCCTCAAGATTTATCCCAACTCCATATATTGCAAGGACAATTAAGTATAACACTGAGAAAAATTCAAAAAATATTATTTCTTCAAAAATAAAAGCAAGAAAAAGCAAGAGCAAAAGGTATATTAAGAAGAAGGGTAAGAACGGCAAAACCGAACCATATAATTTGAACGATGACAAGTACGATGTTAAGACAATAGGATTGATACTCCAGAGCAGAACAAATCAACAAGCAACCAAAACAATTGCCTTTTAATGGTTAGAAAAACCAACCTCCAAAGCCTTCACTTGCACCTTGCCATCTAGCAGCAAGATCTAAAGTTTCTCGGACAGTTAGCTCTCCAGTATGATTATCTGTTTGACTTATGTAGGCTGAAGTCCGTTGAACGCAAAACTCATCAAGCTTATGGCCATTGTATGTAATATTCCCACTTTTCTGAAATCGAAATAGTCTATGAGTTTCTTAACGCAAATGGGGGTCATTTAATAAGCCTCTACTGAAAAAACAGGTTCTACTGCTGCGTTCAGCATTTAGCATTCAGACCTCAGCCTTCAACATTCAGATATTAGAGAAACAAAAGACATATTACGCTATGAGTCTGTGCTCAAAATGAAGACAACACTTGAAACTCGTAAGTTGAAAATATGTTGGACATTGTTCACACTTGCATCTATCTTTGTAAGTATCGAGCATGTACATTTAATGACCCTGATGCATGATTTAATTTTCCTACCAACAGATGTGTTTTCTTCTTTTTGTCTGTCTGACTGAAAGAAGATTATGACTATCTTGGGGGAGGCAGAGTATGAAAAGTGCAGTGCGAGTCCAATATAAGTTGATGTTAGGAAAAGAAAGTGAAAAAAAGGCATTCTCAGTTATACATTGTTCCATTCCTGGCAAAAGAAAAGGAGAAACAAAGCAAGTTTACCACTCTGAGATTATTTTCTAAATTTACAAATATGAACAAGAACTCCCCCATTCCTTAATTCTAAACCATACATCTTGCCACACTCCTTTTAATCATCAGCTCTGGAGTTTGGACATGGCCGCAGCCCGCATGGGTTAATAAATTCCAGAGTTTATTAGGCTTATTATCACTGTTGAAAAGTTAAATTGTTGGCCCACTCTTGACAGCTTAGGTTTATCATGCACACTATATTGTTTATGTACAAAGTGCAACTTGGTTTGTTTGGTTTGTCTCTCCGCGTGCGACCGGGAGTGTTGGAGAGCATGATATGCATTGTTAGCCCATTACCTAACAACTTAAGCTTTTGGGGGAGATGGTTCTTAACATAGTATTAGAGCTCAAGTTCCATAAGGTCTCAAGTTCGAATCCTACCTAGCAGCTTAAGCTTTTGGGAGAGATGGTTCCTAACATGATATCAAAGCTCAAGTTCCGCAAGGTGTCGGGTTCGAATCTCCCCGCTTGCATTTGTTTTCCCTTTCGTGTTTGTGCATTATGCACCTTATGATATTTGTGCACCGAGTGCAGTTTATGCATTGCATAACATCTTAAGCTTTTGGATCTAGCAATTACATTGCCCATTAACATAACATTAAGAAAGTGAAAGTGGAAGTGGAAGTTTCAAATTCTCCACCCGCTCTCTTTCTAATGCCTGGAAAGTTCTTTAATCCAATGTCATTAAAACAATTATCTAGAATTTTGTTGCAGGTCCAGAATAAAAAATGATTATTCTGAAAAGCTATACGCTATAGACTATATATGACTTTGCACTACCTAAGGCCCAAACTAATTTTTTTTTTTTAAATAAGTTCAAAGTCTCTTTTAACTAGGAACAACCAAAATCCACTCCAAGTCTCTCTCAGTCTCAGTGAGAATCAAACCTGAGATTAAAGCCTATTCGATTGTTCATCACTCTAAAATCATTTGAATCATGGAAACAACATTAAAAGTTGCAAATTTACGCCATAAATTATAAATAAAATCACGTATTGAAATACTTGAAATTCAATAACCTACATTAACATAATATAAAATATATATCAGATTCAAATCAACTCCACATAATTATATTGAAAAGAGTAAGTCCAAGATTCATCAATTTAAAATAAATTTAACTTATAAATTAGATAACGAATGCACCCATGCAGCTGTACACGGGGAAGTGTTAGCGTACTAACCTTCAAGCCAGCATCAAGTTTCCCCGCAAGAGCTAAAAGCAAAGTGGATTTGCCGGAACCCGGAGGCCCCAAAAGCAACGATATCCTAGTAATCAACAGCGGCAAACATAGATATACATTAAGAGCTACCATCATTTTCTTGTTAGAGAGATATATAGATGGATCACATCATTCAATTAAGGCAAAATAAACATATTTGTTAACCTCGTCCAAAAAAACAAATGGAAAATGTTAACAACCACTGGGACAAGCTTGTCCTTCTTGGAGCACACATCAATCTCTCCCTCGCATAATACGTGTTTGGGAGTTCTAATTTGGAGAAAAATCTAAAGAATTGATATTTTTTTTAATAAAAATTGTTATAATAATTAAGTTGTAACTCGTGGTTAAAGACACAAAGATACTATTATATAGATATTACCACAGATTCATCGATCCTCCTCCTTAAAAGTTGTGAAAATCACTCTAGAGTATTATAGAGGAAAGGTGTTTAAATTTAGACCCTGTATTTATATTTGATAGTTTAGATTGAATCCCACTTTAAATAATATTAAAACTATGTCATTTTATTAAACTCATAATTTAACATTATTCTTCCTTCCGTCCTTGGTGTATCAAGACACGAACAATTATGATGTTAACTCATACGATCCAGGTCTAATAATAACGCGAACGGAATAATATAATGCATGACATTTGTGCGGTAACTATACTGTATTGCTTTGACATTGTATTTGTAAAAGCTAAGAAGGTAGTAATAGAATTGAAGAAGTGTTTTTTGTATTATTGAATGTGTATTTGTCTACAATGAGAACCCTCTAATATATACAAGTGAAGAGGGAAGAAAGAATAAACATGATGATGAAAATAAGCAACATAATTACATACCAAATGATGAAGAATAAACATGATGATGAAAATAAGCAACATAATTACATACCAAATGATGAAAGCAAGCAACATAATTACAATACACATCAAAAGAACATAGAGATGGTATATTCCTTTAACACCCCCCCGCAAGCTCACGATGACTTGGAAAGCAAGTGGAGCTTGGACACCAGAAAGCGGAAGCGAGTAGTTACATGGGATTTTGTGAAAAGATCAGCTGGTTGAAGTGCGGTAGAGATGTGTGGTAGCCGAATGTGTCCTTGGGATAGATGATGACGAGTAAAGTGACAGTCCACTTCAATATGCTTGGTCCGCTCGTGAAAGACATCGTTATGGGCGATTTGGATGGCACTTCGATTGTCACAAAATAGAGGTGTGGGATCCGTAATAGTGATGCCCATATCTTGGAGTAGCCAGCGAAGCCAAATGATTTCTGCGGTGGTGTGAGCAAGAGCACGATATTCAGCCTCAGCACTGGATCGAGCAATAACAGTTTGCTTCTTACTTTTCCATGAAATAAGAGAGTCTCCCAGAAAGATGCAGAAGCCCGTGGTGGATCGCCGATCATTTATATCACCAGCCCAGTCAGAATCAGAGTATCCCTGGAGCGTAAGACTCGAGGCTGATGATAGATGTAAGCCTTGGTAGATGGTCCCTTTGATGTACCGAATGATGCGAAGAACAGCAGCAAAGTGGACAGAGCGCGGTGCAGACATGAATTGACTCACAATGTGGACAGCATAGCTGATATCGGGCCTGGTGATGGTGAGATAGTTGAGACTACCAACGAGCTGCCGATATAATGTAGGGTTGGCCAGTGGAGTACCATCTGAAGGAGAGAACTTAACATTCATTTCAAGCGGAGTATCGGCGAGCTTGTGAGTCAAGTAAGGTTCTTTTGATTCTTCTGGTTTTGTTGTGCAGGACCGTTCGACAGGGACATCAGTTGGGACAGGCCATAGAGTCGGACGCCTAATGATTTCTGCGGTTGACCTACGCCGTTAGAACACTGTTCATAAAAAAAAAAAAAAAAAAAAAAAAAAAAAAAAAAAAAAAAAAACCAAACACTTGTTTCTGGGGTTTTTCCGTCTTCCGTACTCAATCGTGGGCTCCGTTCCTGCCAATTCCATTCCTATCATCCTCACTTCAGGTTTTATTTTTGTTATATCTACCCCATTTCTTTAACATGTCTTCCAATTCAGAAATACCTATTACCATTAAGCTTGATGGCAACAATTACAGTCATTGGTCTATGTTGTTTCGCAATTTTTTGAAAGGAAAAGGCCTCTGGAATTATGTCTCTGGCAAAGAAACATGTCCTGCTGATACTGATCCCAAATTTTCTGAATGGGATATTAACAACAACAAAATCTTGACCTGGATTGCCAATACCGTAATCCCATCTATTAGCATACAACTCGGCAAATGTGATACTGCACAAAAAGCTTGGCTTTTTTTGGCAAACCGGTATGTACAATCCAACTTTGCCAAAAAGTACAAGCTTGAACAAGATATTCGAGCACTCCAGCAACAAGTGGGCCAATCTGTTTCCGACTTTCACTCCAGTATGTCCCTTATCTGGGATCAGTTGGAACTTATGGAGCCACAATGGACCACTGATCTGAAATTATGGGAGACCTTTCGTGAGGAGACTCGTCTTGTCCAGTTTCTAATGGCTCTCAGAGAAGAGTTTGAACCGCTACGGGCTGCCATGCTTCACCGAAAGCCTCTACCTACCGTTGAAGTAGCCTTAACTGAACTCATTACTGAAGAAACCCGCCGTGGCATCTCTTCATCTCTGTCCTCCGTGTTCATTGCAACCCCTCGCCCTCAATCACAGTTTTTTCGCCCTCCCACATATCACCCTTCCCCACGCCCTCCTCATTCCTCCTCATACTCTCCCCATTCTTCTCCTAGGGCAATTAGAGGTTTATCACCGGTTAAATGTAATTACTGTAAAGAAATTGGTCACACCGTCAAGTACTGTCCCTCTCCTACTTCACGGTACATGCGTGGCTTACACCACTCCTCCCACCCTACTGCTGCCTTCACATCGCCTGACCCATCAAATATCAACTCTCCATCTCCACCTGGTTTTTGTCCGCAAACCACTCCCATGGAATCCGCCAATCCTTCCCGTCTCAATCATACTGTTGCATCTGCCTTCTCTGCTCCTACTGGAACACCGGTCTCTCCATGGTTCCTCGACTCTGGAGCTTCCAACCACATGACCTTTGACAATACCCACTTTGTCACTTCTAGCCCGATAGACTCATCTCCCCCGATCCATACAGCTAGTGGATCCACTATCTCTGCTAGCCACATTGGTTCCATCCATACAGCCAACGGTTTGTCTGTTCCTGATGTCCTTCTTGTCCCTAAACTATCTATGCAACTCTTATCTGTTGGTCAACTATGTGACCTTGGGCTAACCGTTTCTTTTGATTCTTCTGGTTTTGTTGTGCAGGACCGTTCGACAGGGACATCAGTTGGGACAGGCCATAGAGTCGGACGCCTATATGTGACGGACAAGTTACAACTTCCTTCCCTCACTGGCTCTTCCTTTGCGACATTTACCCCAATCCCTCCTCCTTTTTTTCCTGGCATTCTAGACTAGGTCATGTTTCCTTTTCTCGTCTTCAATTTATGGTTAAACAAGGGTTGTTAGGACCAGCTACATTAGATAAAGATCTCTCTTGTGTTGCTTGTAAACTGGCTAAACAACCAGCTCTTCCATTTAATAATAGTCATACTGTTTCACACTCTCCTTTTGACCTTGTGCATTCTGATGTCTGGGGTAAAGCCCCAATTACCTCTATGGGTGGGGCCCAATACTATGTTGTGTTCATTGATGATTACTCCCGCTATACCTGGACTTACCTACTTCATTCCCGTTCGGATTTTTTGAAAACTTACATTGAATTTTCCACTATGATCAAAACTCAATTTTCTAAAATCATTAAAGTTTTTCGATCCGATTCTGGGGGTGAATATTTGTCTAAATCCTTTCTTGATTTTCTTAAATCTCAAGGAACCCTTCCTCAGCTTTCTTGCTCAGACACCCCTCAACAAAATGGGGTGGCAGAACGTAAACACCGCCATCTTGTTGAGACAGCCCGAACCTTACTTATTTCTTCATCTGTCCCCTCCGTTTTCTGGGGGGAAGCCATCCATACCTCTGCATTCATCATTAATCGCATTCCTTCATTGGTTACAGGTAGCATGTCTCCCTTTGAACGTCTTTTTGGTACCAGACCTGATTACTCCTATCTTCGTGTTTTTGGATCTACCTGTTTTGTGCTTCTCCCTAAATGCGAACGCACAAAACTTACCCCAAAGACGGCGATGTGCGTTTTCTTAGGGTATGGCATTCAACAAAAGGGTTATCGGTGTTATGACCCTCTTACCAAAAGACTACGTATCTCTCGACATGTCACCTTCTGGGAACATACCCCATACTACACATTGCATAAGGACTCTGTATCTTTTACTGAGCCCTCCCTACCGGTTGATCCATTCACTGATTCCTCTCCTCCTCCAACTATTTTTCCAAACACCCATCTCCCCACTCCTGAACCTACACCCTTACCTGCTCCTGTCCCTGAAATCACACATGCCGATGACTCTACGCCCTGTCCTGACTTGATCAATCCCATTGACGGTTCTGAGCCACGTCCTACTCGTGATCGTCGCCCACCGGCTAAGCTCTCAGATTATCATTGCTTCCTCTCTGCCATGCTGTCTCTCCATGAACCTACCTCCTACCGCGCTGCTTCCTCAGACCCTCTTTGGCAACAGGCTATGGCTGAGGAACTTACTGCTCTCCAACAGACCAATACATGGGAGCTTACCACCTTACCTAACGGTCACTCTATTGTTGGTTGCAAATGGGTTTACAAAATCAAAACTAAGGCTGATGGTTCTATTGATCGATACAAGGCTCGTCTAGTTGCCAAGGGCTTCACTCAAGAATATGGCATTGATTATGAGGAAACCTTTGCTCCTGTCGCCCGTATGACTACTGTGCGCACTCTCATTTCAGTTGCATCTATCAAACAGTGGACGATTCATCAAATGGATGTCAAGAACGCCTTTCTTCATGGTGATCTCTCTGAAGTAGTTTATATGCAACCTCCTCCAGGCCTTCCTCACTCCCCCGGGCAAGTATGCAAACTACGGCGTGCTCTCTATGGTCTCAAACAAGCACCCCGAGCCTGGTTTGAAAAGTTCTCCACTGCTCTCCTCCAACATGGTTTTTCTCAGAGTACACATGACTCCGCTATGTTCACCTCTTCCTCCTCTCTGGGCATTGTTGTTCTCCTGATATATGTCGATGATATGATTATTACTGGGAACAATTTGGACGGTATAACTCGACTCCAACAATATCTGTCTTCATGTTTTGAAATGAAGGATCTAGGTACTCTTCGTTACTTCCTGGGCATTGAAGTTGATCATTCCTCCACCGGATACTTCCTCTCTCAGGTAAAATATGCTTCTGACATTGTTGACCGGGCTGGCCTGACAGATAACAAGCTCGCCGATACTCCGCTTGAAATGAATGTTAAGTTCTCTCCTTCAGATGGTACTCCACTGGCCAACCCTACATTATATCGGCAGCTCGTTGGTAGTCTCAACTATCTCACCATCACCAGGCCCGATATCAGCTATGCTGTCCACATTGTGAGTCAATTCATGTCTGCACCGCGCTCTGTCCACTTTGCTGCTGTTCTTCGCATCATTCGGTACATCAAAGGGACCATCTACCAAGGCTTACATCTATCATCAGCCTCGAGTCTTACGCTCCAGGGATACTCTGATTCTGACTGGGCTGGTGATATAAATGATCGGCGATCCACCACGGGCTTCTGCATCTTTCTGGGAGACTCTCTTATTTCATGGAAAAGTAAGAAGCAAACTGTTATTGCTCGATCCAGTGCTGAGGCTGAATATCGTGCTCTTGCTCACACCACCGCAGAAATCATTTGGCTTCGCTGGCTACTCCAAGATATGGGCATCACTATTACGGATCCCACACCTCTATTTTGTGACAATCGAAGTGCCATCCAAATCGCCCATAACGATGTCTTTCACGAGCGGACCAAGCATATTGAAGTGGACTGTCACTTTACTCGTCATCATCTATCCCAAGGACACATTCGGCTACCACACATCTCTACCGCACTTCAACCAGCTGATCTTTTCACAAAATCCCATGTAACTACTCGCTTCCGCTTTCTGGTGTCCAAGCTCCACTTGCTTTCCAAGTCATCGTGAGCTTGCGGGGGGGTGTTAAAGGAATATACCATCTCTATGTTCTTTTGATGTGTATTGTAATTATGTTGCTTGCTTTCATCATTTGGTATGTAATTATGTTGCTTATTTTCATCATCATGTTTATTCTTCATCATTTGGTATGTAATTATGTTGCTTATTTTCATCATCATGTTTATTCTTTCTTCCCTCTTCACTTGTATATATTAGAGGGTTCTCATTGTAGACAAATACACATTCAATAATACAAAAAAACACTGTTAAATTATACAACACAAGAAATAGAGAAATTATAATGAGCAAGAATTCCATAATGGATTACATTGTTACAATCTTTTCATACATTTACAATGGAATTGACATGAATATATATACAAGTAAAGAAGGAAACAAGAAGCCTAAAATGAGGAAGAAAGGAGGAGACAAGGAGGGAAACATGGAGGAGGGAATAAAGGAAAAGAAGAATAATTCTAAGGTTTAATAATTACAAATAATAATGCTAATTTATGTTGGAGAATATCATCATTCAATATCATCATTTCTAACACCCCCCTTCAAACTCAAGGTGGCAAATGGGCGGTCAGCTTGAGTTTGGAAAGCAAATCCTGAAAGCGTCCTTTTACTACATGAGATGATCTCCAACAAATTGGAAAACTAGATCTAGAACATAATGATTATAATTACATAATTAAAGAAATTAAAGAACAAAACATAATGAATACGGAAGCAGTGGAGCATGGAAGCAGGAACATGGAGGCATGTGTGCAGGAGCATGGAGGCATGTGCTTAGATCTACTTTAACACCCCCCCTCAAGCTGAAGGAGGCTCTTAGGGATCCGAAGCTTGGATACGAGAAAATGGAATTTGTTTTTTTTTTTTTTTTTTTTTTTTTTGACATGTTCGATGATTGACCGGCAGACGGAACGGCGGTAACGGCGATGACGGGAGCCGACGGAACGGCGAGGTCCGGTGTAGAATTTCCGGAGGAAAAAACTTGATCTGAATACACGAGCAGTACGTATAACAGTAACAAGAAATTGAATCAGAATACTTGGAGGTGCAGCGAAAGGCGACCCGCCGGAAATATTAAATTGAAGAGATTGAATATATATAGATATGTTTTTTTTTTTTTTTTTTTTTTTTTTTTTTTTTTTTTTTTTTAGAGAGGTGGAAGAGTAGCAGTGGTGCTAGTAGTCAATGATGGCCCTTTCTTTGGTTTTGGTTTTAGAGAGATAAACTGAAGTTTCGATATGAGAGGCGAGAGGTTTCCGAGGGTGTTGGTGGTGCGGAAGGAAGGGAACACACATTATTGAGATAAAAAAGAGAAAGGCGATGGATTCTGAGAATCATCAGCACCAAAATTCAAGATATCAGTGAAGTTAGAAGCAGAGAGCGAATTGTATCCTATATCTCCTAAGGTAGTCCAATCCGGAGTCATTAATCCGGCAACCTCCGCAACAGAACTAATTTGAGGAGATTCCTTTGAGAAACCATCCAAAGCAACTTGGTAATCTGACAGAGTCGGATATGCCGGCATATCCACTGCTGTCAGAGGATCCCCGTGTTCTGAAAGATTCACGGTCGGTAGATGGATATCAGGGGTTGATGAAAGGAGCTTTAAAAAACTTTTGTAGTGAGGATGCTCCAACAAATCTTCCTGGGTCGGAAGAACCCCAGGTTCTAGAGGATTCTCTGAGGGGCCAGATGGAGAAGCGAAGGAGCCTGGTGGGTGAGCAAGGGAGTTGGATGGATTGGCCCTTGAGGAACTTGCAGGAGGGTTAAAGGAGCCAGGTGGAGAGGCAAAGGAGTCGGATGGGTGAGTAAAGGAGCCGGATGGAGAAGCGAAGGAGCCTGGTGGGTGAGCAAGGGAGTCAGATGGATTGGCCTTTGAGGAACTTGCAGGAGGGTTAAAGGAGCCAGGTGGAGAGGCAAAGGAGCCGGATGGGTGAGTAAAGAAGCCGGATGGAGAAGCGAAGGAGCCTGGTGGGTGAGCAAGGGAGTCGGATGGATTGGCCCTTGAGGAACTTGCAGGAGGGTTAAAGGGGCCAGGTGGAGAGGCAAAGGAGCCGGATGGGTGAGTAAAGGAGCCGGATGGGTAGGCAAATGACCTGGAGGCTGGAGATTTCTCCGGCAGTTTTCCGGTCGAACGGTGGCGGCGTCGACCAGAGTCGGATGGAGAAGCGAAGGAGCCTGGTGGGTGAGCAAGGGAGTCAGATGGATTGGCCCTTGAGGAACTTGCAGGAGGGACAAAGGAAAATGACGGATTAACCCTGGGAGACTCGCTGTCCAGTCGAGCATCCAACGCCGTCATTCGTGACTGCAGAGCCTCAAGCTTTTGATCAAGAGAGGTAAGGAGGGCAGCGCATCCACCAGCAGGATTTAGGATTCTTGCCTTAGCTTCAAAGAGAAACGAATCGAGAGTTTCACGATGTTTGTGATCCGGTACGTGTTGTAAAAAGAATTCAACACTTTTTACCCCGAAAACGGAAAAGATTGTGTGATAATCTCGACGATGATACGCATTTGGAAAGATTTTAACTGATTCACAAGAAGGAGGACAAGCTCTGCGGCGAAAAGAGCAGGCAGGACATGGAGTACCTCGCTGGCGGATGCTGATCGACATGGCTGATTGTATTGGATTTGAATGGGAGATTTGCAGTGAGGATGGTGCTATTGGGTGATTTGCAGTGAGGATGGTGTGTTTTGATTTTAATGGCAGGAAGCTGGTGAAAGGGTTAAAGGCGCCGATCTCGAAATTTGAATTTCGAATTTCGAGGTCGGAGCAAAAAGATGTCGGCATTTGATGATGGCGAGGGTCTGGAGTTTACGGAATTTGCGGGTTGTCGGTTATGGTATGGATTAGGGGTTGTCGGTTATGGTATGACTGAGGAAATGGACGGTGTTGCTTGGGATTGACGGAGGAGAGAATCGGGAAGTTGAACGAGTGGATGAGTGGTGCAATGAGATCAACGGCTCTTGATGTTAGAATAGGAAAATAAGAAGGTTTAGGGGCTAGAATAGAAATATCAGAAAGTACAGGGGTGAAATTGTAAATATATCTGACGGTGTCTGGAATATTCCGTCAATTCTGACGGCAAGCAAACGGCGTTAACCGCTGTCTGGATGTCACGTGGCGGACACGTGGCGCTGACTGGATGCCACGTGGCGGACACGTGGCGCTGACTGGATGCCACGTGGCACTGACTGGATGCCACGTGGCGCTGACTGGATGCCACGTGGCGCTGACTGGATGTCACGTGGCGTACACGTGGCGCTGACTGGATGCCACGCGGTGCTGACTGGATGTCACGAGCGCTGGCGTGGCTGACACGTGGCACTTGTGTGTCAATGATGTGGCAGTTGCAGTTTGTAAGGAAATAGAGGAAAAATAAAATGCTATTAGTAGGAATCGAACCTTGCACTAAGCTGTGGTTACCTGATGGTCTTGCCAGCCAGGCTGAATGCTTCAATAATAATTATTTGGACGTGGTTTTATTTGAACAGGTTTGCTGCGTAAAGTCTGATTCGAGTAGTGTTTGGAGGCGTATTTGATTTGTTTGATACTGGTGATAGGTGTGGTGGCTTGGTGGCGAGGTTGTGTGGTGGCTGGTGGTTGGTGGCGAGGTCGTGGTGGCTAGTGGCGAGGTTGTGCTCTGATACCATGTTAAATTATACAACACAAGAAATAGAGAAATTATAATGAGCAAGAATTCCATAATGGATTACATTGTTACAATCTTTTCATACATTTACAATGGAATTGACATGAATATATATACAAGTAAAGAAGGAAACAAGAAGCCTAAAATGAGGAAGAAAGGAGGAGACAAGGAGGGAAACATGGAGGAGGGAATAAAGAAAAAGAAGAATAATTCTAAGGTTTAATAATTACAAATAATAATGCTAATTTATGTTGGAGAATATCATTAACAGTATTTAACTCTTGTATATATGATAGTAATTGACTTTGAGATTAATATTGCCAAAGCAACAAAAATCATATATATTAACTTAAATCCCACAATTGAGTGCAACAATTATAGTTTATATACATATATTAGTTATCTTGTACGAATATAATATACAATATATATTAAGTTGAGAGTGTGTGCGTATATATATATGTTTATTAATATATATCGTGAATATAATAGATTCAATTAATTTGTGTTTAAAATGGAAAAAACAGAAACAAATCATGCAAATGTTAAATGTCACGCATTATATTATTCCATTGCTGTTATTATTACACCTAGAACGTATGAGTTAGCATCATAATTATTCATGTTTTGGTACAACAATGACAAAAGGAAGAATAACGTTAAATTATGGGTTTAATAAAATGATGTAGTTTTGATATTGTTCTAAATGAGATTAAATATAAGTGATCAGATATAAATAAAATGTGTAGATTTAAGCAAATCACCTACACAATGGTTTTCATGACTCTAGAGGAATTAGATGATATATATGCTACTTCATATCGTCATAATATCAGCCAATTCCGTTCTTTTAACTACCTGAGGAAGAATTTGCAAATTGATAAAACACAGTGGTTGGATTTTCCATCTCCAAGAAAAAACACTCTTATCTCCTATCAAAATTAAAAAATTCTAATTCTCCTTTTGCGGCTTCAACTCTCACATAAAGCTCTTAACTTTCACATAAAGTTCTTACTTCAACAATTCAAAAGTTGGAGAAGGCTTTTTACTAATAAATCGATAGTCAAAATCATTCCATTTCGGATCTATTACAACAACGCCACAATTCTTTATCACTTAGGGTGTATTTGACATGCTGGATTAGGAAGCCGGATATGATTATTTAATCCCATCCGGATGGGATAAAACAATCTCACCTCTTAATTGGGATTTATTAATCTCTTTCTCGGTGGGATAAGAAGGGTAAGTTGAATAAATAATCCGCTTGAATATCTAATCTTGACGAACACCAAACATGTGATATGATAAAGTTATTATATCCCTCCCTTTTATCATGCACGACAAAAGAAAACCTTAGATTTTAGAATTCAAAAATTATTACCTCTTATTATATAGATTATTTTAGTTGCATAATTATAATAGAATTTTCTTTTTTCCTTTTCAACTAAGGAAGAAATTTTATATTCCTTTTGTAGACTATTAAAGGAAGAATAAGAATAGTACTATTTTAATTTTTTCCATATAACAAAATCTTCCTCAGATTATAAAATGCAACTCTTAAACTTGCGATGAACCCTAACGGTGTTTTGCCAGCGGCCCAGCATGTGAAATCTTTTGTAGAGATGATAAGTAACTCAGATTTATGATCAATTCCTATTCGGTCGCCATGTTCTCATCGTGGCGAACCTGCTCTATTCTTTACGGAGGAGGATGTTGCTAAGCTAGCTGCCCCTTTCAAGTTTTCTCTTGTTGGTAAGTTCTCTCATGGCCGTCCTTCGCTGGCTGATATTAGATCATCTTTAGTTTCAATTGGCTTGAAAGCTGCAACTACTATTGGCTTATTGGATAATAAACATGTTTTGATTCGATTTCACCATGAGGAGGATTTTCGAAGGATGTGGTTGCGGAAACAATGGTACTTGAAGTGGTATCCAATGAGGGTTTTTAAATGGACTCCGGATTTTAGTGTGGATGCTGAATCAACGTTAGCTCCAGTTTGGGTTGAATTTCCCCAGCTTCCTGTGCATCACCTTTTCAAATCAAGTTTATTTTCACTTGGTAGTACCATAGGTAGGCCAGTGAAGATGGATGTGGCTAAATTAGATTTAACAAGGCTTAGTGTAGCTCGAATTTGCATTGAAATGGATCTTCTAAAAAACTTTCCAAATCGAATCTGGATTGGTGTTGGTTTATGAGAAAATTCCAAAGTATTTTACTCATTGTTTAAACCAAGGGCATGAAATCATGGAATATAAACTTAAAGGTGAGAAAAGGGAAAGTAAACATAAAGGAAAGGAGAGACAACAAACTCAAGCTTATGTCCCTCGGTATAAAGGTGAAACATCTCGATTAATTGGTCCAAACGCTGCTCTAGTGGAGAGCACTTCAAGTGTTCGAGGTAATGCTTTGGTCATTTCTAGAGAAGCTCCTGATGATTTTTCTTTGCCCATTCTTCCTGCAGGGTAGCCTTGTTTAGCTCATGTTCAAATTCCTAATCGAACTCAACTTATAATTCAAGGAAATGTTGGTATTTTAGCTGATAAGTATGGGGCAAGTAGCTCTAATTCTAAAAAAGGGGAGGAAGAGGATGGTATTATTGTTGGGGCAATTGATATACAACCGACTCCGTGTAGCGTTATTGGTAATCAGGCAAGTAATGGGGTTACAAAAAGGGGAGAGACTAATTTTAAAGAGACTGGTGAAGTTAATGATGAAGGAAAAAAAAGAAGAAGAATAAGAAGAAGGAGAGCATGATGATAGGGAGGAAGAAGAAGAAGAAGAAGAAGAAGGAAGAGAAGGATGAGTTGATAAGGATGATAAAATTGAGAGTAATGAAAGCTTTGATCTTTTGGTTGAATACAAAAAATAAAATTGACTACCGAAATAACAAGAGTGTCACCTAATCGAGTTCCATGTAATTCAACTACATCTTCTAATGAGGTCAATAATCACATTTCAAATTGTCGATCCTGGGTGGAAGTTAAAGATGGTTTCACGGAAGTGTATTCTAAGAGAACAAAGAAGAATTGAAAAAATCTTTGAAGGAGATATCAACGCAACTTCATTTTGATCAAGATGAGTCTCATCTATTAAATCAAGGGCAATTTGACATCCTAAGGCTTCTTCATGAGCGGACAAAAAAACAAATTCGAAAACCGGTGCGTTTTGAGTAGTATAGGGTTGGTATATTTGATATGAGGATTTTGATTTTGTAATCTTGTTTTGTGATCTAATAAAATTTTAGGGGCTTTTGCCTCCTTTGCCTTAAAAAAAAGAAAAAGAATAGTACTATTTTAAAAGTTGTAACATATACTTTTAAAGTTGTACATTATTCTAATAATAATGATAACTGTTTTGACAATAAAGCCATCCTAAAAAATTAATTAAATTTTTCTCACTATTTCTTTTCATCGATTAATACTTTTTTTTTTACCTGAACTCTCAAACACAATGTAAATGTACTAAGTAAAATAACATAGATATCCCGTCTAATTAAACTCTCAAACACAATTTAAATGTACTAAATAAAATAACATAGATATCCCGTCTAATTACGGTGATTGATGGATAAGGTTTGTTATTTTCTGGCAAAAAGAAAATTAAATACTACGGAAAATAATTTTGTAGTTTTTTAATTGTATTTTTGTTATTTTTAAAAAATAAAATTTAAGTGTTTAATGAAGTGGTGATGACCGGAATATTTTGATTAGGCCTAGCAATAGGTCGTGTACATGTTAGTTTTGTATCAAATTAAAATTATATCGGGTGAAAAGTGCCTCTACCCGTACACGACTATTTTAATAAACGGGTGGAAGCTTCAAATTTATACACAATCCATTTAATTAATGAATGACACGGCCTAATTTGTTTAACCTATTTAAAATAAACAGTTTGATTCGGGTTGTATTTGAATAATATTTAGTGGCATGCTAATAATTCAATTAAGTAATTAACCACTAAAATATACACACTCAATAATTTATATATATATGCAACAATAATAACTAAAAACCATCATATATTATAATTGTGATGGAATTTGATAATTTAGAAAGCCAGAAATTTTGGAGGCATGAAATCAGCGTGGAGAAAAAGAAAAGTCATGAGTGAAGGTAAAATATTTAATACAAAATTTTAAAAATTTTAAAAGCCTTAGATAAATATTTGTTTATCATATATAGGCTACACGAGTTACTAACAGGTTTACACAATCCAAAACTAACTCGTATTCTTATTAGGTTAAACATATTTTATTCGGGTATCACGAATTTACATAAAATCGACTTGTTTTATAAACAAGTTTAACGGGTCAACTCGATTATGACCCATACCCTTTAAGGGTTTATCCAAATCCAATAAATTAGTGTCAATTTTGTGTCATGCTGTAAATTGCTGGACCTAATTTTGATCAATCACTTGCAAGGGTACCATAGCTATTTTAAGAGGATGGTCAATAAATTCGAACTATTTTTTTGTTCTATAATTTGGACGATATTGAAATGTGTTAAATGTGGTGTAATGCACAAGAGATAGTTTCGATTTATGAAAAGATTTTCAATGAGCCGAATGATTATTCAATGAAATCATACAAATCTATTACTATGAAAGGGAAGAGTCCATTTACGGCTATGACACCATTTATTCCTACTTTCCTATCGCTAATTTGTCATGTACCTATTTTATTCCTCTCGGTAATTTGACTACTCCTATAGCTTTTGTTTTCAATAAAATATATACAAGTGTTATAGTTCGAACGACCTCATTATTAATAATAACAATTTCAACCAATTAATTAACAATATTTTAATGCTTAGTTTTGCTTACCCATGTAAATAACGAGTGCACGTGCATCACGTGTGTGACATGTATAGTATTTTCAAAGTCAACCGATAAAGTAAACCTTGATTATTTTTCCTTTTTTAAATATAGGTATTGATATTAGCGCTTCATATAAATATTTTAACACTTTAAAATCGTATTTAGTGACACTTTATATGTATTTTTTAGAACACATTTTATGCATTAAATATACTTTCTAGAATGTTAAAATACTCATGTAGAATGTTAATAGTGACCCCCTTAAAAATATATTGTGATAAATACTATATCAATGACAATAAATTTGGACCACACAACTTTCTTCTTAATCTACAACCACTACCAGGGCCGTGCTACTAAGGCGAAGGGGAGAAGGGGCAAGGGGGGAGGCAATTGAACCCCTTCTATATGGGGTATTTTTTGAAAATATATATATATATATATATAGATAGAGAGAAAGAGAGAGGGGGGGATTTGTTTGGAGAACTTTATAATTTAGGATATCTAAGCGTAATAATTGGCTTTTATCACACGAATGCCGTTACCTTAGAAATAAGTTTTGACCTAAGATTATTAATTATATCAAAATATAGAAAATAACAAAACCTAGACCCATTCTTCTTCGATCTTATCTCCCCTTTTATTTCGACAAAATACTCAAACCCACTACTCTTGCTCTTCTTACCCCTTCTTTTTTTTTCTCCTATGGCAGCGCCAACACCACGATTTCTATCATCACCATGCACTACGATTAACCATTCAAAGGTTCCCAGTATCTTTGATGCATCGATGGAGCTTTTATCTGTCACTCAAATACTACACTAGCGTTTTACAATTTTAGATAAGGTTTTGTATACGTATATATGTTTAAATTTGTATTTTTTTTCAAAAAAAATAGCTAAAAAATTCTTTATTTTATTTAGATCTATCCATAATTTATAGTATATAGTATATGTATATGTGTGTCTATTTTTGTCGTGAAAAGTATTGGATATGTACACGTATAGTGTTTTTGAATTTATATAAAGGAATAATGCTATTGTGTTCGCGTTAAAATTTTATGGCTTTAAATATTTGTGTATGTATATATTGTTAGAATATTCTCCATGTTTTCCTCCTCCCATGTTTTCCTCTTTGTTCTCCTCTCCCTATCTTCCTCCCCTTTTCTCTCCTTATTTTTCTCCATGTTTTTAGGTTGTCTTATAATTTGTTTTCCCTTTGTATCACTATATATTTGTTAGTCTTGTATTGTAAAGAGATGGAGTGATTGTAACAATGTAACCCCTTGTGGATTTCTTGCTCATTAATATAATTTCTCTATTTCAATGTTGTATAATTTATCATGGTATCAGAGCGAGGTTGTGCTCTGATACCATGATAAATTATACAACATTGAAATAGAGAAATTATATTAATGAGCAAGAAATCCACAAGGGGTTACATTGTTACAATCACTCCATCTCTTTACAATACAAGACTAACAAATATATAGTGATACAAAGGGAAAACAAATTATAAGACAACCTAAAAACATGGAGAATATTCTAACATATATATATATGTAAACAAAGTGAAAAAATTAAGATAATATCAATTTGCGGAAAACATTAGGTAAAGGATACAATCTAAGATTGAAAAGAAATCGATTTTAGATGTTGGAGATTCTTCAACGAATCCGTGAAGCAGCAATTAGAGAAAAATGAGGAGTTACAGCAGTTCGTGATGGCTTCGATGGTGAAGATGAGAATCATGTTGATGGTGGAGATGAGATGATAAGTGATAGTGAATAAGAACAAGTGGATCCTTAGGTTAGGGCAAATATGTCATTTGATAAAAAATAAGGAGGATTCCAAGAAATCCTTAGGTTTTCCCCCAAATTTGAAGGGAATAAAAATTGATCAATTGGTGGAATTTAGTATTCCTAGGAATTATGAATTCCCTCCTAAAACTCTAACCGCAAACACTTGAATCCTATCTAAAATGGAATGTAAGATTTCAAGAATTACCAAAAACCAGAACCAAACAGACCCTTAGCTAGTTAAATTCTTGTTTCCGCCACTGACCACTATTGTTTACGACCATCGCTACAAAGGATGAAAATATAACCACCACAATAACAATGAACACAAAAGTTTGACAATTATATCTACGTAAATTGAATCTTCATACGAGAAGAAAGAGTACGGTAACATACTATAAAGCCTACGGATGGCTTGCTATAACTTTTACTAATTTGGCACTGACCTTGTCAAAAGTACGTACACATTTTGGAAAAAAACAAAAATACACATGTTTCTCCTAGACATCAACCTAAAACTTTATTTTTTTGGTGGTTGAGAGTTGCCAGCATCTAACCGTTTTAGCACCTTCTTCATTCATCACTCCCTTTACAACCCATGTTTGAATCATGTGATTGGTAATCGGTTATCACTCCCTTTCGCTTCATGGGGCACTGAAGCCATCACGATATATAGAGCAAAAAATAATTTATATATATAGTTCATTTCAGGTATTCAACTTGTGAATTTACATTATAGATCATTTTAGGTGTAAACTTGGGAATTTACATTATCTATCGAACTTATGAATTCACAAACATCAGAGTTTAGTTTCAAGTGGTTTAATTACGTAAAACTCGGATTCGAAACTTGTATCCACCCTCCTTTTGGAATCACCCAATCTATTTACTTTCTTGTATAAAAAAGAAACTATTGAATTTACAAACATCACCAAAAAATATATTACTGTACTTTTCTACCGGAAATGCGGAAATTGGGTGTTTATATTATAGTTTTTCTTTTTAATTTGACAATAAATAGTTATTTTACAAATTTAATTAATTCATATTTTGAATATTGCTTATAATGTAATTCCTTAACTAATTAAATTAGCCCATACTTAATTACTTCTTTTTTTTGGAACAACTATTTACTTCATTATTTCGATTTTTACCTTTTCTATTCATTTCAAATTACAGTCTAGTTATAATAACTAATAAAGAGATTAACATCAAAGAATCAATAACTCAGGATATTGTGCCCTCCTACGGGGCATGACTAATTCCGATGAACATCTAATCCAGGGAACAAAAGGACCATGCATGCATGGCTCCAAAAGTTCAAAATATCTATTTAAAATTTAAATAATTCACAATAACTATTTATAATATATTTTATTTAACCAGTGGTGTTATCGCTTTAGCCTTTCAAAAATCTAACGGAGGTCGACCATCATTATTACATCCTTTTCTTAATAGTCGTCAATATATTTAAAGTGCTTGTTTGGTTTAAATTCTTATTCATTTATCAAATTAAAAATGATAATTGCACATAGAAAATGGCGGTTTCATTAGCTTACGATCTAACCTTTTGACGTAAATTATAAGAAAGTCCTAGCTCAGCTCCTATTGTAAATTTATCATTTTAAGATTTCAGAAACAAATTAAAACTTGAGCAATAAAAGGATAAGATGACTTATTACCTTCCGGGTTTGACAGCACCACTAACATTGTTCAAGATGGTCATAGAATGTTTCTTTGGACGATAGATTCTTAAACCGGTGAAGACACTCTGCATTTCAGTTAAAAACACAGTTCATAAGTTGGTTAACAAAGCCCTTTAGATAACAATAAGAGAAACAGATCAACAAATACAAAATGAAATCAGGAACAGTTGGCACCTCAATCGCGTCTCGAGCATAGTTCACCAAAGTCGGTAAAGCTCTGGAGCCGATTTGTACATTTGCCGTGATGTTCAGATTCTCAAACCTCACTTCCACCTTCGGAACCTCAATCCCCACTCTTTCACAACGTAGAATTCAATTGGTCATTTATCAAAACAACAATTTACCGGTTCTAACTTCTAATTAAGAGAACAACAACAATAAAATATACAAGGAAAAAAAACCCATATATTTGTTATCCTCCATAAAGATCAAATCGATCATTTCGCCAAAAAAGCAACCAGTTATATATATATATATATATATTGTATTAGAGTTGAGAGCTTCCAACCCAAAATTAATTAACATTTGATTTCAAATTAGGTAGATAACAACCTAAGAAAATTACTTAACTTCAATCCGTTTTCTTTTATATATCAAAGCATTGTTCATTAGTACGTACCACCAGTGTACCTAAAGTGAATCAAAATTATTACAATACCTATATAACGTAATATGAAGATAAAGATTATTAACTATGAAGCTAATCGTCTATGAAAATCAAATCAGATTGTCCAAAAGTAACTTTATATTGAACAACCTAACAAAATTCCAAAAGTTCAATCAGTTTTTCACCTATATATCTTTCAAAAACAAATAAATACAAATGCATGTTCACATACAAATCATGAAACTGAAAAATAATTACAAAAACTCATTAGCACCACAGGCTAAAGTGAATCAAAATTAATCCAATACGTATATACAGAATATGAAGATAAAATTGCTCCTCTAGTTGTATCATTTACCTATTGAGCCGGTCTTTGATTGCCGAGAGCAATTTGTAATTGTCCTGCTCCGATGTCGCAAACGCTTTATTCACAACGAGTTCTCGGTTCGGCCTATCCAGCTTCCGCACATCAATAGTTTCAGTTTTAACCCTTCTGCTACGTGATCCAGAAACTTCGCGCCTCAACAGCGCAAAGTTCGGTTGCTTCCTTGTCGGTAACCTCTCTAGCGCTGCCCAAAGCAAGTCCTCCTCGTCCCTCGCCGCAGTATCGGCGTTTGAAGGCCGGATAAAATTCTCGTTTCCAGTCTCCACGTCAAACTCGAAGTACTCGCTTCCATCTGATGCCGCCATTGTAGATTATTATCTCTCCAAGTTCTTAAATCCAAAAACAATATATCTCTATATATATAGATATATAATTGCTGACTTTGAATGCATAGTTTGTTAGGGTATCGTCAGCGTCAAGTATATTGTTTTCGTTCACGTAATATGGTGAGTTGATGCGATTTGCACTCTCTCTCTCTCTATCAGTCTATCTTCGTCTTCTCTTTTTCTCTCTTACGAGAAGCGGAATTTTTGTGACATGATTTTACGCGAGTTTTGGAGGGACAGAGATGGCCCGCGAATTTCGATGTGGAAGGACGGATTTGACCCTTGGATTGTAATGTTATTCCTAATTGCCACTTGCTTTGCCCGGTTCTTACGTGATCGTGTCCGTTTTCCGTTGCGGCCTATTTTATCGAGACGTCTTGTGCGGAGTTAAAATGGATCTAGAAATTTGCCAAAATTTGATACACTTTGATAAATACTATTATATTGCGTTTTAATTTAAGGATGATGCTAATTACACTTACCTAACTAGTTAACAACTTGTTTGATATACGAATCTTTAATAAAAATATAATTTTAGTAGTGTTTATCTTAATAGCTTTGTCAAATAATTGTCTTAAATATATTGCTAACATAGAATAAAATATATATTGCATCCATTTAAAATTAATTTTGTAAATTTTACTTTGTTATTTTCAAGAAGACATTAATTCTAATTTAATTAATGATTAAAAATACAACATATTTGTTATGACAAACTAAAAATAGGACTATTAATTTTAACAAATTTTTTAAAAATAATATAATAAATGATGCTACTTCTAATATTACAATAGTTATTATTATTTTATTATGCATTAAGAATATAAAAAAGTAATTAATGTTACTATAATTACGAATATAAGAAAAATAATAATGAATAATTAATATATCTACTTCCTCAATAATACTATATAGTATAGAAGATTATTCTTTTAACACCATTTATATTTTTTCTAAATAAATAAAAAATATATGTTTTACTAAACAAACGACCCTTAACACTGTTGATCTAAAGAAAAACTATTCATGAAAAAAGAAACACCGTTAATCTTTTCAATTCCTCACCGCCATCTCCGTTTAAATCTGTGCATATTTCTTTGAAGTAGTGTCAATGTTATAAAGTGACATGATAAATTGGAATTGACGTTTTATGAAGTTTTGTATTAGACATGTAACGTACGTGTGTGCAAAGAATGCCTGGTAAAACTTTAATTTATTGTTTTATTTATTTTTTTGGCAAAGGTAAAATTTGAATTTGGGTGTTCCGAATTTGCTGGGCATTTTTCAAACTGTCGGCATAAATGTTACTTTTGAATGATGAAACAGTAACGGTAGATTTAACGGATAAATCTACATGGTACTCTCACCTTGCTTGAAATATATATATATATATGTATATATATTTTTGTAAGAGTAAGTACTCGATAAAAAATGAAGAATGCCTATGTGATGAAGTTCAAGACACAATCTAATAAGCTTGTAAACGAAAGATTGTGTTAATGGTTCCTTTCGACTATTATAATTGATAGTAAATTTGATGTCACAAAAGTTGCGCAATTACACTTGTTCTAGTGGTGGTCATAAAGTAGCACAAATGCAATGTCTTATTTTTTTTTGAGAATTATAATGATGGGAATCGGAACATTAATCATTTCCCTCCCGATGTCTAATTTCATCAGGCAAAGCGGATTAAATGACTGTATTATATATAAAGCTATCGGCTAGATGCAACGTTACCTCCCTTAAAAAATAAGTCATGTGCTAACAACCTCTTAGAGCATTTTCAATGGTTGTATAAAAATTAAAGTGTAAATTTTATATATCAACTCACTTATACACAAAACTTGAAATTTTAAAAATTCATGCTTAAATAGTACTTTTGCTAACATTTGTGTAAAACTTAAAATAACCAATAAGAACCTAACACATGTTAGATGTCATTTTATGGAAATTTTAACTATTTTTTTCTTAAATTTATATAACTTAATCTTATATTGACAATAGATCTTGATTGGTTGCCCTTGGTGAGTAAATTTTAAATATGTAATTTTTATATAATAGCATTTTTTTTAAGGACAAAATGTCACACTCTCTTTCTATTAAAGGACACGCATTTGAACTAATTAGTTTAGATGACAACTTTTTAATTAATGATAAAATATTAATAATTATATTATTTCAATTAATTAAGTTGAATTCCGATACCACCCTTCTTAAAGATAAATACAAGAAAATAAATATGCAATTAAATTCAAAATTAAATAAATTTAGACCAATTCAAACACATATCACAAAAAATTCAAAAAAAAAAAAGAGAAACACAAGAATTATTCAAAAAAGGTCAAAGATATAAATGTCTGAAACTAACCAGTCATAATATGAGATGGAAGCTGCAAATATGTCTGAACCACAACTCTTCTATAATAGCAAGCAAACATGTTAAGTTACATTCTTTTAATTAATTTTCTAGCGGACATATGTTAAGTTACATACTTTTAATTAATTTTCTAGCAGGCATTAAGCTATATATTTTTAATTTTTTATCAGATATATTAAGTTACATCTTTTCAGTTTTTTGGATATGCATATGGCACAGGTTGCAGTAGAAGTGATGACCATGAAAATTCATGTAGATATGCGATCGATTGAGGTGGGTTTAACGGTGAAAACGGATGAGGTTGAGAACATTAGTATTGTTGAAAATATGAGGGTGGTTATATTATCATTGATTTAATTTTGAATTTAATTGCATATTTATTTTCTTGTATTTATCTTTAAGAATTATAGTATTGGAATTGAACTTAATTAATTGAAATAACGAAATAATTAATTTTTTTCCTTAATTAAAAAGTTGTCATGCAAACTAATAAATTCAAACGAGTGTCTCTTATTATAAACACCATTTATGTATTTTCCTTTATTATTAGGGAAAATTACAATAAACCCCCTAATTAAGCTAACGTGGTTTTCCGACCCCCCCCCCCCCCCAATTTTTTTTTTTTTTATAGTAAACCCCCTGAACTAACATGTTTGCCTATTCGGGTCATGATGTTATCACGCCGTTAATAAATAGGCATAAATGATGTTCTCAAATGACCCCTCACCCAAAAAAAATAAAAAAAATCCAACCATTACTTTTATTTATTTATTTAATTTGAACGGGTATTGGTAGTCTTTTGAAATTAATTAGTCCTTACAATAGAATCTGTATATTGTAATTTGATGTTTCATTAAGTTTTTTGGTGCTTGATTCTTATTTTTGTATTGTGTACATAAGCTAAGTATGTGTATTAGTTAGATTTGTTTTAGGTTATATGGGTTTTGTTATTATGATTTGCTGGAAAACTGATATACGTGTTTTCTTTTTGAGTTTTTATGTGTTTTTGTATAAAATAATAATGTAGTCCTAAGTTGTTAACTGTTTTTTTAAAAAATATTTTTTCTTTTTGTTAATGGGAAAAAATGAGAATAATGAGAAAACAATATTTATCTAAAAAATGAAAGAAAAGTTGTGTTGATAATTGATGAATGAGTGAGTAAGTGTGGTTAAATAAAGGGAAAGGCACGAATTGGGGAAAAGGAATGTTCTAACGGTTGTTTTTAGACAAACTTCTAACAATTTGGTCCTTATTTATGGTTATATACTATAATGTCTACTCAATCTTCAATGTTGAAGGTTCACCACAACTGTATGAGATATTAGAGTTAAATAAAGTAAAATTTGATGTGATTACTAATCAAAAACATGAAAATGATGAAGTTATAATCAATTATAAAATTTATTAATTGAAAAAAAATGAATATGACGAGGAATATTTTTTAACAAGTTTTTAACGTTTTTGTCTTTATTTGGGGTTAAGTGTCAATGGACTAAGGGTTTATTGCTGGGTATTTTTCTTTAGGCGTGACCTGAAAACCCAACTTAGTTCAGGAGGTTTAATGTAATTATAAATAATAATAATAATAATAATAATAATAATAATTATTATTATTATTATTATTATTATTATTATTATTATTATTATTATTATTATTATCTATAAAATATATATTTTGTATTAAAATTTATTACATTTTAAAATTTTAGAAAAAAATTTAGAGAGAGAGAAATATGTCATGGTAGTGTTGTATTTTGTACAATCATTTTACACAAAATTCAAATTTAAAAAACTGCTGGAGATTAAAAGTTTTACGAGTTGTATAAATTTAACATAAAACAAATTTATACACTAATGTTAGAGATGCTCTTAGGCATATAGTTCGTACATAAGGATAAATAAGGATATGGCCATCTCCACCACTAAAGCTAGTAAGCTAAATTTAGCTTACACCATGCCCCATCGCACTCAAAATAATTCTAATAGTGTAAGGTAAAAGGTAAACCAAAGTTCAAAATAGCTATCAACAAACTTTTACTCTACGTATTTTCCGGCCTAAATTTAAACTTGGGCTGACACACCATGTGTCGTCCAAGGGGATAGACTTGACCAACACATCATGTGTTGTGCGAAGATAATTTTTTATTTTAGCTGTTGGACTTTAATTTGATGGCTTTTTATTTGCAAAGGTAATTTTTTGTGGGCCGAGACATCATGTGTCGTCCAAGACATTTTTACCTATTCTCTAGTACAATTTTTTCACTCATTGATAGGCTAAATACCCACGTTCTCACTACAATTTCTTATATTAAGATGGAGATGGCCTAAGTGAGTTATTTTGCCGAAGTGTCTTACCTTTCTCCTCTCGTTTCTCTTGCGAATTGTTTAATATAAATTCAATCTAGGTCAAATCGTCCAAAAGCGATCAATGTGAATAAAAAATAAAGAAAATAACAATAAATAAACAATTACATTAATAAGTAAGTTCGTTTAAGGCTTTTTATAAATTCTATTATTCATTCCTCAGTATTTTCATCTATTTAAGACATATTTTCCTAAAGTTAGATTTATGTTGCGAATTGTTTATTAAAAGTCTGATTCACGTCGAACATCTAACTTCGATCAACAAGAATAATAAATGAAGAAAAGAATAACTAACAAATAAATAATAATGTCAAGAAATAATGTGGTTTAAAGCTTTTTTAAATTTTATTATTTGTTCCTCAATATTTCTTGTGTTTTAATTTGGACATACAATCGCGAGCTTTTTTTTTGATACAACGAATACATCTGAAGTCCAAAGCATGGGGGGGGGGGGGGGAGGGAGAAGAATGGAGGCAATGTGGTTCGAATTTGAGACTTTACATTTATAAAGGTGAAGTATTGTTACCCTACTATCTTACTGATGTTATCTATAGTTACGAGGCTTTATATTATACAATTCCTTTTTTAAAACGATATATCATACAAAGAATTTGATATATTCAAAAGGGAATATAATTGAAGTACATAAACTCTGTGTGTGATATGGATCTATTAGCTCAGCCTAGCTTGCGCTAGTTGGTGAAATGGGCCAAACTGAGTTGCAGTGTTGGATTGAGGAGGCTAGATTTTAATATATAAGTAGTAATAGTATCACTAGGGAGTAGTAATAGTATCACTTGTCTATACTATTATATTAATAATGCGCGATGAAGGTTTTTGGTGTGCCAATTGAATTACCAAAATACCTCTTTATGCTAAGACAAGAAATAAAATTTTATAATGAGATTTGAACTTATGACCTCACATACAAGAAGAACTTACCACTTAACAAATACAATAATTTGTCATAAAAGTATTACCACTTGGCCAAATTCTTTTCTGGTGTATGTGTTCAATTATTAAAGTGTCCTCCCTATTCGCTTTCCTTCTTTCCTATCAAGGATAAATTTAATAAATTATTTTACTTTTAAGTATCAAATAGTTATAACGCATTCGATCAGATTAATTTGGATCGGAATAAATTATAGTCTAAGTAGATGTGGCAATTCATGTTTTTTGTCATGTTTGGGCCCAAGACAACATGACATAAAGTTCTATTATTTTTACAAAATACGAACACGACCTAAAGAATACACAACACAAGCGACATATATGATTGCATGTTTTGGGTCTACACGTCATAACACAAGTACAAATGTTAATTTTCTTTAATTAGACACAATATACTCAATTAACATGATAGAACACTATTCACATAACGTAAGGTCCTAATAAATACGTTATAACGCTAGTAGAAACGTTGATTTTCTCTAATTTAAATACAATAAAACCTAATTTAGATGACAAGACACGATTAGCACGATATATCTCCAATTTTGTTAATATGGACACAAAGTCAACTTCATGTTAACATTATAGACACGAATTAGAATTATTCAATCAATTTAACGGTAATTTCGTATCGTTTCATGTTGTTTCATCATGGCCTTTCTAAAATGGCCACCTTAGGTCCAAGCATAGTTGATGGAGATAGTTTTAATTTTTAATATAATATTCACCTTGGTCAAATTACGAAAAGTACATGGCAGACATAATCTATGACGGGGTCGGTTCGGATTTGCCAACCCACTTGCAAAACTTACCCGTTGCCAGCCATACTAACAACTAAAAAGGGGTTCAAATTTAATTTTCTTTTCAATCAAAATTTAATAATGGCAATCAAATCTACGAGTATTAGATAATTTTTAATTAATCGAAAACTTATGTCTAAAAATCCATTTATCTATCTATCTATCTGTCACTATGTCTGTTTGTCTGTCTATTTATCGATCTATCGATCTAGAGAGATATAATGAAAAAAAAACTAAATACTATTTTAGGATAGGCAAACATGTATTTACAAAATTATGTTAATAAACATTTAAACTAGTTTTATTGATGGCTTTACTTGTTCGTAATCTATAATGAACAAATTATTTATCAAATAGGATATTTACATAAATATATTTATTTATTACGGAGTTGGTTTTTCATATAATAAGGATTCGTTTAGTTGTCCCTCAAAATATGAATTAGACAATTTACAATTTTTATATTGATTTGTGCTTGGCTAGAAAAATTAAATAATTATAAATATGAAAATTCATCATGAAAACTAAAATTGAGACATTTGAAGTAAGACATAAAATTGCTTAATTCTTGATCTTGAGAATTCAATCAAACTCTATATTTTAAAGAAATATAGTACATACACTTGACGTTGATAATTATACACAAAATTTTGAGGAACATAGAGAATTTTAAAGGGTATTTTTAAATAAATCCACAAAAATAGTCTTTTCACCCCACCAACAATTTTCAACTCACCCTGTTTTATGTTCAATTTTCGAATAAAGAGTTACCAACACAATTTCAACCGCTGCTTTTGTCAAACCACGTCCGCTTTTACTTACTGTGATTAGTGTTGAATTTGTTTGACACCATAACCAATTGATGTTATGGTAAATTTTTCTTATCATATTTCCTCAACACTCAATGAATTCTCTCTCCAAAATGTACTACTAGATTTTCCTTTTGGATAGTTGAGTTTCAAAGAAAATTTTATTTTAATTATAAGGTTTTTACTAACTCTGTAGATAATCCCAAGTAAGAGTGATTGAAAATTACAAATGAAATATACACCGTTAACTAAACAGTAAGGAATATTTCTTTTACATTAATTTTTTTTTAATGCTTTAAGCCTATTATAAATAAAAAGACCTTAATAGATAATTCAATTCGGAAACCATGAAAAAACAAGCAACTCCTTTGAACGGATAAGGTTAAATAGGCGCAACGTTCACTAGTTGTCAGATGAATTTATACACACAATCGATTTCCGAGAAGTCAAAATTTATTATATATATGATGTAAGCTTTACAACTAATATGCGTACAGTTGCTGGCTTGAAATGGATCACTAGTGCAGAAGATTTCTATGTGGCATTAAATAATAAGATGGGTGTTTTTTCTTTTGTAAATAAAAAATAAGGGATTATTTGGTTTGCGAACTTATTAGAATTAGAAAAAGAGAAACGGAGTCAAAAAAAAGACTTTGTTGATGTACACAAGAACACCGATTTCAAAACATGTTTTTATAATACTTTCAATTCCTCCAAACAATTCATAAAATAAAATTGAATCATTTTAGATACAAAAGTTTTTAATTGACTAATCGCAAGTGAACTAATTTCATAATTAAAATTTTTTGTAAAGAGGCCATAACTGAGTATGTACTTAAAATACAAAAATATTATTTTATATACAATTTATTTTATTCTATCCACTGCACACATATAGGGTAGTAACATATAAAATTTTTTACACCTTACTTGGTTCTTTCAATTTTTTTAGGTAAAACTTGTAATCTCTTAGAATTTTTGTAAGTAATAATATTTACCGGTATAAATATACGGGGAAAATAACAAGCCACAATCGTTGGTCTTTATTCAGTTAGTTCACTTTAAATTTATTTTTATATTATTTATATTTATGAGTTCAAATAAAGATTTTATACGACCTCTCACATTCGGAATTCTGGATTTTGCCGTGACTTTCAACTTGGGCTTGCATGCCTGAACTGTAACTTGAGCTTGGCCCATTTGTTTATAGTTGGACCGGGTCGACGAAATTCAACATGGATAATATCCGTGTCAGCAACAAAAAGTAACACTTGGAAGTGGATAATGTTATTAAATCTCCACCCGCTGCCGCCTACTAACGAAAACTTGGGGCGGCAGATACTGGTTTTAAGTTTCCCTCAAAAAGTGAAATTAAACGATTTAAAATAAATAAATAAATAAATATTTAAAAGCAGTTTATAATAATATATATATTATTTTATACAATTCTATCTTCTTGTTGATTAAGAAAGCTTGATCGATATTAGAGAAGCAATTTGCATTATTTTACACTTTCCAAAATCTTTGAAAAAGTTGTGTTCGATTTTCAATTTACGGACGGATATACATGGAGTTTTAGATTTCTAGGGTTTCGTATTTTCTCTCTCTCTCTTATACGGGATTTTGTGGTGTTTGAATTGGAGTAATTTTTCCGAGATTATTACGGCCATGGGAAAATCGTTTAAGGATTCTCTTAAAGCTTTAGAAGCTGATATTCAGCATGCCAATACTCTGTAAGCAGCTCTCTCGTCGATCTCTGATTATAATTTTTGTTTTCAGAATTTTTAGAGTTTTCTTTGTGTGATGTTTCTAGTGCTTGAATTATGATTGTTTAATAAATCGGGGCTTAGGGTATTGTTTTGCTTATTTAATTCCTCAATTTTGATAAGACTATTGTTACTTGTTATTGTTTTGTAAATGTATTATCTAAATTCAATTTTTTCTCTCCCCTAAGAAATTATTATATTATTATGGGATAATCCTGTTATCCAATTTTTATTTAATTGAAGGGAGTTCTTAGCTGGTTTATCTATGTGGCATTTAATTTCAAGCCATGAAAGATTTTGTAATTTTGGAATCTTAAGAAGTGACGAGGTTCAACATTGCTTGGATATGCATGAAAATTTTCTTAAATTTGGGACTGAGTATTACTACAAGGACTGGTCATTTGATAACTATAGGCATTAGTCCTGATTTTTTCCCATGTTAATCCCAGTATTTTGACCGCGCATAAACTTATAATACAAATTTCATAAAGCAATGTTACGAACTTGACAAGAAAAAGGAAGAAGATTAAGTTAGAATCAATAGGCTTTCTTTCTATTGCAGAACTCTATGAAGCATGATAATGTCATATTTTATAACATTGAGTTAGATTGAGAGTTACATTAGAGTACATTACACTGACATTTGTTTTAATGTACAACTTCCAATGATACACAACTATAGTTGGACTAAGATGGAAGCCCGATGAAAGAAAATGGTTGGGTACGTGGGCTAGGGTGGCTACGAGTTATATTGAATTTAAATTCAAGTAATTTATGCGGGGTTTTAACTATTGGCTAGAGGATCAAATGGAGTTATAGAACATTATAAGGCTGAAAAATGTAATTTACCCAATTGAAAGAAACTTGCATGCCCTCTTTTTTATTGGGCGTGATTATATTATTGATGTGATTTTTTCTGTTTTTCCTCCGTTTCTAGGGCTCTAGGTTGTCCCAGGGAGACTAATGGAGCATGCCTTCAAATGAGACTATCTTACGGTCCAGCTGCACATTTATTTCTTTTTCTTGTTCAATGGACAGATTGTCAACTAGCTGGTGCCCTTGGTTTGCTTCGAGTTCTGATTTATATGGTAAACTTTTTTGATCATACACTCATTTACGTGTTTAGGCTTTTGCCGTCTGATTTTTTTTGAACTTTTTTTTGAACTTACAATAATCCCTCCTGTTCAACACTAAAGTAATATCAATATTACTTCTTCCTTAACGGGTGCGGAAAATTGTTGCATTGATGCAGACTTATGCAGATGGAAAAACCACCATGTCGGTTTATGAAAGAAAAGCAAGCATCAGAGAATTTTATGGTGAGGGAGATCTTTTAAAGTTGAGATTTATGTTAAAATTTCGAGAATGTTACCTTATTGTAAGGGCATCCACAGCAGTCTTATTTGTGTATTATAAGTCGTACAAAGATATACTACTTTGTGCATTCAACACTTGCTTGTTGACCATGAAAATATTAAACAGAGTAGTGTCCAGCTGAGTTGAAACAGATATACGGTGTCTTTTTTTTTTATAAGATACATGGTGTCCTTTTTTGTACTCAAACAACACCAGCTGTCCGTCTGATGTACATCAAATGGCCACTGATCTCCGTTTGAGTCTTAAATGAACACCAGTTGTTTGTATGATAAGGAATTTAGCAAAACTCAACTTTATCATTCACATAATAGACAACACAGTGTTATAGTTTTATCCTACTTATCCGACAGTTATACACTGCTGTGGACGCTCTAAGACGGCGTGTTTGATTGCAGTTCTTTCTCATGGAAAATGTCTTTGATTCCGCATTTTCCATCTTTACTAGTGTTTGATTGCAACAATTACCAAGGAACTGATTTCTTTGGTACAACTTGTTTATTTTGAATTGTTTCATTGATAAACAATCCTTTTAATGTTATTGAAATTTGGCTCTCTGCATGAACAGGTGTAATATTTCCCTCGTTAATGCAACTTCAAAGCGGGATTACAGATGTGGAAGACAGGAAACAGAGAGAGATATGTTCCCTAAGGTACTCAAGAAAGGATGATTGGGACAAGGGAAAATTCTCTCAAACTGATGTAGAGAGAGAAGCAGAATGTGGGATTTGCATGGAAATGAATAGAAAAGTGGTGCTGCCTAATTGTGCCCATTCGCTTTGCCTTAAATGTTTCCAGGATTGGTAAGTAAAGTTCTTTGTTTTGTGTTATTCTGAATTTGTCCTTGTAATATCTGAAAGCAAAGACTTATTCTCATGCATTATCAAATTAGCTTAGTCTAAAACATCCCCTTATTGTTAAAAAGTAATCAAAGTTGGCTTGTGTATAGGATATAGTTGACTATTAGAATTTGTTGGTTTTGAGTTTCGACCAATATCCGTGGTATTTTATCGGATTACAATATTATACTAGCTTTGCAAAATCTTATTTATTGTACATCTTCACAGTTCACACGTGGGGTAACTGGGGTTAATTTCAAGAAGTTGTAGCCTATGTGCCTATTGGCACTAAGTTTTCTTCTACATGTTATTGAATTTAAATCTTCGTGTTGTGCACTCCTCTTACTGGTAGATTGGTAGATGACCCTGCAAAATGGGCATCATTTGTATTCACTTTCATGCAGTGAAATTGGAGGAAATATTAAGGGCAGGTTTGTTTTCTTGTTTGAATCTAACGTCTGGATCTGAAAAGTAAGTTTGTTTTCGGAGTACAACATCTAAATTTACCAAATACATGTTATTTGGACCATATCGTTGTTAGATTTCATTCTAGAAAGGCGCAGAGGATAAGTATAGTTTCAAAATTCACAATATTTTCAGATTAATTTGTGTTGTTCCTATTCTTATCTAAGTACTTTGGGTTCTAACAATTGATTTGGCCATGACATTTCTTCGTTTAATGTCTTGTTTCTCAGGCGTCGACGCTCTCAATCATGCCCCTTTTGTAGGGATAGCCTCAAATGCGTTAACTCAGGTGACCTCTGGATTTACACCGACCTTAGTGAAATCGTTGGTCTATCCAAAATCTTACGAGAGAATTTACAGAGGCTGTTTGTGTACATAGAAAAACTGCCTCTTATTGTTCCAGATCCTGTCTTCCTTCCCTATGATTCTCGTCTCAGATGAGGGAAAGTCTGCATATGAGGTCCTAGTTTGTATATAATTTCTGAATACTTTGCATGTACTGCTGTAAATTCTGCTATCGTTTTCCCGATAAACCGCCAAATGCGTATTGACCTCTGGATTGCTGTTATTGAAACATAAATTAATTGCAAGTTTTGTTTTTGCAGTGTAAAGTTTGGTTGGCAGTGGATGAAGTTTGTTCTATCTATCAATAAGATACTTAAATCAGCTTTGTTAGGCGCACATACACTCTTATTTGTAGCTATAAACAAAATTACCGATAACAGTTAAAAAGGAAATAGTGAATTCTTAACTCGGGATAGATGAAGTATTTTTTATTTAAAGGCTCTCCGCATCTTGGAATTACAAGAAAAAAAGGTTGACCTATATATATTATCAATCATAAACAATAAATCTGAGCTTAATTGCATTATGCAGAAAATGAAATAAATCTAAAATATATACAAACCCCATAAAACAATGAGTGTGTTGGTTACGAATCACAATCATTAATGATTTTGCAGCCTCACATAGTCACTGTACAACCGAGGACCAGTGTCCTCTGGATGAGCACTATAAGCATAACCACCATGGCTAGATATATCAAGCCCTTGAATTTCCTCATCCCTAGATATCCTCAATATCCCAAGCTTATGAAGCCCATAGAAAAGTGGGCCCATAGTCAAACTAACCCAGCCCACAATAACAACTAATTCAACCAATTGGGCCCCAACCAGGCCCCAGCCACCACCCAAGAAAAGCCCATAAGGCCTCACTACTCCACTCTCACCGGAATCATAGGCTTGAACCACGAACTCCTCTTTAGCAAACAAACCTGTAAATATCAAACCCCATGCTCCACACCCGCCATGCAATTGGGTCGCCTCTAACGGGTCGTCGAATTGCAACTTCAGTGTCAATACATTGAGCCCGATTAAGACCCAAGCTGCACAAAACCCACACACGATCGCGGCCCAGGGCTCAACCACCGAGCAGCCTGAAGTGATCGCCACAAACCCACCTAGCACCCCATTGCACACGTCTAGGGCATCCCAGTGACCCACCAATAACCTTCGGCTGAACAGGGTCACGATCCCGGCTGTGGACCCAGCCAATGTGGTTGTGACCGCGGTTCGGCCCACGGAGGTCCAGTTACCCTGATTGACCGTGTTAGGGTAGGACACTAGGATTTTGTCAAATGAACCCGGGTTAAACCCAAACCACCCGAACCATAACAAAAACGTGCCCAGCACCACTAGAGTTGCATTGTGGCCTCTCATGGGTACAGCATTGCCGAAAGCGTCGAACCTGCCAACCCGCGGGCCTTCAATAATGGAGCCCCAAAGCCCAGCAATCCCACCCACTAAATGGACCACACCGCTCCCGGCAAAGTCAATAGCCCCCGACCCAAACAACAAACCCGAGCTCAAGCCGGGGCTAAGCCAGCCACTTGAGGACCAGACCCAATGAGCCACAATTGGGTAAACAAAGCCGCTGAGGAAGAAGGAGAAGACTAAATAGGCACTGAATTGGGTCCGCTCGGCTATTGAACCGGCGGTTATTCCGGCTACGGCTATTGCAAAAGCCCATTGGTAGAGAAAGAAGCTGTAGTCGTAAGAGGTAGAGGGAATGTTATGTAGGGCAAAAAATTGGGTGCCGATGAATGGGTTTGAATTGGGTTCAGAGCCGAATGCGAAAGCAAAGCCGAAGAGGAAATAGGAGATGCTGCCCACAACAGCATCGACTACGTTTGTGAGCATAATGTTCATGGCGTTTTTGGCTCGGACCGAACCGGCACATAGCATAGCGAAGCCGAGCTGCATTACAAAGACTAGATAGGCAGAGAAGAGGAGGTAAATTGTATTGATCGAGTCAGTGACGCTGGTTTCCCACGAGACATTCATTGTAGTAGTGAAGTGAGAGAGAGAGAGAGAGAGAGGGAGAGGGGTGGTTGGTGGTGATGGAGGAGGGGGAAGAAAGCTAGAGATATTGTACTGTGTTGAATGGTGGGTGGTGTGTAATGTGCAGTGGCCCGCTTAATTCATTTGCAAGTTGTTCTGACTTTTGACAGCTTGAGTGTTATAATTCAGTGGTTTGTGGAGAGTATGGATAGGCTTCAGACTCGGCCTTTGTAATTGGTTTAACTCAGCTAGTGGGGTTTATGACTCGGACATTTAATGACTTGTTTGGTAAACGAAAGAAGAGATTCTATGTAAAATGCCACTCCATATCTCTTTGATTTGGGTGAAAATAAGATTAATAAAAACTGAAAAAATATGTTGACGTGAACAAATGATAAGCAATAGCAAATATAAGGACACAAAAACTTATGACACATGCTACATAGTTAAGAACAAGTATAAATGTATCTCAACCACTCCTCACTTTTTCTCTTCCAGATTTGTGCGTAGATGCATGGTTCAAACTCATTTGGTTTACAACTTTTGCAACATTGGACTCACATGGTGTGCTTCACATGGTTTTTTGGTATGCTTCTCATGGTTCAGTTTACATATTTTTAATAGACAAAACTCCAAAATCAACTACCATTCAATCAGAGAAAATTTAATGTTGAAATAATTGGTAAGGTCTCAAATAGGAAAGTTTGATTTTAAGATAAGAGTGAGATAATACTCAATCTTGTTCCCAACACCCTAGACTGCTGTATGATTGAGGAAGTTTGTCTTGATTATGACATATTGATTTGGCTATTGGTGTCTTAGTAACAACAATTTCATTTTTATCACAAGGATAAGTGATCTACAATACATAAAAATTAACCAAGTAAACTCATCTAAACCCCATGCTCTCTTTGAAATCTATTGTCCCGAGTATGCCCGCAAGTTGTTTGACAAAATTCCCCAACCAAATATCTGCTGTAACGGTTGTATCTACAACATGTGGCTTTTCTTCTCATCTTGACTTACGAACATGATGGAGCGAGGAGTCTCAAGTTCTAAATCCTCAGCTAACTGAAAGAACTGGAGCATAAAATGGGGAGGGCAGCTTTTGCTTGAGTTTCAACACTTTGTCCTATCAAACGATCTTAAAAGTGCTCCTTGACCAACTTGCCTTTTGTAAATTCTAGGGAAAATCGAAGCGAGTACATAATTGTCATTGTTTACCTATCACATGCGGATTGGTGGAGGTCCCTTTAAATTATAGGACCGGCCTTGTAAATATTTCATGAAGTGATGTTTCTTGAAATTCGATGATGCCAGCTTTTGTGCTAGGGGATTGTCTCGATGAGGCATTTTGAAAGCATGGAACAGGAAACCAGATGCAGTGACAATGCTGGGTGTTGCTTTGGTTTGTGCAGAGGAATTGGATTTGGAGTTTGGGCGGGGGAGCGTTGGTATATTAAAAGGAGTGGATTTTCGGTCGTTGAAATTTTAAACGATTATTTCACTAACTTTGTAGTTGAATTACTTTATTAAATTTAGTAGAGAGATGATTTGGTACACAATAGTTAATAAAATCATATATAGAAAATTTAAGTCATTTTGAATCATTTAGATACAATGCAGTTATATCAATTCAAAATCAATATGAAATTAAACCTGAGGGAAATCTCAAAGTAGTACACTAATGAATCAATTGCAATTTAACATAAGGAAATCTCAGAGTTAGAGAACTAACATATATTAAGAGTTTGGAGAATTCAATTCAAAACTAATTAACTATTGAAAGTTATACGTGGACTATTTATGTTGGGTGATGCAGAGTACGTATGACCGTTGGACCTTCAATTTGTGTGTATAATCTTCTTTGATACCATACTAAGAGTTCAGAGTATTGAACCAAAAACTAATTGGCTATGAGTGGAACATCCCCTTGTTCTTATATATTATTTTGCGAAGATCCGATTTCCTAATGTGTGATGTGTAGTCTTGACAACATAAGTGTAAACCAAGTATGAAGTTGTTCATCTGCTGTTTACTTCGAAGGCTCAATATTATAATAAGGTGGATAAATTAATTAGTTTGATGGATATTTTATTATTAAATTAATTAAAATTAATTATTATAAATGATTAAGTCACTAAATTTTTTTTTAGTATTCCTATCTTAACTGATAGTTAAACTTAATGGGTAACGTGGATTAACTTAACAAACTTGAAAAAAGTGAATAAATTAAAAGAAGTCACAGATAAAAACATAATCACTTATTTTGTAATGGGTGTTAGTAAAAGTACCCTTAGGCTCCGTTTGATAGCAATATGAAAAATTAAAATAAAAACAACAAAATTAGGTGAGAAGATGGAAAATAAGTTGAGGCATATGGTGAGATCATCTCTAGCTCATACTCATTTTTGTGAGTATATGTCCTCCATTCTCCTTTAATATTTTGTGGAAAAATTTTCTCCACCATCACCCAAAGAAAATTTTGTCATGAAAAAAGGCAAAAAACAAGAGTTAATCTCACCTCATCCCTCAACTTATTTTTCATCTTCTCACCTAAATTAATTATTTTTCTTTTCATTTTCCATGTTGCTATCAAACGGTAGTTTCTTGTTTTAACACCTATTTTTTAAGCAACCAAATATAATTTTTGATTCTGAAAGAGCATCCTAATCATTTGAGCACCCTAATTAACTATGGTGAGAAAAGGGCTCGTACTTCTTTATTTCCTTAACTTCTTCTCTCTCCACATATTCTCTTTCTCTAAAACTTGTTACCATTTCATTTTCCTTACAGAGAAGTTATATAGTTAATTTTCTTTTTCACTTTTTTGTTGAACTAGTGATATGGTTAATTCATTTCGATTTGATTGTGGCGATGGAGAAAATCAAATTAGTTATCAACCAAAATGAACTAAAAATGAAGTAAATCTTCATCACACGTCAAACAAGAAAGAAAAATGCAGAATAAAATCTATTTTTATTCACTGTACACGTAAATCCTCTAATTTTGTCAAAATCTATTTGTTGAAGACTAAAGAGAGATAAAAGAGTATTGTATTATTATTGATATATCAACTTTGTACAATGAGGACCTTTCAAATAGGGTTGAGAATGATACATAAATAAGGAAAGACAATACGCAATCTCCTAAATATGGACACTCAAAAGTAAATGGAATGTACAATATAAGGAATCCATAATATTTGGAATGTAGAATGTACAATATATGCTAACACTATTAGTTTCAACTTTTTAATTGCTTTTTTAATTCATATTTGTGATTGGATACAAAAAAAAAAATCAAAAACATTGTTTGTGTTCCCATTCATCAAATATATGTTAATGGTAGCCATTTCACAAAATAGCTATATATAATGAGCGAGTAATGTTGCTTTCTTATTAGGGTTGAGTTAATAATGTTACTTTTAGGGCTCGTTTGGTTCGAGTTTTGGGGATGAAATTAGTATAGAATGGGCATACTTGATTTTTAGAAAGTTTTTTTCCTGGCATGTAAGATGTCATGCCGATGTTTGGTTCAACTGGGAATATGAATGGAATAAAGTATCAATTACAAAAATACCATTCTTTTTATAAGATGAGAAGACATCACCTATTAATTTTTCAAAAGAGACAATTAGTATAATAAAGTACAAAAATTACACATGCCTAGCTAATAACTATCCTACAAAAATTACAATTTTTGTAATTAAAAAAAAATTACAACAAGAAAAAAGAAAAGAAAAAAGTTCCAAATATTTTTTTTTCATTTTTGTGCAGCAGCATAACTAAAAAATAAGTTTCAAACAATATTTTCATAAATGGATGGAAAAAGAATTATTTATTTATAAAGAAGAGTGTTATTTTAGTCCTAATATGAAAAATTTAAAAAGATACCTATTGGTAATAGTTTATTCCTTATGATTTAAATGGGAGAACTTGGGGGAAATGTTTGTTCCTAGAATCATTTATTTTGAACTTAAAACTTGAACCAAACGTGGGAATCGTTTTGAAATAGAATTTAACATTTCTGGAATAGTTTAAATTTTGAACCAAACGAGCCACTAATGCTGGTCGAAGAAGGTGGCAATGATGGCTGCAATGACAATTTTAGCTGGAATGTTACGAAGGTAAAGCCTCTAATTTGTACATTCCGTTTTGTCCTTTTTATTGTGTACTTTTAAGAATTGAAGGGGGTATGGGGCTGGAATTGTTTGTCAAAACTACAAGGCCCAATCTGCAAGATTGTAACCAGTAAATAATGTCCCTTTAAATTCAGGTTCTTTATTCTTTTGGCGGTCTTCTTTGGTGTTTAACCATTTAGTAATCCATATCTCATTAGTCAGCGATGTAAATTATTGCTTCTGTATTTATTGGGCAGGAGGAAGTGCAGATACCAATATTACAGCCTTGGCGCTCCCGGCAAATTAAGAACTTCCATTTAGCATTGATGGCATCACAGGTAAATATATTTTGGAATGAATATACAATGTTATGTTTTGAAATAAGAATTTTCTAATTTTTGGGTAGACGGCCTTAAATTGTGTTATGTATATGTGATATATACCCATATAAGGCTATTCATGAAGCTTTTGTTGATCTTGAGTTTTTGTTTCTTGGGTGCATATTAATAGGGAACACCATTGATATTGATGGGAGATGAGTATGGACATACACGTTACATAAATAAAAATAGTTATGAACATGATATTATACTTACCAATTTTCAATGGATATAATAGAGCCTTCTTATTTGGGTGCTCAAACTAAGGGAGCACTTTCATAATTAAAAATTAAATTTAGATGTTATGGGTGTTGAAATAGAAAATTAAAGGTGCCTATACTAGCATGCTTTTGTAATTCATTTATGAAATTTTAAAATAATAAATTTATACTAAAAGCGTCTTATATTTCATGTCTAGATGTTATATCACAAATTGATAAACCTTAAACTTTTCATGCTAAATTACCAATTTTAATTTTAAGAAAGAATGAAATTGCGCTTTGAGTTTTTCTGCGGAATAAAATCTTTTGGGTGGTGGGTAATAAAAATTTCCCATGAAAAAAAAGGTGAAAATGAAAAGTATCTCGTCAAATCTCTCGTCTCTTTTTCTAACTCCACATAAACGTTAATATTGTTATCAATAGTTTTGATATTTTTTTTATCATATAAATCCTAAAATTAAAATTCTCATTAATAACCTTATTATTATAAACTAGAGTAGGTGAATTATTAGTCAACTAAATTTGAACCAGCAACTTAATTAAAAGTTGAAAAGAAATTAATTTTTAACCAATAAGTTAATAATAATTTTGTATGAAATTTTTTTCATTCTAAATTAAAGTCGATGGGTGCAAAAGCAAGTCGAAGCTATATTCCGGGATGCAATCTAAACGTAAAATTTACGACAAGACTTTTAACCCATTCACAACTTTCATAAATCTAGACCTTCAAAGTAAATCTCTCTCATTACGTGCTATCTTAGTGGGTTATTGATGTTTTTTTTTTTGTGTATTTAGAAAAAATGGGAGAAAAGGAAAAAAAAAAAAAAAAAACCTCAAAGCAAAGCACCAATAAAGCATTCATGTATTTTCCTAAGTCTCACATAGGAGAGAGAAATAAAACATTTCATGGGTTTTTATAAGAAAGAATTTGTCTAAGGCTTTGAGCCATTTGGGCATTAGACTTTTGCGCTATTGGGTGAGGATTTGGATGGTGTGATTCACCACACAAGCGTGGGTTGGGCTATGGGCTTGGGTTTACTTTGGGTCAAGTATTATGTTTTTAGACAAAATATTTTTGAAAAATTCAATAAAAAAAATAATATCCTTTTGAATTTCAAAAATTTGAAAGGCTTGATTGAGTCTTACACAGTTTTTTTGGATAGCTCCCATTATCGGCTGCTGCATTTTTCTCTCCCACTACGCAACGGTGAAATATATTTTCCTTTAAAATATTTTCGTCTCTTATCTAAAAAATATACACACAACAAAAAAAACCTCCATTGTTAACCTGTTATGAGAGCTTAAAAAAAATAAAATTCTCCAATTTTTTTTTGCCTCCGGCAGGAATAGTTTATCGATTCCGGCCAAAGTTATAAAGGGAGATAAGATTTCGATTTTCTATCATGCGAAGAAAATCGAGACAAAAGAAAATATGGCCTTCTTGTATCCTAGGGATGGCTTAGCCTATCTGGTAATGAGTTCCGAAGGATGGTGGGTGGACACTGGTGCTTCTCGCCATGTCTGCTATGATCGTGCTCAATTCAAGAGCATTTATGAAGCTAAAGATAAGAAAGTGTTGTTGGGAGATTCTCACACCACTATGGTAACTGGTTCGGGAGAAGTCGAGTTAAAGTTTACTTCTGGAAAGACTGTCATCCTCAAGGATATCCTGCATACTCTAGAAATAAGAAAGAATTTGGTTTCGAGTTACCTTCTTAATAAGGTTGGTTTTGTTCAAACTATTGGGGCTAATATGTTTACTCTTACTAAGAATGAGATGTTTGTGGGGAAGGGCTATGATGGAATGTTTAAACTGAATGTTAATTCTAGTAAAATTGTTTCCAGTTCTGCTTATATGATTTGTTCCATTAATGTGTGGCATGCTGGACTTTGTCATGTGAATAAGCTTCTTATTATGAACTTGAGTAAATTAGAAATTATTCCCCATTTATCAATAAATGATTTCGAAAAATGTGAATTTTGTAGCCAAGCAAAGATTACTAAACCCCACATAAATTTATTTTAAGAAAAACTGAACCTTTTGAATTAATTCATTTGGATATTTGTGAATTTGATGGTGTTTTAACGAGAAATGAAAAAAGATATTTTATTACTTTTATAGATGATAATTCGAATTTTTCCTATGTTTATCTTATGAAAAATAAAAGTGAGGCAATTAATATGTTTAAAACATTTTCTTTAGAAATTGAAAATCAGTTAAATAAGAAAATAAAAAGATTTTGGAGTGATAGATGAACCAAATATGATTCAATTGATTTTAAAAATCTTTATACTTTACTTGGTATTATTCATGAGACGACGGCTTCGTAATCACCCAAAATGAATGGAAAAACCGAAAGGAAAAATAGAACTTCTGCAGAATAAATTGTTATTACACTACTTAATTTGGGGGCTGCCTCATGTTGGTGGAGAGAGATTTTATTGACTGTTTGTCATGTTCTTAATAGGGTGCCAAAAATTAAATCGAATTTATCTCCATATGAGATTTTGTATAATAAAAGGCCCAATATTTCTTATTTATGTGTTTGGGGCTGCATCTCTTATGTGCGTATTCCCGATCCTAAAAGGTTTAAACTTGTTAGTAGAGCTTACGAATGTATTTTTATTGGATATATAATTAATAGCAAAGCTTATAGATTTTATGATTTGAAAAATCATGTTATTATTAAAGCGAATGATGTTGATTTTTTCGAAGATAAATTCCCTCTTAAATTGAGGAATGGTGGGGGCAGTAGTGGGGGTGGCTTATTACCTTTTAATTCAACTACACCTATTAATACCAAGCATGATAATTTAATGATTGAACCTAGGAAGAGTAAATGAGCTAGGACCGCTAAAGATTTTGGGCTCGATTTCCATGCATACACTGTAAAAAGAGGATCCCACGACACTTCAAGAAACTTTGTCTTCTTTAGATACCGACCTTTGGGAAGAAGCTATTAATACTAAGATGAATTCTTTAAAATCTAATAGAACTTGGCATCTAGTGGACCTCCCTCCTGGCTGTAAAACCGTAGGTTGTAAATTGATTCTTAAAAAGAAATTAAAACATGATGGCACAGTAGATAAATATAAGGCACGTCTTGTTGCCAAGGGTTTTAGACAGAGAGAGAATGTAGATTTCTTTAACACTTATTCTCTCGTTATTAGAATTACTTCCATACGTGTACTAATTGCTTTAGCTACTATTCATGATCTTGTTGTGCACCAAATTGATGTTAAAACTGCTTTTCTTAATGGAGAATTAGATGATGAAATTTATATGGAACAACCTAAATCTTTCGTTATTTCTGGCCAAGAAGATAAAGTATGCAAATTAGATAAGTCATTTTATGGCTTAAAACAAGCACCTAAGAAGTGGCACGAGAAATTTGACAAATTGGTTACTTCAAATGGATTTAGAATTAATGAAAGTAACAAGTGTATTTATTACAAGTCTGAGAATAATGCATGCACCATTATTTGCTTATACGTTGATAACTTGCTTATATTTGGTTATAATATCCAAATTGTGAACAATGTGAAAACACTGCTATGTGCTAGCTTTGATATAGAAGATTTTGGTGAAGCTAGTGTGATTCTTGGTATTAAAATTACTAGGTCGGAATGGGACTTTCTTTAAACCAATCTCATTATATTGAGAAAATTCTAAAAAAATATAATTACATTGACTATAAACCAGCTAGTACTCCATTTAATCCGAGTGTCGAGTTATTCAAGAACACTGGCGATAGTGTTAAACAATCTGAGTATGCGAGCATCATTGGTATCCTTCGTTATGCAACTGATTGCACTAGACTTGATATTACCTATGTAGTTAGAGTGCTTTGCAGCTTTACTAGCAGACCTAGTATGAAACATTGGCATGCTATTGAAAGGGTCATGCAGTATCTGAAAAGAACTATGAACCTTAGATTACACTATCAGAAGTTTCCTTGCTGTCCTTGAAGGATATAGCGATGCTGACTGGAACACCCTGTCAGATGACTCCAAGGCCATTAGCGGATACATTTTCAGCATAGCTAGAGGTGCAGTTTCTTGGAAATCCAAGAAACAGATCATTTTGGCCAAGTTGACGATGGAGTCTAAGATGATAGCAATAGCTACTGATAGTGAAGAAGCGAGTTGGCTGAGAATCTTCCTTGCAGATACCCCTTTATGGGAGAGATTGATACCATTCATCCTTATCCAATACGATAGTACCGCGGCTATTGCAAAAGTAAATAACCGTTATTATAAAAGCAAGAAGTGACAAATTTGTCGAAAGCACAGTACGGTTAGAGAGTTCCTCTCTAATAGTGCTATAAGAGTGGATTATGTACGGTCTGAAGAAAACTTAGCTGATCCTTTGACGAAAGGACTAACTAGAGAGAGTGTTTGGAACACCTATAAAGTGATGGGGTTAAAGCTTGTTGAAAGTTGAATCACACGTGATGGGAACCCAACCTAAATGACTGGATATCCCAAGAAATAGGTTCAAAGGGTAAATAACAAGTTGCGTGTGAATTAGTGTATCATGCATTTTATTCAACCCATCTCAGTGGAGCGTGATATCTTGAAGCGATATAAGGCTGAGTGATATACTCTTAATAAGTTCTATAGCTCTACGTGGAGTGGGGTACCTAGCTACAGGAGTATCTTTGATAGACTCACCTATGTGGATGTGGAAGTGAGGCTACTTCCTATGGAATTTGGGCAATTTTCTAGAGCGTCCACTATACCGTGATAAAGTACATGGACATATTGTGCTGACTTACAAACTACTCCTTTATAGGCAATGTGTGTGATGTTGCCAGAGATAAAGTTCAAAAATAAGTGTTACTCTAATATAATCTAGAGCATCAAACACTACGTAAAGGTTTAAGTTGAAAAACACTTTTATTTATGCACTGTTTTAGGAAAGTTGGCTTGAATCAATGAAACATTTTTTAAAAATACAAGTGGGGGATTGCTGAAGTTTTTTTGTGTATTTAAAAAAAAAGGGAGAAAAGGAAAAGAAAAAAAAACCAAAGCAAAGTACCAAGAAAGCATTTATATGTTTTTCTAAGTCCCACATATGAGAGGAGTAAAACTTTTCATGGGTTTTTATAAGGAATAATTTGCTTAAGGGCTTAAGCCCTTTGGGCATTAGACTATTGTGCTATTGCGTGAGGACTTGGATAGTATGGTTCACCACACACGCGAGTGCCGACCGGGTTGGGCTATGGGCTTGGGCATACTTTGGGTCAAGTATTATCTTTTTAGATAAAATACTTTTGAAAATTTTTATTACCAAAATAATAAAATTATTTTCCTTTTGAATTTCAAAAATTTGAAAGGCTTGACCAAGTTTTACACGATTTTTTTTAGATAGCTCCCATTATCGGCTGTTGCGTTTTTCTCTCCCACTACGCAACGGTGCGATATATTTTTCTTTAAAATATTTTCGTCTCTTATCTCGAAAATATACACACAACAAAAAAACTCCATTGTTAACCTGCTATGAGACCTTAAAAAAAATTCCTCTAATTTTTTTTTTGCCTCCAGCAAGAATAGTTTACCAATTTCGGCCAAAGTTATAAGGGAGATAAGATTCCGATTTTTCACCGTGCAAAGAAAATCGGGACAGAGGAAAATTTGGGCTTGTTGTATCATGGGGACGGTGCGGCTTATTTGATTTGCTAGCACAAACACCGCGCAAAGCCACAAAACGTCTTAAAGAGAGCGACCTAGTCTGCGACTCAACCTGATGTTTTTCGATCGTTTGTTTGGTAAAATCGTTCTTATTTTAACAGTTGGGTTTATAAATTAAGTTATATATTAAAAATGGAGCTAGATTATGCAATGCTAACATTTTTTTTAAGCAAAAGAAAATTAACTGTTAATAGATGAAGAATCCACGACAAAGCGTTCTCCAACTAGTCGAGAGGATCTTTCAACCATACTACACATTCATTGCAAGACCTAGCATATTGAGCTAATATATGAGCAGCATCGTGACCCATCTTTTAATAAAAGAACAAAACAACCTATTACCAGAGCTATTAATCTTCCCAACGTTTGCCACCATCGAACATGTGGAACACACATGTCATCTTCATTGCACTTGATGCCTTCAAATTGTCTTCTTCAAGCATTATATCTCAGAAACTAGTGTCCATTGCAAATTGGAGTACCATTTTATGCAATGTTAACATTAATTGTCTCAAATTTTATTTATTTTTTACTTTTGGCCAAAACCATATCTTTACTAAATCACTCAAATCTTAGGTATAATTTTTTATTTTTTGTTTTGATAAAAAAAAAATTAATATCAATATTCAAATTATCAATGTACAAAACCAAATCTTAGCTAGAATCGTCGGTTTTACTAAATTTTAGTGCTTAAACTAGTAAACAAAATTATATGAATATTGGAGGGGTTAGAATTTTACTGTCTAGAGGGGTATTGGGGTGGGGGCAAGACTTTCAATCTCAATTTTCTTTAATTCTTATTTATTTTTTAAAATGTAATTAATTAGTTTTTATGTGCCATTGGGTTATTTTTACGAAATTAATTTACATTGTTCAACACATGAGCCGGCGAGGTGAAAATTATTTTTCACATGCGGCGCGTGCATGGACTTCTGTAATGTTTTTTGGGTTTTTAAATTTTTCGGGAGAAGATGATTATCGTGGTCTACTGGTTGTGGTGATTTGACAAATTATAGGCGTGGAAACTATAGTATTTTTGTTTATCGTGTTGTTTATGATTCAATTTCGCTTAGTTTTAGATTTGTTGAAAAAATAGGAACGAAATACCAAATATCGATGGAAAACACCGGGTTGAGTCGCAGACTAGATCGCTTTCTTTAAGACGTTTTCGTGGCTCTGCTCGGTGCTTGTGCTAGCAGTTCGTAATGGCCCCACTGGAATCGGTAAATTATTCCCTGCCGGAGGCAAAAAAAAATTTAGGGTAAACTTTTAAGCTTTCTGTGTGAAGACGATAATGGAGCAAAAAATTGATATTCTTAGGAAGAATTTTTTTTTTCTTAATAAAAGAAAAAAATCTTTCCGTTGTAACGTGTGGAGAAGAAAACGCGTTAAGGGGGAGAAGGGGTTATCCAAAAGAAACGACTCAAGAAAGAGTCAAAACAACTTGAATTTCGAATTCAAAATAAAAAATAGTTTTATTTTTAATAAATAAAATTTTCCAAAGGTATTTTGACTAAAAAAATAATACTTGATCTAAAGTATGCCCAAGCCCAAGCCCATAGCCCCAGCCCAACCGGGTCGGTCGGCGTGCGCGTGTGTGGTGAACCACACTTATCTAAGTACTCACCCAATAGCATAAAAGTGTAATGTCTAAAGGGCTCAAGCCCTTAGGCAAATTCACCCTTATAAAAACCCGTGAAGGTTTTTATTCCTCTCCTTTGTGGGACTTAAGAAAACTCACTTGTGCTTGTTTTGGTTTTGTATCATTTTCTTCTTCTCTCATTTTTTCAAATACACATAAAGCTTCAACAAGATTGAACGTGGATTTAGGCACGGGTGATTAAAGATCTGATTTGATGGCGGTTTAGAGGGAAGACTATATGGCGGCTAAGGTTTTGATTTGTCGACCTAGGGTTTGAGATAGGACTATAGTTTTTTTAATTGAGATAAGACAATAGTTCTGTTTAATCTAGGGTTTAGTTTATGATTTGTGTTTGGTGTATGCGGATAAGGTTTTTTTCGTATGAGGGATTTGTGCTCGATTGTGATACCGAATTGAGAGTAAGAGAGAGATATTTGTATTTCTGATATGTGATCACTTGATACAAGGAGGACCCTATTTATAGGGTTATGCACATGATGAGAAATAGGAAACAATAAGAATAAAGAAAGATAATACATAATATACAACCCATAATTAACTAATACAATATATTCTAACATTTGTTACTGGACTTAGCTTTCCTATCAATTTCATTCCATTGGTTAACAGTGTGATATGCAAATTTGATTGCACAAGTACTTCTTGTATCCGTGTTTGCTAAATACCAAATTTAATAATCTCGTCATAAAGCTTCATCTTAACCTCCATAGTGATACCTACCCCTAAGTGGGGATCTTAACAAGTTGTATATTGAGGTTTAAGTAGTATGTTTAGCCAAATAGGGTCACTATAATGCTTACGTAAGCGCATTTACATATTTAGTATAATATGCTTATCAATATATCTCGTTAAGCCTATTCAACATATCTTTTGCATTCATCTTTGGTATCATGTTTTGTAAAACTTCGTTGTTCACATGCAGCTTGTTATCGGATATAGTCTTCTTATAAATTTCATTACATTGGTCCCTAAACATATCTTGCAGTTTCTTCTCAAGTCCCCGCAGTGCGAAATGCAAATTCAATTGCACATGTACTTCTTGCATCCACCTTTGCCAAGTATCGAAATTGAAACCTTGTCGTAAGGTTTTATTTTAATTTCCACAGTGCTACCTACCCCTACTTGAGGTTCCTAACAAGTTGTATATTGAGGTTTAAGTAGTGTGTTTAGCAATATAACGGCATTATAGTGTTTACATAAGCGCATTTACAAATTTATTATAATGCGCTTATCAGTACATCTTCGCAAGTCTATTCCACATATCTTTTGCATTCATCTCCGATATTATGTTTTGTAAAACTTCGTCGGTCATATGCATCTCGCTAGCGAACATAACATTCCCATCAATTTCATTACATTGATCCTCAGACATATCTTGCAGCTTCTTCTCAAGTCCTACTAGTGCGACATGCAAATTCGATTGCACTAGTACTCCCTATATCTGCCTTTGCCAAATGCCGAAATTGATACTAAACTAGTATCGAATAATCTGATTACCTTGATACCACTTGTTACGAAATAAGGACAATTAACCTAACCCCAAACGACAATTAGCAATAAAGTAATCAATAACTAACAACAAGAAAATCAAGAAAACATACCAGGACGTAACATGGGTACCTAATTGGGTCTTCCACGTGAAAGGGGATAAACTTTTATTAATGAAGAGAAATTCGAAACTCAACAGCTAATTAACTTGGCCTCTCACAATCAATGGAACAAACCTCTTATTGATCTAACCCTTTCAACCCTAGCTAAACCCTTGAAGCAACCTTCACAAGAAATCCCTCATGTAAGATCCCAAACTTAGTTTTCTCTTTCTACACCCATAACTGAAACACCTTAATTCTCTATTACAACAAATAGAAAAAAAAACCATATCTATTTATACAAGTCGAAACCTAATGGGCTTGGGCCTGCGTTGTTCCCGCGTACTAGTATTACTCTAAACAAATCTATACCGGTATGTTGTTAACTAGAGCTGCTCCTTTTTGCTAAACCCACATGTACCGTTACTACAAAAACTAGGCCAATGCTGGTATGCAGCATGCCAGTGCCAAGAAAAACCTCTGAAAACTTGCGTACTGATACTTCATCATATAACAATTTTTATATTTCGTTTTCCATGAATTTTGACAAATAAACATGCCTAAGCTTTCGATTTTCCTTTTTTCTTTCACGAAAAATGTTTTTTTGCAAAACTAGTGTAAACAAGTTGAGTCAAGCCTAATGCTACATTGTTCAAATGCAATCAAGCTTGATTTGTTTAGCTTTCCAACTGATCTCAGGCTAGATTATAACCAAAACCCAAAATTCGTTGTACATAAAAAAGGAGTGTGCACGTGCATCGTTTGCACTAGGAGTCTAATCAATTAAAAAATAAACGGCATTAAAAGGGATTATTATATCTGAACAAGCTTCTTGGTATGCCAAATACTAGGATTACAAGGAATTGGCCTATTTATTCGTCAAAGCTATTCTTTTATATCTCATTGAAGCCAATCTTCTTGCTATTTTCGAACAGTAGTAAGTGCCTCATTTCAATTCAATATTAAAACAACTTTGGTTTTACTAGTACTTAGGAGAGTAATAGCGTGATACGATTTGATTCATTTGGTTGGTTGGTTTTTTTTCGCTCTTAATTGGTAGAGGTCTATTCAATTTTAAGAGGTAGAATGAGTGTTTGGAATAGTGTTCTATAGCGCGCTACGTCGTGCACTATAGCGTAAATTTCATGGCCAATGCTACGTAGTGTGAGTTAAATTGCGTTTGGAACAGAAAGTGTCTCAATAGTGCTGGCATGGCACGCTATTTGTGCAATAGCGCGCTATGGCGTGGGTTTTTCACGCTATCAATAAAAAATGAACGCTACGAAGGAAAATTAAATTAGGTTTAATATGTTTTGAAAATTGAATACCTTAGTCGACGTTTTCTCCCCTCAAAGTCGCTATTTAAACATAGGAAGAAGAAGTAGAAAATAGAGGAAAAACAAGGGAAGAAGAACAGGGGAAAAAGACAGGAAGAAGAACAGAGGAAGAGGAAGAAGCATAAAAAAGAGGAAGAGAGAGAAAAAAACCTCAGTAATTCTCTTCTTAACTTCGGCGTCGAGAAAACGAGACAGTGCTTTGTCATGGAAGATCGGGAAAGCCGGAAGATGGGCGGCTGTGGGGCTCGATTAAAATTAGTAGGGTTTTGTATTTATTAATAAAATGACTTAATTAACCTTGGTTGTGTTCATATTTATAAAATTATTTTCAATTTTAACCCCTCCCCCTATTTTCTTAGTTTTGTACCCCTTTTTTGGAACATTTACAATTTTTAGCCTATTCCATGTCTTTTTATTATTATAAAGGCCTTTCTATTTCTTATTAATTAGTAATTTAGTATTATCTTATTATAAATAAATAATAATAAATATATATGTAATTTACTAATTTTTTTAAGTATATATATATTTTTTAAAATTATAACGCTATTCATGTCCCGAATAGCTTACGATATTACGCTATTTATTTGCGCTACGCTACGCCGGAACTAAAACGCTACGCATTATGCTACCGTTATTTAAAACATTGGGTAGAATCAATGTTTGTTTTATCACCTCTTATCGTTAAATTATATTAAAAATCAACATTCAGCGTTAAAATCCAATACAAATCGTTTAATTTAGCTTTGATACTTAGTTTAAATTTAATGAAACTTCATTCCATTGGCGGCCCTATTCCTTTTCTTCATTAGCTAGCGATATATTTCCCAATGATAAGGTTAAAATTTTAAAATTCTTTTTATTCGGTATTTAAAATTAAATAAATTCAAACACGTTTTTCAAAGTTTTGTTTAAACTTCAGAGTTCAACTACGCTTAAAAAACAAGCCGGCCCTTAATATTTGTTAATGTATGATTAATTAGTACGTACGGTCGAGTTAAGACTTTATGGTTAATTTTGAATTGTTACACAAAAAATATTGAGGGGTTGATATAATTGCTCGGCACTATATATATATATATATATATTCACTATTTATGCAGTGGTAAGTCGCTTACGAACAGAATGGAACAACGGATCTCAACTTCCGAATCCTCACCTAACTAAATACCACTCGTAAATATGGAAAAAACCCAAAGGTGCAGAAACCTGTTTAGCCACACTAGAGTTGCACAACAAGCGTTGAACAGTTCTATCATTCTTTTATTTTATTTTTTTTTGCTTTATGTCACTTGTATCTAAGTTCTACAGGTATCACTCATGTATCATTTGTATGCCCATGCCAATAATTTTCATTTTATTATTCGGAAACCATTTAAAAAATGTAAACAGAATTTCCGATCTGGAACCTTCAAAAAGACAAGTTTAATTTATTTAAAGAGAATTTAAACAGGATTACAACTTACAACACATACCCCTAGAGTTAACTAATACATAAAATTTACTTCAATTTTCTTTTATAATGATAAGCGTTCTGAAGTACCGACAAATAGCTTATTGTTATTTCCCTTTTTAAGCGCCAAATCAATGTCTTTCTCTGAATCTTGAGTTCCTCAGTACTCTTTTACAATACCTGCCATGTTAATTAGAATATTTTACATTTTAATTTTAACAAACAAGATGATAAAATGGTAAATAAAATTAGATGATGAACATATAACCCAAAATGCACCACCTACCCGAAAAGCTGCCATTTGTATATGCTAATTTCTTCCTCGGCCGCGTTTATGACGACGACCCGACCTTTTTACCATCTTTTGAATTTCTTCTTCAACCATTCCCACAAACCATTTGGGTTTTCGAGTTAGGAACAAAACGCATCCTATAACCAATCCAAATACCAATCCGCACCCGTATCCCAATACTACTACTCTCCAATCAAATTCACTCGCAAAATTTGAATCCTGATTGTCTTCTTCTTGTTCTGGTACATCACGATCATCTGTTTTATTACACGTCTTCAATAATGGAAATCCACACAAACCAGAGTTCCCTATGTACGAGTCATTTGTAAACGTACCAAATTGGTTGCCACCCGGTATGCGTCCAACTAGATGATTATGGGAAAGGTTAAGGACTTGAAGAAATGTCAAAGTTGCCAATTGTGTAGGAATCTGTCCCACAAGTTGGTTTGTAGAGAGGTCTAGTGATTCAAGATCTCTTAAATTTGCTAGTGATGATGGAATCCCCCCCTCAAGATTGTTGTAAGAGAAATTGAGGCCCCTTAGTGAAATCAGCTTTCCAATAACTCCTGGAATCTCTCCTATAAATCTATTGCTTGAGAAATCAATAATGGTTAAGGTTATTAATATTTTCTGGAATTGCATCTCAAGTCCTTTGGTGGTCACTGTCATGGAGTTGATATAATATGTTCCTCCCATATATTGCAAGCTCACATTATTTTCAGAGACTGTCACCATAGCCTCAAAATTTTCGAAATAATGTTCTGGTAACGTGCCAGTAAAACTATTGTGAGACAGGTCAATGATTTGTAATTTGGTGAACGGATTTCTTACCTTGGCCATTCCAATTGAACCGTGTAATCTGTTAGATCTCAGTATGAGGACCTGTAAACTCGGGAGGGTCTCTAAAAAATTGGGAAATGTTCCGTTGATTTTGTTGTTTGCAAGGTTTAGGACTTCCAGTAGTGTACAATTCGCCAGAGCTCGAGGTATTGGCCCGACCAAATCATTTCCATTGAAGTCGATAGTTGTCAAACTACTTCGATTAGGAAATGTTTGGGGAATGGTGCCATAAAGGCTGTTCATTCCCAAGTTCAGGAAAATTAGGTCAATGCTAAAGTATCCTAAACATTGTGGTATCGCACTAACGAGTCTGTTATTCGAGAAATCAAGTAATATGAGTCGACTTAGATTGCATATTGGTGGCGGAATCTCTCCAGAAAACCCGTTGTAGGATAAAGTTATCGTTAACAACCCAGAACAATTATATATACTCCTCGGAATCTCCCCTGTGAATGAATTGCCATCGAGCTGAAGGTATTGCAGGGAAAATAGGCTGCCGATTTCTCGAGGGATCTCTCCAGATAATTCATTGTAGGATAAAGTTAACATAAACAAGCCAGAACAATTAGATATACTCCTCGGGATCTCCCCTGTGAGTTGATTGTTACTGAGCTGAAGGTATCGCAGTTGTAATAAGTTACTGATTTCTAGAGGGATCTCTCCAGATAGCTTGTTATGGGATAAATCTATCTGTTGCACGCTCGAGTAATTGGATAAATAGTTTAATTCCCCTGTTAAGGAGTTGTTGGAAAGGGAAAGAGAGATCATCAACCGTAGTGAGTGTGAAGATTGGTTCACATTTGTTATTTGGTGGACCATGATCGATCATGGGGTATACCATGATCGATCATGGTTACTGCACTTTGCCTATTTAGTTAGTTTTTGGCTCATTTGTGTAGAGAACTTAAAAAGTAAGACTTGAGAGCTAAAAAGTGAGAAATTTTTTCTTGTGTGCTTGTAATCACTCTTTGTTCCAATTATCAATAGAAGCTATCGTCTGTGTGGATTAGTGGCTTTTACGCCGACACCACGGTAAAACCTTGTCTTGCGCAATTGTTTATTTATTTCCTATTTCTCTATTGTGGGTGTGCTTTTTTGTGTCGGTTCTTCTTTCGGGTAAACCAAGTGAGCTTGTGAGACCCTCCCAGTTGCGTCGTGCTCGGTTGTGAGCGGTTTGGTGCAACAAATTGATATCAGAGGCTAAAACGAGAAAGGTGGGTTCTGTGTCGCACGCCAAGTGTTTGATAAAATTCCTAAGTGAGATTTTTCAATCTTTGTCTCGTTGTTGGTTTGTCAAGTCCATTGGTGATTGAAGATGACTACTTCTAAGACCTCAAAGGTGTCAGCGATAAAGTTTGACGTAGAGAAATTCGACGAAAAGTTGGTCAATTTCGGCATGTGGCAATGCCAAATGCGCGATGTCTTGATCCAACAGGAGTTGCATAAGGCATTGTTGGGTGTGGCAGCTAAGCCCACGACGATGACAGATGTTGAATGGGAAGAGTATGATTTGAAGGCTTGTAGCACTATCCGGTTGCATCTAGCTCAAAATGTGATATACTACGTTATGCGTGAGAAATCCGCGGCTAGCATATGGAGGATACTGGAAGAGAAGTACATGATGAAAAGTATAGAGAATCGTCTCTATCTCAAGAAGAAGCTGTTCCGGTTTGAATATGCTAGAGGTATATCAATGAGTGAGCATGTCGATGAGTTTAACAAGATGATTTCTGATTTGTTAAACTTGAACGAAGACATGAAAGATGAGGATAAGGCTATCTTATTGCTCAATTCACTTCCGGAATCCTATGACCATTTAAGCACCACTTTGTTATATGGTAAGGATTCAGTGAAATATGAGGACATTTCTTCGGCACTGCTTGGTAATGAGCAGAGACAGAGGGAGAAATGTAGTACATCGTCCGATGCGTTGGTGACGAGGGGAAGGACAGATGATCGGAAACAAGCAAAGCACAATAACTCTCGGTCCAAGTCACGTACTAAGTACTTGGATAACATGGAATGTTACAAGTGCAAAAGGAAAGGGCATATGAAAAAGAATTGTCCTAACGCTTGGGTAGACAAAGTGAAGAAGAAGAATGCGGACGATACCGCGAATTCTGTTACTTCAGGGGATGATGATTTCAAGAGTATGCTAGTGATTACTCCTAGGGAAAGCTCAACGGACGAGTGGATTCTAGACTCGGGTTGTTCGTACCACATGTGTCCAAACAAGGACCTTTTCCATACCTTGACGAAGGTGAATGGAGGAACGGTTTTGATGGGCAATGATCACGTTTGTAGGACGGAGGGTATTGGAACGATCAAGTTGAAGCTACATGACGGAGCAATCAGAACTCTGAATGAAGTTAGGTACATCCCGGATCTGAAGAAGAATTTGATTTATTTGGGTTCTTTAGATTCCAACGGGTGCAAGATTGTGCTCGAGAATGGAATGCTAAAGGTTACTTCCGGTGCCTTAGTGTTGATGAAGGGAAAGAAAGAGGGTAATCTCTATTTCCTTCAAGGTAGTACGGTGACGGGCAGCGTTTCAGTTTCTACGGAAGCTGGTGGAGCAAGTACAAGTTCGGATTCGACGAAATTATGGCACATGAGATTGGGACATGCCGGGGAGAAGGCGATGACGGTGTTATGTAAACAAGGTTTGCTCAAGGGTGCGAAGAGCTGCAAGCTAGAGTTTTGCGAGCATTGTGTGCTCGGGAAGCAAACACGAGTAAAGTTTGGGACGGCTATTCATTGCACGAAGGGGTTGCTTGACTACATACACACGGACGTCTGGGGGCCTTCCAAGACGAAATCCTTAGGAGGAAATCATTACTTTGTTACATTTGTAGATGATTTCTCTAGGAGGATTTGGGTATATCTCATGAAGCACAAAGACGAGGTCTTTGGGGTGTTTCTAAGGTGGAAGAAAATGGTCGAAAATCAGCTTGGCAGGAAGATCAAGGTGCTTAGATCCGATAACGGCGGAGAGTACACTAGTGATCCGTTTAAGCAGTATTGCCAAGATGAGGGAATTGTTCGCCATTTCACGGTTAGAGGTACACCACAGCAAAACGGAGTAGCTGAGAGGATGAACCGTACCTTACTTGAAAAAGTGAGGTGTATGCTGTCAAATGCAAATTTGGGGAAACAGTATTGGGCGGAGGCCTTATCTTATGCGAGCTACATCGTGAACGTGTTGCCATCTTCAGGGGTCGATTACAAAACTCCTATGGAGGTTTGGACAGGATCTCATGCAAGTTACGATTCATTGCACATATTTGCGTGTCCTACTTATTATCACGTCCGTGAAGATAAGATTGATCCAAGAGCCCGAAAGGCGATCTTTATGGGTTCAAGAATTGGAGTCAAGGGATACAAGTTATGGTGTCTTCAAGACAAGAAAATGATCGTTAGCAGAGATGTTACATTTGATGAGGCGTCTTTGCTCAAGATGCATACAGGAGAAAATGTGAAGACTCTCGATGAGAGTGAGAATAGTGGAGTGGTGCAAACGAAAGTTACTACGCCGGTGGTGACTATTCCGGTGCAATCGGAAGTGACTAATCCGGTTGATTCTTCCGATAGTGATTCGGAGAATGGGGAGATTCCTATTGAGGGGTCTAGTCAACAACAACGAGAGGTACCGTCTTTGGCGAGCAGAAGGGAGCCGAGAGCTCGACGAGCACCGCAACGATTTGGCTATGAAGATAGTGTGGCATATGCATTGGTGGTTTATGGCGATGAACCGACTTCTTATCGGGAGGCAGTGGCTGATAGTCATTGTGATGAATGGAAGGCGGCCATGGGTGAGGAGATGAATTCTCTTCACAAGAATGAAACCTGGGATCTTTGCAAGTTGCCAAAGGGGAAAAAGTCAATTGGGTGCAAATGGGTGTTTGCCAAGAAAGATGGGGTTCTAGATTCGGATGTTCGGTATAAAGCAAGATTGGTAGCTAAGGGATTTGCACAGAGGGAAGGGGTGGATTATAATGAAGTCTTCTCTCCGGTAGTAAAACACACTTCCATTAGAGTGCTATTAGCTATGGTATCGCAGTTTGACTTAGAGCTTGAACAACTCGACGTCAAGACGGCATTCTTGCATGGGGATCTAGAGGAGGAGATTTATATATCTCAACCGGAGGGGTTCAAGGTTGTTGGCAAGGAGGAGTGTGTTTGTAAACTGAAGAAGTCCTTGTATGGGTTGAAGCAATCACCTAGACAATGGTACAAGAAGTTTGACACATTCATGATGGCTCAGAAATTCAAGCGGAGTGATTTTGATCATTGCGTTTATTTCAAGAAACTCAATGGGGATTCGTTTATTTACTTACTCTTATATGTTGATGATATGCTTATTTGTTCATCGAGTATGTCTGATATCAACACGGTGAAGGCTCAGTTGAGTCTCGAGTTTGAGATGAAGGACTTGGGTGGAGCTAAGAAGATTCTGGGAATGGAGATAGTAAGGGAGAGAAAGAAGGGAAGATTGTGCCTCACTCAGAGGCAATATCTAGAGAAAGTGGTAGTCCGGTTTGGGATGCAGGATTCAAAGCCTGTGAGTGTCCCATTGGCTCCTCACTTCAAACTCTCGGCAACTATGGCTCCAGAAACAGATGAAGAGGTGGAGTATATGGCTCAAGTTTCGTATGCGAGTGCGGTAGGAAGCTTGATGTATGCCATGGTGTGTACTCGACCGGATATTGCTCAGGCAGTGAGCATTGTGAGTAGATTCATGGCAAATCCGGGGAAACAGCATTGGAATGCCGTTAAGTGGATTTTGCGGTATCTACAAGGAACGAAGAATAAGGAATTGGTGTACCAGAGAACCGAGGGGTCTATTATTTGCGGGTATGTTGATTCGGACTATGCTGGGGATCTTGACAAGCGACGGTCGACCACGGGGTATGTTTTCACATTTAGTGGTGGTCCGATTAGCTGGAGGTCGATGTTGCAAGGTGTAGTGGCGTTGTCTACTACGGAAGCAGAGTACATTGCAGCAACAGAGGCAGTCAAGGAAGCATTGTGGCTTCGGGGTTTGATAGGTGATTTGGGGATGGTTCAGGAGAATGTCGATATACATTGTGATAGCCAGAGTACTATTCATTTGGCCAAGAACCAAGTTCATCACGGACGGACGAAGCACATCGATGTCCGGTTTCATTTTATACGGGAGATTATCGAGAGTGGTGAAGTAATTTTGAAGAAAATTGGCACCAAGGATAATCCCGCAGATATGATGACGAAGGTGGTACCGATAACCAAGTTTGAGCATTGCTCGACTTTGGTTAACATTCTTTGGTGTTAAGGCCCCATTCGGGGGTAGAGGCTCTTCGGAGCCGGGTGTGATGCTATGGCAGTATTGATGGAGGAACAAGTGGAGTGAGGTAGGCAATTTACTGGATGAATAGCTGCATGGTTCGCCAAGGTGGAGATTTGTGAAGATTGGCTCACATTTGTTATTTGGTGGACCATGATCGATCATGGGGTATACCATGATCGATCATGGTTACTGCACTTTGCCTATTTAGTTAGTTTTTGGCTCATTTGTGTAGAGAACTTAAAAAGTAAGACTTGAGAGCTAAAAAGTGAGAAATTTTTTCTTGTGTGCTTGTAATCACTCTTTGTTCCAATTATCAATAGAAGCTATCGTCTGTGTGGATTAGTGGCTTTTACGCCGACACCACGGTAAAACTTTGTCTTGCGCAATTGTTTATTTATTTCCTATTTCTCTATTGTGGGTGTGCTTTTTTGTGTCGGTTCTTCTTTCGGGTAAACCAAGTGAGCTTGTGAGACCCTCCCAGTTGCGTCGTGCTCGGTTGTGAGCGGTTTGGTGCAACAGTGAGGTACCGAGCTCTTGTGGAATCTTACCCGTCAACAAGTTGTCGGATAAATAAACCATTAGCAAGTTCGAACAATTAGATAGGCTTGTTGGAATAGGGCCTGAAAGGGAGTTGGAGCCGAGTTGAAGGAATAGCAATTGGGATAAGCGGCCAATTTCTTGAGGAATTGTACCATGGAATTTGTTTATGGTTAGATCAAAGCGCTGTAGTAGAGTAATGTTTCCTATTTGTGGAGGTATTGTGCCCACCAAATTCTTATCATGTAGACTCAATTCGGTCACTCTTTTATCGTGGCGACACGAAACTCCAGGCCAATTACAATGATGGAGAGAGTCATTCCAAGATTTCAGCACACTATTTGGATCTTGAATTACGCTTTTTTTTAACGCGAGTAAAGCGAGCTTATCTGTTGTGTTGTTTTCAAAAGATAGTGGTGTTGTGGCGGCTATCAGTGGAGAGAGATCGAAACAAATGTTAAGGAGGAGAGTTAAGCAACAAAGAAATGTGGATGTGTACATAGCTTTTCTCTATTTTTGGAAAAGGGTTTTAGGTTTGAGGAATGCAAGTAAAAAAGTTGGATCTTATATAGAAGGATATGATGATGGAAAGAGGATGTGATGTGGAAAGACTTATTGTCGTGATATTTAATTTTATTAGAGTAAATGATAACTTGTTGTCCTAATACACTTGCTTTTATTAGAATAAATGACATCATGAGACTTCAAATTATATCCTAAATTTTAATTATACATCTAAATTTGATTTTGTGTTGATTAACCACTTAAGCTATTCAAATTAAACACCAATAATCTTTTTGTATAAATCATCTGTTAACTCAAACGAATTGAAGGCTTTTTGGTCACGTAACAAAAAAATTAGAACAAAACCGGAGGTTACTATTAAAATGCTACAACAACTAATGTCAATTATTTATTAAAATTTTAAGCCAATTCTTTTCAATTAGCATGCGATCTTACTTCTTCCGTCATGAGTTTTGGCCCAAATCAAAGAAACAAAGAAGATGGTGGTGGATTGAGCTGATTGTTTCTCTCCCTCTCTTTTTTCTCTAGTTTAAAACCTAATTTTTTAGTGAGAGAATATAGAAATCGTGTACATGCTCAAATTCTTAGATAATGCTTGAAGGTCTAATAGAGAGTTTTGTACCATTTGATATTCTTTTCTTTTTTTCTTTTTTTTTTTTGTTTTGAATCCAGTTTGATTAAAAAAAAAACTTAGCTTTATGATACCCAAGTAAAATATATTACAAATTAATATATGTTTACATATATAGATGTAGAGATAAAGATGAGAAAGAAAAATCTAAGTGACAAAAAAGATGAAGAATGGTGGGTGGCTGTTTCTCTCTCTCTTTCTTCTTCGAATTTTCTTTTTTTCAATTAATTCGATTAAGTGACCAAAAAGTTATTCAATCAGCATTTAAAGGACAATTTGGACAGAAGGATTGTTGATGTTTCATTTGAATAATTTAAAGACTCAATTGACACAAAATCAAGTTTAAGGGTTTGATTGAAACTTATGATATAATTTAAGGGCATTTAGTGTCATTTACTACTCTTATTATCTAGTTAGAGAAATTAAAGTTTGGGATAATCTAGTAGTATTTGGTATAAAACGGGTTATCTAGATTTAAAGACATTTGTTAAGTTCCGTATTCAACAATACTTTAAATAAGTGAATTAGTCTAATGGTAAAGATGCACATATGTTGTAAAAGAGTGAGGTTGAAGGCCAGGGAAACAAACTTACTCTACTTATTTTTAAAATTTAACAAAAAACATAAATTCCTTTTTACTCAAAGAGTCCCTTAGAGCATCTCCAACTGTTGTGTAATTTATTTTTTTTGTAAATCCTATATGTTAAGACATTTTTACTCAAAACTTGAACTGTAAAAAAAAATATGCTTCAATGGTACATTTTTAAACTTTTGTGTAAATTTTGAATGAACTAACAAGATAATTGTGCATATTAGATATCATTTTAGAAAAAAATTAATTATTTTTTCTTGAATTTTGTTATACATAATATTATAACAACAATGGATTTTGATTTGTTGGTCTTGATGAGTAGATTTTAGATATATAATTTTTATTAAAATATATGATTTATACTAAACGGTATTAGATTTTAAAGTTTTACGAAATAATTGAGGAAAGAAAAAGTTGAGAACATTGTAAACTTGGAATGTATTTTACACATTCATTTTACACAAAAAGCTAAATTTAAAAAGCTGGTAGAACTTCAAATTTTTACACACATATACATTACTGTTAGATATGCTCTTAATTGATCACTAATTCTTTACTCCTATCTTTAACGCTCTTCTCTCTCATGGAAATTTGATTAAGAAATCGCCCGGGGGGTGTGGCCACCCCTTTAGAATCTACAACTCACTATTATATATAACACATCCTGTCATTTTTCTTTTGGGAAAAACTATAGTGAAGGATTAAGTCTGTATCACTGCCACCTCGAGCTATTCTCTGAAAACTTGCTTTTGTGGTTCTCACGGGATCTGGTGGAAGGTCCCATAGGGGGTTTGGCTTTTTGTCATTTTGGTATTTTGGTTATTATGGAGGGTTCTATTGATTTATGGGCGGATATTTGGTTACCACTCTTCGGTTAATTGGTGATTCTTGCTTTAAATCCCTCTTTGTTGCTAATTTTGGGTTGGTAAATTTAGTGGAGAGATTAATACTCGTATTGATTTTGGCGTTTGAGGGTGTGTTTGTAGGTTTTTGCAGTTGGGGTTGGAAGTCTTTAGTTTTACAAGCTTATGGGAGAAATTGCCGGGGGTATGTTTCGGTGGGTCCGGCCTTGTATTAGTGGGCAGTAAATTTGTTGTCGGGTAATGTGTTTGAGTGGGGTTGGGTTGGTTGGGTGTTTTTGTTTTTTTTCTGTACGTGAAAAAAATGCTTGGGGAATGGTTGGAATCGGGGACCCTGTTTGTGGGCCTAGTGTTGGTATTTGTGTGGTTTTTGCTCCTCTCCGGTTTTGTTCGGTTGGTGGAGGCTGGTTCTCTTGTTTTTTGGTTTGCAATGAGCGGGTTGGTTTCCTTTTGACCGTTTTCTCTTGTTTCGAGTTTTAAAGGGGCATGTGTTTAATTGGGTGGTTTGGGGTTGGGGCTCGAAATTTTAGTTATCGTTTGTATTCTTTTGCCCTGGCTAGGTGAAATGTTTGTAACCGTCGTGCGTTTAAATTTTTCCGGATTGTTGGGGTGTGGGGTTGGTGCTTTGTTCCCCGATTGGGTTATTTAAGGGGCGGAATGGTTTGTGGATGGCGGGGGACTTCTGCGGCGGTTCTCAATGCATGGGGGTTTTGTGGGGGTAGAGGTTTCAAAAAATGAAGCATTGTAGTATGGTGGAGCGTTGGTGGATGTGGTTTCGGGTTTGGGTTTTGAAGTTGCTTTTGTTGGTATATAGCGTCATTTAACAGTTGAGCCGTTTATTCAATTCCTCTTCATTCATGGCTTTTTGTTCTTTTTTGTGGGTTATTTCTTTCGTTGGGGTTGGGGCTGAAGTGTGGTTCGGGTTAGAGTGTTAAGTCGCTTCTCGTGGCAGGGAGTTTTTTTTCGTCAGGGAGTTTTGGTTTGTCCACTATGCATCTGGGTTTGGGGATTTCATTTTGGGCGACTTCTTCTTGTTGGTTTGGGGTTTGCTTTTTTGGCCTGGTGTTCGCGTCGTGGGGATGAGTTTGTTTTGTGTTTTTTAATAGGTTGGTTGTTTGTGTGGGTTAGGTTTGGGTTGTTGGGTTGGGGGGCTTATTGGTGTTAGTGGCCATTGTGTTGTTCGGTGTTGTTTGGTTATTGGGTTTGTTTTCTTTGTTTTGCTGTATTATTTTTTTGTTTCTTGGCTCGTGGGTTTTTTTGGGTCTCTACTCGGGGGTTTCGGTGGGGGATTTGTTTCTTCCATTCCGTTGGTCGGGGAGTTTGTCTGGTTTATTGGGGTTGGAAATGTGTTGGGTGTGGGTGGCTTGTTTGTTTTTTCTATGTTTCGAACATAGGTCTGCCGGGTATGGGGGGATGGGTGGGTCGGGGTTTTGTGGGTGTGGGGGTTCCGATTCGGAAAATTGATCGAGTGGTTTCTTATGTCCGATGGTTCATTTTGGGGACTTTGCTTTTAGTGTTTGCGGGGTCTGGGGGGGTGGGTAAATTTGTAGGCTTGCTTGATCGTAATTTGGCAGAAAGCTTCTTCGTGGGTGTAGGTTGAATTTGGTTGTCTGTTGGCTTTGTACTTTTTCGGGTTTGCCAAATTTTTGTTGGGGTTGGGGGGCTGCGGAGCGGGCCGTATTGTGGCGACGTTGGCGTCTTCGCTGCTGTTTGGGCGGCGCGTGGTTGGAATGGGTGTTTGGGTTGCTCTTTCATTTTTTACTGGTGGGGTCTTTGGTTTTGGAGATGTTTTTGGAGGGGAATTTGTTGTGGTTGGAGGGGTCTCTTTGAGTTTGGTTTTGATCCGTTAGTGTTTCCGGGTTTGTTCTTGGGTATTGGAGGGGCGTTCGATTGGGGGAATACATGGGCGCTTGTGTCGGGCTGTATGTTTGGTGGTTTGCTTTTTGGTCTCTTCGGACTTTATTCCGCGTCGGGTTTGGTTGTTTCCGGTTTTGGTTTTGGTTTGTTCGTTGGACGTTCGGGTGGGGGTTTTTGAGTTTGTGTTGGGTGTTTTTGTTTTTTCACTTTAGGGTTGGATGTTTTTTTGGCGTTGGGTTGTGGTTTTTTGATTGGGGAAAGGGCATTAAATTTTTCGGGGCGTTGGGTTTGTTTAGGTTTTCTGGGTTTATGATGTTTGTATGTGGAATTGGAGCATGTGGATGTTAGGTTTGTGTGTGTTGTGTGGGGGTTTGCGGGGGGTTGTTTCTCGGGATATGGGTGTGTTGAGGATATGACCTAATGTTTATGTTTATTGTGAGGCTTAGGAGTTGTCGTATGTTTCGACTATGCTGGTGAGAGGGGGATTGCCACCAAATTTTAATCATATGTTTGGTCGTGTTTGTTTTTCAGGTATAGTTGTTAAGAAAATATGTATTTAGTGTGGGCGATTTGAACTTTATAATTAAAAAGCTGGTTTACGTGTGTGGCGGTTTTTGTAGGTGGTACTTGATATGTTGTGTGAGGTCGCGGAATGAATAATTTGTGCGGTGAGTGGGAAGATGGTTTATGTTGAGTGTTTATTATAAAATTTTTATGGGTGATTAACAGAACTGTGTTTGTGAGAAGATGCGGTATTGTATAATTTATAGTTCGTTATTATTTGGTGGTAAATAGAGTGGAAAGATAACTGTTGTTTGTAATTGTTGGTATTAATTATTGTTAATGTTTGTTAGCTAGGAATATTTTTTAATGTATTTTTTTTCGTGTGTATTGTAATTAATATTAGTTGAATTATTTGGTAATGTTATTAGATAATGCAATAAATTTATGTTGTTAATTATTGTGTAATATCTGTTTTTTAACCACCATTAAATTACCTTTTACTCTTAATATAAAAATATTGTTATAATGTTATTATTTTTAAAATTTTAAAGCAATTCCGGGGATTCTTAATTCTTCATTGTTAATTTTTTTGTCAATTATAAGAAATTTAATTCATTTTTGGAAAGTTATTCTTATTTACTTTTTAAAGTTTATAAATAATAAATGTTATTAATAAATAATCTTTTTTCATTTTTCTTAGATAATGCTTGAAGGTCTAATAGAGAGTTTTGTACCATTTGATATTCTTTTCTTTTTTTCTTTTTTTTTTTGTTTTGAATCCAATTTGATTAAAAAAAAAACTTAGCTTTATGATACCCAAGTAAAATATATTACAAATTAATATATGTTTACATATATAGATGTAGAGATAAAGATGAGAAAGAAAAATCTAAGTGACAAAAAAGATGAAGAATGGTGGGTGGCTGTTTCTCTCTCTCTTTCTTCTTCGAATTTTCTTTTTTTCAATTAATTCGATTAAGTGACCAAAAAGTTATTCAATCAGCATTTAAAGGACAATTTGGACACAGAAGGATTGTTGGTGTTTCATTTGAATAATTTAAAGACTCAATTGACACAAAATCAAGTTTAAGGGTTTGATTGAAACTTATGATATAATTTAAGGGCATTTAGTGTCATTTACTACTCTTATTATCTAGTTAGAGAAATTAAAGTTTGGGATAATCTAGTAGTATTTGGTATAAAACGGGTTATCTAGATTTAAAGACATTTGTTAAGTTCCGTATTCAACAATACTTTAAATAAGTGAATTAGTCTAATGGTAAAGATGCACATATGTTGTAAAAGAGTGAGGTTGAAGGCCAGGGAAACAAACTTACTCTACTTATTTTTAAAATTTAACAAAAAACATAAATTTCTTTTTACTCAAAGAGTCCCTTAGAGCATCTCCAACTGTTGTGTAATTTATTATTTTTGTAAATCCTATATGTTAAGACATTTTTACTCAAAACTTGAACTGTAAAAAAAAATATACTTCAATGGTACATTTTTAAACTTTTGTGTAAATTTTGAATGAACTAACAAGATAATTGTGCATATTAGATATCATTTTAGAAAAATTTTAATTATTTTTTCTTGAATTTTGTTATACATAATATTATAACAACAATGGATTTTGATTTGTTGGTCTTGATGAGTAGATTTTAGATATATAATTTTTATTAAAATATATGATTTATACTAAACGGTATTAGATTTTAAAGTTTTACGAAATAATTGAGGAAAGAAAAAGTTGAGAACATTGTAAACTTGGAATGTATTTTACACATTCATTTTACACAAAAAGCTAAATTTAAAAAGCTGCTAGAACTTCAAATTTTTACACACATATACATTACTGTTAGATATGCTCTTAATTGATCACTAATTCTTTACTCCTATCTTTAACGCTCTTCTCTCTCATGGAAATTTGATTAAGAAATTGCCCGGGGGTTGTGGCCACCCCTTTAGAATCTACAACTCACTATTATATATAACACATTCTGTCATTTTTCTTTTGGGAAAAACTATAGTGAAGGATTAAGTCTGTATCACTGCCGCCTCGAGCTATTCTCTGAAAACTTGCTTTCGCGGTTTTGAATCCTGCCCACTCATTTCAGGAGTGGACATTCACACCATATGAGGTAGAGCTCATTGTTACATTTATCCTTATTTAAGTTAATTTTGTACAACCCTCCAAGATTTAATCTGAACCCTTTAATTAACCAAAAAAAATATATTAACACTTTATCAAGTCTTATATTACTCAAATTAAATCAAACAAAGCAATATTAATAATAGGGAGAGATCAACATACTCCATTAAAATAAACTTAATAGATATTTATGATTTTGTAATTTTACCACTCTTATAGGTACAACAAAAGTGATACAAGAATGAGTAGTGAATAAAAATCACCCTATATGTTATCATAGTCCGTAAATTTTTTTCCAGTAAATTTGTACCCCCTACAAGATTCAATCTTAGTTTTGCCCCTGAACACTTCATGGGTAAAAATGTCCAGACCCATTTTTAATGCCTCATCTCTTTTTATCTCTTTAAATTAATCAATTTTAACAGAAATTCATTGGGAAAAAAATCGGGACCCCTCTTTAACGCCTTGTATATATATATTTGTATATCTTCTTCCTCTTCGGTCTTGAAGTTAAATAAAAATCCATCCGGCAAAAGAGGAGTATTTGGAGTTTATTTTTTCGAGATCACTTTCTAAAAATGAGTCGGAATGGTTACTGGAGACGGACTAAAAAAGTGAACGAGATTCGCAACTAGAATTGTAAGATGTAATTGGAAGTGAAGGATTTCCCGATCTCTCGAATCTAAATTATCTCTATTGTATTAAGTTGAGCTTGAACCCCTCGCCTTAAGTTAAAATTAAATTATCCAACCATCAAAGCTACAACACTTTTAAATTTTATTCTTCTTGTTTTAAATTAGAACCAAACATGCATAAAAATAACGCGTCTCATGTTTAATATAATATAATTGGAAGGACACAAAATAATTAGTCCCAAATGAATAAGTAAACTTATTGGTCCGCCACATGAGTGAATGTGGTGTAAACCGTGCTTAAAAACGTCAAAAAAATGAAGTGTGGAATAAAGGACGCTTGGTGGATTGGTATAGGGCTCTTTAAAGGACCGGTCCCGCTAATTTTTTAAGTGGACCGATACAAGTTTTATAGTTGAACTGGTCTAACAATTCAATTCAATGCAATTAATATTCTGTTTCTCAACGTCAAAAAGATGTACACGTCTATAAGAAATATGCATAAGTATGCCGTGTCCGTGTATAGTGGTTCAAAGTCAATCGGCGAAAAAGTAAGTCTAGAAAAGCTATTTCATGGATTCAATATAAACGTAAAATTTACGACAGAGACTTTTGGCCCATTCCCTATTTTCATATATTAGACATTCACATAAGGGGCAAGACTTTCTTTTTTTTTTGGTTTCCCAGGATATCCACCTTCGCTGATTGTAGGCACCTCGAAGGGTGGAACAGCTGGCCCAGAGATTTAAGGCTGCTCCATGCCCAAGGCAGGGATCGAACCCCCGACACTTGGTTAAGGGAGGATGAGCCCTTACCGCTCCACCACACCCCCTGGGTTTAAGGGGCAAGACTTTCAATCTCCACTTTCTTCTTCTTATTAATTATTATTTATTTTTTTAACTGTAATTGATTAGTTTTTATGCGTCACTTTCATGAAATTAATTTACAAACTAGGGAATGGCTATTTAAAAATTTTTTGAGGTCAAAGAGTTTGTTTTCCGACAATATATAATTCAATTATATTGAGTTGAGAGTGCACACCATTTTAGTGCACGCAGGTGCAAATGAGCTTACAGGAATAAAAACAATGTCTTGTTTAATTTTCGAGTAGATCTCAAACGCTATAAAAAACTTCTAATTATATAAGTAGATCACTAACTTGGCTCGAATTGCTTGGTTCATTTTACACTTCTACTCGAAACAATTTTGGCAACCATAAAGGACACAACAAGAATGACTCTCCACCACCACATTAATGCTGACTTTATTCGAGTGTTTTTGCATTTTACTGAAATTCGAAATCGTAATTTCACGTGTCAAATTTGAGCTTTTATCATTTTCTAACTCAAACTAAAGAAATGAATTACAAGAGAACCCTCTTATTGGAGTTAACCAATTTAGAATTATAGAAAATATGATAACAAAAGTTCGAATAAAACGAATAAATGTACAATCATCGTAAAACTGATAGATAACGTTCGGAATGGGGACTTTCGTACTACTAGAAATGCAATCGGCAACCAAATTATTTGGAACTACATAAATAACAACCAAGTGATTGTTATAGTTGCCAATAAAACTTGTTAGTATTCATTCAAATACTTTATCAATACATGCAATGAATTACTCCAACAAATTCACCTTCCCTTTTGTCATTAAAGTTACAGCCGAGCTCCCCCCGCACGTGGCAAGTTCGTAGAGTCTTCAATTGGATGGTTATAAAAATTTCGCTTTGTTCCGATGTTTTCATTCTCCGTTCTTCTATATATTTCTGTATAAGCCGTCTGGGCATTTAGATACATGGCGCATAGAGTTTCTCTGAGTATTCCGTAGAAGGCTATTGTTTCTTGGAATTCGATGGTTTCGACATTTGAGTAAGGAGATTGGCTCGATGATCGAGGCATTATGGAAGTGTGGAATGTGAAACCAAATATGGTGACCGGAAGGTCAATAAAAGTTACTTACAAATAAATTAAAAAATCAAACACAATCTCACGAAAAATATGAAGGTTTTTGTACGTAAGGATGGTCGATCTTAGTTGTGTAAGGTTTGTGATTTTATTGATAATGAATAGGAAGAGTACAAGTAACTGCTTTACGCGTAGGCTTGCTAAATGACAATTTGATATGTGGATGATTGCAGCATGAAGATTGTGAGAAGTTGGGTCATATTTATAGATTGGATCACGTTAACGCGTGCCTTAAGGGCACTGATTAAATACTTATTTTTGAAAATAATTAACTCTCAACATGTATTAAATATAATCTAAATTCTCATACAAAATTTTATTATTTCTATTTATAGTAGTTTTAACATGTGCCTTAGGGGCACATGTTATCATTTTCTTATAGATTATTGGCCCAACTGTTAATCCATTCCAGTACTTATGAGGAGAGGTGGGATTAATAGGCAGTTCAATAACTATTTAAAAGCGCAACTTCAGTAATTTGTCTTTAATAAGTATTTGTTACTGCAGCGGGTGAATATTTTCCATTTCATTGTTTAGAAACCATTTGAAAAATGTAACCAGAATTTTGATGCGGAACCTTGAAAACGAGAAGTTTAATTTATTTAAATAGGGTTACAAGTTACCACATATGCACCTACCACCCAGTTAACTAATAATAGTAACAATTTTAATTTACTTAAATTTTCTTATACTATGATAAGCGTTCTAAAGCACCAATAAATAACTAATTGTTATTACTCTTTTTTTTCTTTTCCTTTTCTTAGATTTGATGGTTACTTCATGAGGTGTTCGGGTCAATTTTCATGCATCTCAACTAAAACTTGTTCATGGTGTGTGACTACCACTGGCAAAACATTATTTTTACAATACAAAAAATCGATATTGGGAACACCAAGTCGACCCCAATATTATCTTAATGACAACCTTATACGACTATACATCATTTCCCCAATTAAGCGCCAACTTAAATGCCTTTCGCCAAGTTTTGGGTTCCTCACTCCCTTGCAAGAGTACCTGTCATGTTAATTAGAATATTTAATTATTAATTTCTCAAATCAAGTGATATAAATTGTAACTGTAACACCCGTTTCCTTATCTCTTGTGAATCACGACCAAAATTGCGTGTAAGGCTGAATTTTGGCTTCGGATAGCGAAATTGGGTTTTGGAAAGGTTGGCATGGTTCAGCGATTTCCAACTAGTCATAATTAATGTATTTAAGTGTGTTAGAATGACCATAAGTCATTTTGGGTGGATCGAACAAAAATCAGCTCGTAAATCGAAAGTTTCAATCCTATGCGATTAATAATTTTTAGCTAACTTTGGAAGTCTGTATCTTCTTCATCCGAAACTTCAAATGAGTCATTGTTAGTGCCATCGGAAAGGTATTTCAATCTTCTACAACTTTCTTGTTTTGACCGAAAGCTACTTCACACTTCTCGTTGGTCAAAACAATGTTCGTAGTAGGCCGATTAGAGAAATATGTTTGTTTAGTAGCACTTCGACAGAGTGTTGTCTTTGACGAATTTCTGAGAATTATCCATTCATAATTTAGGATAACTTCCTTTAGGAAGTTATAAATCTTTGAATTACCTTTCTGTAGACATAAAGATCTCAGTAATTATAGCTCCGAGTAAAAAGTTATAACCAAAATACTAACAGTGCACCAGATTTCATCCATCAGTCGACTGATGAAGTCCTGAGAGGTAAAAATTGAGTTTTCTAGAGCTTTGACCCTATTTTTATACAATCAAAACCCTTTCCTCTCTCATTTTTGAACCATACACCCCTAATATACCCTAGAGAGAGTTCTATAGGGAGATTTAGAGAGAATTGGGTGGATTTCTTTAATTGATTCAAGATGCTACAAGATTTGGGCATAAATTATTACTATTCATCATCTTCTTCCTCTTTCATCCACCATTGATGCTTGAGCTCGAGCTAGGGCTTGTTATTCGGCGTCTACGCATCATTAACTCGAGGATTAGACTTCTTTAAGGTGGGAACAATAGTATTTGAACTTGTTTTCAAGTTATTACAAGTTATTCATCTTAAATCCATGCCAAAAATGAGTATTTTAGTTACAATTTCAAAAAGTGTATGTTCATAGGGATTCGGGTTAAACTTCATGCTTTATTTAGAGTTGATATGATTATAAACTAAGGATTATATAAGAAACCCAATTTAAATGTTGATTTTGGTGAGATTAGCATAAAACCCTCACTTACTAGTACGCTAATGAATAGTAACCTATGATATGTACACATATGGAGTTATACATGGAATTAAAAGTATGATTTGGGTATAGTTACTTGTGATTGTAATATTGTTATTGTACTTTAACTATTACTTCCTTATTTATGAAGATTTGCCAACTACTTGCTAGTCCGTAAATATGTTGAGTAGATTTATAAGTTCATTTTGTATAAACCAAGTACTGAAATCACATGGGAAAGTTTATATTGAACTTAAATCTTATAAATTATATATTATAGTTGGCATGGAGCCTATGTGATGAAAACCTATGAAACTTCCCACATGGATGATATTTTTAACTAAGCCAATAATTAACGGACTTGGCAAAGCGAGTTTGAGTACAATAACGATACTACCATTTAATCTACGGTATATATATACATATGAGGCATGCACATACACATTGGAATATATATATATATATATATATTCTTGTGCTTTGTATATGTTTGACAAGATTCTTATATTTAGATGTGAATAAGATTTCTTATGCGTTTTGTTATAAAACTTATGGATGAGCCGCAATCGAAGGGTGGGACGGACTTGATGGAGTTGGCTTATGAATAGCACTAACGTGACTACATGATGGTTCAATTTACACATATACAAGCTGGGGTATATATATACACACAACATATGTATATGCATGTGATGCGTATCTCTATGAGTATATTATTTTTAAGAATGTCTTTCCTATGAATGTTTTGGATTCAATTAGGCACTAATGGTCCATGGGGGGACTCAGCCTTAGTGATTACATACCCTGGTCCACGTAGAGGGAGCCATGGTATCATAGCAGTATACTCTATGATCCTTAGGGGGGACCCATCATTACTACATACCCTACACTATCTAAGTGGTCCACGGGGGGACCCAGTCTTGCGGGCTGCATACCCTAGTCTTAGGGGCTTAGATCTGGGTCGCAGTGCACTATAGAGTAAACCCTAGATGTCCGATGTAGGATATGATTGACGGTTAAAAGATTAGTGCCTAAGATGTCTTTTGGTGTATTTTATTATTATCATGAATTATACTTATTTTGTCGATATATACATACATAAATATACATATATTGGTATATTATATAATCGGGATCGGGACAGCATTTGACACGCATGTCATATAAAATGGTTTTCATTGTATTGATATATATCATATGTTATAGAGATAGTGTATATATATATATGCATGATAAAAAAATTATTTTTATTTTAATGCATCGCATGTATGGTTTTGAAATATACTTTTATACAAAAACCTTATAGTTTCCACTAAGCCCGTGTTTGTCTCACTTCCATTTTTTAACAGTTTTGTAGGTACTCCCTTAAACGAACATGCGATAAAAAACCTCTGATGACCATATAAGTTTGTGGTCGTCCATGGACGACTTGTATCTCATGAACTATATATATTAATATAAGTTGTACAATTTGTATCACTGTTGTATTCAATTTTATCTATAAGTGATGTCAATGCCTTTTATAAATTATTGGGATCTCATTGGAGGAACTGTTGTATATTTAATTGTTTGACTTCTGTTTGATTTATACTTTTCAAATGTAGAGTTAAAATTTTAGATAGACTTATGTATTATTCTATAGATGTTGGTTTTATTGAAAACACAGACTCCACATGTCAAAATTTTCTGAAAAATGCAGCTTTATTTGTAATTTTCTATTATATCAGCTCTAGGTTATGCACTCCAACCCGCCGTCGCATACAACACCGTGATTAACCGGGTCCGGGAGGTTTAAATCCCATAACGGGATTCGGGGCATCACAGTAACGCTTCGCCCATAGGGGCGATAAAAATAGAAAATAGTATACAAATACCCATAAATTACAATATTGTCCCAAAATACAATGAAGTAAAGATCTATTATCCAAATTACAAAAATATTCGAAGGTCTCCCACAAGTTTTCACTACGTCCCAACCCGCTCTCACCACGAGTACCTATGAAAGAAAAACATGTATGGGGAAGTACACCATACACAGAGGATAAACGAATTTTCACGAAATCAATACAACAGCAGTAATGAGTACGTTCATATCAAATAGCACACAAGGCCTCATACCCGGTTCTCTCAAGGTCACATGCCAAGTACTACCGTACCATCCCTGCCTCACCTCACCCGTGTTCTCTTTCCCGAACATTGCAAACGGGTTGATGGACTGCTGGCGAACATGGCAGTTGTACTTGACCATGTACCCAATCAATCCCCTTGGCACTTTAGCCAACACATACAACAAACAAGGCCAATAATGATACCATAGAGCAGACAAATAAACAATACAAAAGGAGTACATGAATAAATAAATAAATAAAAAAAGAGAAAAATTTTCATCTTGTTTATTGTGACAAAAAGGAACATGTTTAGTGATGAATATTTAATTCCCACCAAAAGTAAGTATAGGACGAAAAAATTATATCATTGTGACAAAGAAAGTTTTATAATTATTTTTTCACTAGGAAAAAGCTTATTATTTATTCCTTGCCACAAGTATATGAATATCGACAAAGCCAATTCCTCGCAAAAAAGAAAAAAAATCATCTTGTTTCTTGCAACAAAAAAAGAACATGTTTAGTGAGGATTATTTAAGTGCCACCAAAAGTAAATGTATAGCGACAAAATTATATCCTCGCATAAGAGGAATTTTTCTAATTATTTTTTCAAGAGAAAAAAACGTAAATATAGTGATGATTGTTTAATTCCTTGCCAAAAGTAAATGTACAGCAACAAAATCATTTCTCACAAAAGAAAAATATTTTTCACAATCTTTTATGACAAAAAAATATTTATAGTGAAGATTATTTATAACCTCACAAGATATTAGATAACAGTGAGAAATAATTTTGTCACAAAATGTAAATCTTCATTCAATTTGATCTAGCGAGGAATGTTGAAATTTTCTCATTAATAAGGCATGTCTAGCGACGAATTTAATTTTGTCACTAAAATTTCCTCGCTAAAGCTATGTTTTCTTGTAGTATATAACCAAGTAAAAAGTAGAATGCAAATAGCAGCGGTCCAAAAAAAATTAATTTAACAGTCCAAGAGATTTAAATAGTACATAATAGTTGGTAACATCACAGATATAAAATTTAGATTTTGAGAGAATGGTGGGATACTAATTGTTGGTGCTAAAAACTGGAAGGGTGTTTTAGACCACACAGTCAAATGATCGGATCAAATGATTGGTATAATGAATGCAATGAACCAACAGAGTCAGAGATATATAGAGAAGCTTGGTCTCGTATGAAGATATGCGTTAGTCATCCTATGTGGAATAGAGTTAGAAGCTTGGTTTGCTTTGTATTGATGATAAATAAACAACTATTATAAACTCACGAAAGTCTCTCTAATTATTCTACCATCACAATGTTACAATGATAGTACGCTCGGGCTACACAAGTTATGGCTTCTTTATTCTAGGAGCTCTACTGAGTACTCTGAGCATTTATTTCTCTCTTATCTTCTTGCTATTGAATGCTAGATTCTCTTTTTGTTCTTGGTTGTTCAAAAGTTATTGCTTGATTACTAGGTTGGTCAAACTTGTATTATCTCTTGTTGAGTTAGTTCTTCGGTGCTTTTTTTGAATTGGCCCTTTTTTAAAGAAGTAAATGCTTTTTTTATATATATGAGTAGGAGGAAATGTGTGGCTAGAGCTCCCAAAGAAGGTCTGGAGCTATGTTTCGATCTTTACCAACTCTGACTTTGCTTCTTCATAAATTACGGTGCATCAAATGTAGTTGGTATGCATTTAATGAGGGTGAGAGGAGTTATGTGCATTCTGCAGAGTGGGTGGTAGCCGCCCATCCTTCTGCCAACCACTCTGGCAAAGTAGTTATGCAAGAGGGAGTCCCAGAACTCGCCGAAAGAGCTTTGAAACCCCAGCTCCACAATTTGCTGGATTTAATTAACTCTCGAGTGGGAGTCCGATTCATGAGAGGCTCTACGCTTCTTTTGGTGACCCAACAGGGCTCCTTCGAGCTCCTCTCACTAGGGCAGGCCTGATTGCTGACGTGGACGGCCACGTGTCAACTCGTGGTTAGTGGGGCAAATTGGATTAATAATTTGCACCATCACTAATCAATCTTGTTCCCAATGACTTGGACTCGTAGACAACTTAGGAAGTATTCAATACTAGCTAATCTTTCTAAGCTTTTTGTTAAAATAGTATTTATTGGGCTACATGAAACAACAATTGAATTTCAATTTTAAGAATAGGCACTCATTTTTGTTTCAAATAATTCTATTGTGATATTAATCAAGGAGGTTGTGAGTTGAGTATACAATGATATTTATGGATCCGGGTATTCTGAAGTTATCAAAATCACTATATCTTTAGAGTGGCTTAAATCTAAACCATTGATTTAAAATAAATGGACCAAATTTTGACACATTGACACTAGTTTAAGAGAATATACAAAACTGTGATGTTTGGTTATGAAACTCACTATAGCATCTCTGGCAGTCTTGTTAATTTTTGTTACGCTTAAAATTTACACAGACTTATACCAAACTTTGGTCTCCAGTAGTATTTTAAAGAGTAAACTACCCTAATGGCCTTTAAACTATTGGCCTAGTGTCATTTTAGCACTTAAACTAAAAACGTTTCACTTTAGCCCTTAAACTATTAATAAGTGTCAATTTAGCCCTTCCATCCAAATTTTTTGTTAAGTTGGACGAAAATGGGGGGGCATTTTGTCATTTTAGTTATTATTTTTTGAAAAATAAATGTAATTAGAATTTTTATTAAAAACCTTATTAACAAAAAAAAATGAAAAGAAAAATAAACCTTCAATCTTCGTCTCTCTAAACCCTCTCCACCTCCGGCCACCACTTCTGCCACCACAACCACTATCTCCTTCTCTCTAAATGCTCCTTTTTTCTCTCTCATACACATTCATACATACACCACCATCACTATTCACCCTTTGCAACTCCGGCCACCATTTCCACCTACAAACACCCCCACTACCACCACCACCTTACCCCCGCCAACGTGAATTACTCCAAAAAGAATAATATGCCAAGATCCATGGAGTTTTAATTTGGGATTTTAATTTAAGGTTCAATTTGGGGTTTCAATTTGAGGTGCAAATCATAATCATATTTCATCTCCTCCTATGATTTCATATTGATTTGGGGTTTCAATTTGGGGCTTAATTTTCTGTTTTAATTTGAGGTTCAATTTGCTCCGGTGATGATCGGGCGAGAATGAACGAGTTTTCTAGAATTAGGTGATTTAAAATGGTGTTTAATAGTGTGGTGAAAAAAATAAAGAATAATGTTGGTGGTAATGGAGGTATAAGGGTGGTGGTGGTGGAGATATAACGATGATGGTGATGGATTTAAAAAAACCAAACTTTTAGATTTAAAAAAGCTTTAAACCAATGTTAAAAAAAAAAAAAAAACCCCAAAACAAAACAAAACCTATTTTTTCTTGAACAAACTTAAAAAAATATCTAACTAAAATATTTTCAATTAAAATGACAAAAAGGCCCCCCATTTCCGTCCAACTTAACAGAATTTTTGGATGAAATGGCTAAAATGACACTCGCTAATAGTTTAAGAGCTAAAGTGGAGCGTTTTTTATTTTAAGGGTCAAAATGATATTAAGCTAATAGTTTAAGGGTCAATATGCTAATTTACTCTATTTTAAAAGTTAGTTTTGGTTAAATTGAAAATAAACCCCAATCTAACATGTTAACTTTATTAGGGAAAAAAACAAAAAAAAACCCTGATGTTTGGGGCCATTTGCAATCTGGACCCCGAAATTTGAATTTTTGCAATAGTGACTCCAAAGTCATTTTCCTTTGCAATTCTACCCATCCGTCCATTAAAATTAACGGAGAGCTTATGTGGCAAACAAAATCATCCAAGCTGGCAAATTCTCAGCTCACTCACACTCTGACTCACACTGGAGGGTTGTCATTTCACTTAAGAGTAAATCTTTTGCACATATTTTTCACATCTTTGAAATTTGGGCTTCTTTTGCAGGATAAGAGTAAATCTGTTGGACAACAAGGACCATCACAAGTTTCTTAAGCACATATTTCTATTGGACAACAAGGGCCATCACAAGTTTCTCAAGCATGTATTTCTATTGGACAACAAAAGCCATCACAAACCACTTCCACCAGCAAAGGCAGTGGGTTATCATCCATGATGTGGCATGGCCAACAAGTTTATTTCAGGAATGCATGAATTGTAAGTAATTATAGGTTTTTTTGGCTACTAATATTAAGTGCCGTATGTTGATGATGACTTTAGTGCCTTTTTGTAAAAGCACGTCAGTTTTTTTGTGTAAGAAAAATGATGACTTTGGTGCATTTTTGCAAGTCTCAATGCTTAATCCAATGTAGATTTCTTATTATGACTTTGGTGCATTTTGGTACTATGTTTTTCATTGCATTATAAAACCTTTGTGCATCAATAGATTAAAGTCATTTCATTAGATTGAAGTAATTACAAAAGCTTGAAATTACCTAAACTGCTACTACAATACAATTACAAAAGCTTCAAATTAGCATTTTCATTATCAGAGTTGGATTTGTTACACATCAACAACAAAGTAATAAGCCAGGAAACCATCAATCCCACCCAGAACCATTTCTCCCTTCTTTTAACTCCTTCTACACTTAGCTTTAGTGCATTGATCCTTCTCAATAATCCAGGTATTATCTGTTTGGCACGGAGGATGTTTGATCCTTTAGTTACAAATTGAAACTCCTTAAATCACAATAGTCCATGATGTGCGTATAGCACGCAGTGGTGAATCATGTATACTTGTTTTATATATAATACATATTTTGTGTTTATGTTGACTCAGTAAGAGTCTTTGCTAGCTCTATCTTTAATTTTAATGGATCAATACTTTTCACTATTGCAATTTTTTCCAGATTGCAAACGATGTACAGTTGTATGTTATAAATATATTAAAGTAGTAATATATATTTAATTGATTTACGTGGTAAGTGTACCTACTTAATTTTCTTTTTAGTTCTAAAAATAGGTTTTGTGGTCAGCCCTGAGTTTTATGAAAAAAATTCACTTTGATTATTGTCAAATGTGGAAATCAGGCTTTACACTTTTTATATCTCGCTGAAGACGATCTTCTCACTGTTTTAGCACACTAAAAGTCTTTAAATCTTGGTCAATCTTGTATTGAGAAGATGATACATATTGATAGTTTATTATTTTGTTAAGCTTCATCCATTCAATAACAAATTAAAAATGATAATAAAAATAATTAACTTTCGTGAAATTTAATATTGTAATAGTCGGTGAGATTACAACAGATAGAAAATTCAGATTATTGAGAGAATAGTGAGATACTAACCCAACAACTGCGCATTTGGATACATAACTAGTAGCAAAAATTTAAATTTTCTAGAATTCTCTTTTGCAATGGTAAGCTTACCGACAAATAACCAAACGTAATTCCCATTTAAGCTCCAAAATTATAAGATTTCTCCGTTTGATTTTAAGGTGGAAAAGAAAAATAAATTGAGTTAGTTTTGGTGAAAATATGGGAAATAAGTTGACTAATAGGGGTGATATCCTCTTGATTTTTAAGTTTTTCCATGAACAAATTTTCTTTGATTGGTGGTGAGGAAAAATTTTCCACCAAAATATAAAAGGATAGAGGAAATCTATTCATAATGAGCAACATATCTCATCTTATTTTTTATTTTTTCACACAAACTAACTAAATTTATTTTCCTTTTCCATCTTTGAAATCAAACAAGCCTTAATGTTTAATTTTAACATGCAAGGTGATAAAATGGTAAGTAAATTTAGTTCGAACATATAATCCAAAATTTCTTCAAAACTGCCATTCGTGTTTGCTAATTTCTTCTTCGCAGGCGTTTATGAGGACAATTCGCTGACTTTTTCGCCTTCTTTAAAATTTCTTCTTCAACAATTCTCACAAACCATTTGGGTTTTCGAGTTAAGAACATAACACATCCCATGATCAATCCAACTATCAATCCGCACCCGTACCCCAATACTACTACTCTCCAATCAAATTCACTTGCAAAATTCGAATTCTCATCTTTCTCTTGTTCTGGTACATCAAGATCATCTATTTTATTACACGTCTTCAATAATGGAAGTCCACACAAACCTGAGTTCCCCATGTACAAATCGCCTGTAAATGTACCAAATTGTTTGGCACGCGGTATGGGCCCAATTAGATGATTATAGGAAAGATTCAACACTTGAAGAAATGTCAAACTTGTCAATTGTGAAGGAATCTCACCCACAAGTTGATTCGCAGAGAGGTCTAATGATTCAAGATCACTTAAATTTGATAGTGATGATGGAATCCCACCCTTAAGATGTTGTGTTTGGCTTGTAATCAATGCAAGCAGGTATGGTGCAAAACAGTTTTTGCACCAAAACAGTGCATGCGGATTGGGTGCAAAAAGTGTTTTGCACCAGGCAGTTTACCCGTGGATTGGGTGCAAAAGGTCTTTTGCACCAGACAGTGTACTCGGCGGAGGTGCAAAACATGTTTTGCACCAAGTCAGTGTACTCGAGAATGGGTGCAAAACGTTTTTGCACCTGGGCGGGTAAAAACTTTTTACTCTTATTTTTCACTTTGTAAAATAGAATGGTTATTTTCTATTTGTGGCAAGAGAGACTTGAAAGAGTTGCTAGTGCTTTGTAGAATGAAGAGAGAGCTTAGCTTGGGTTTAGCTAAGGTGAGAGGTGATCTTTGGAGGTTTGTTCCATTGATCTAGAGCTAGTATTAAGAGAATTGGTTGTATTCTTGGTTTATCTAAAAGAGCTACCTCTTGGTGGAAGACCCAAAGGGTTCCACAAAACTCTCGGTGTGTTCTTTCTCTTTGATTTGCATTGTTTGTCTTGCTCTTTATCTTCTATCCATTGTTGCTTGTTATTGTGTTGCTATTTCTTGGTTTGTACAACGATCCTATTGCTTGTCGGATTCCGCCCGAGTTCGCAAAGGGATTTCTCGGGTTTAATTGTGAGTTTGGAACTAGGTTAATTGTTCCACGTTCACAGCATAAGATTGTTGTGAGAGAAATTTAGACCCCTTAGTGAAACAAGCTTCCCAACAACTCTTGGGATTTCTCCTAAAAATCCATTGCTTGAGAAATCAATGACGGTTAAGATTAATATTCTCTCGAATTGAATCTCTAGTCCCTTGGTGGTCATTGTGATGGAGTTCGCATAATAGCCTTCTCCCATGTATTCCAAGCTCACATTCTTTTCGGAGACTATCATCATAGCCTCAAAATTTTCTAAATAATTTTCTGGCAACCGGCCAGTGAAATTATTGTGAGACAGGTCTATGATTTGTAATCTGGTGAAGGGATTTCTTACGTTGGAGTTACCAATAGAACCGTGTAATCCGTTAGATCTCAGTACAAGGACCTTTAAAACTGGGAGCGTTTCTAACCAATAGGGAAATGTTCCGTTGAGTTTATTGTTTCCTAGGTTTAGAACTTGCAATCGTCCACAATTTGCCAAAGCTCAAGGTATCGGCCCGACCAAATCATTTCCATTGAAGTCAATAGTTGTCAACCTATTTCCATAAGGAAATGTTTGGGGAATGGTACCATAAAGGCTATTCATTGCCAAGTTCAGGAAACTTAGTTGATTGCTAAAGTATCCTAAACATTGTGGTATTGCACTAACGAGTCTGTTATTGGAGAAATCAAGTAATTCGAGGTGACTTGCATTGCATATTGATGGCGGAATCTCTCCAGATAATTCATTGTGTGATAAAGTTAACGTAAACAAGTCGAAACAATTAGATATGCTCCTTGGGATCTCCCTTATGAATCGATTGCCATCGAGCAAAAAGTACATCAGTTGGAATAAGTTGCCAATGTCTCGAGGGATCTCTCCAGATAGTTTGTTGAGGGATAAATCTAATCGTTGCAAACTCGAGCAGTTTGATAAATGGTTTAATTCCCCTGTTAAGGAGTTGTTGGAAAGGACTAGATAGTACATCAACTGTAATGAGGTACCGAGCTGTTGTGGAATCTTACCCGTCAGCAATTTGTTGGATAAATAAAGCAGTCGCAAGTTGGAACAATTGCATAGGTTTGTTGGAATCTGGCCCGAGAGGGAGTTGGAGCCGAGGAGAAGGAACCTCAGTTGGAATAAGCGGCCGATTTCTTGAGGAATTGAACCTTGGAATGTGTTTTTTCTTAGCTCGATCAAGCGTAGCAAGCTGAGATTTCCTATTTGGGGAGGTATTGAGCCCATTAACTTCATGTTGCCTAGTATCAAGGCAGTCACTCTTCCATAATGTCGACTGCACGAAACTCTAGGCTAACTACAATGATGGAGAGAGTCATTCCAAGAGCTCATCACATTATTTGGATCTCGAATTATGCTATTTTTGAAATCGAGTAAAGCGAGCTTATCTGTTGTGTTTTCGTTTTCATGGGGTGGTGTTGTTCCATAGGCTAGCAATGGAGAAATGTAGGAACAAAAGTTGAGGAGAGTTAAGCAACAGAAAAATGTGGACATCGTTTCATTTGGGAAAGGCATGGTATTTAGTTTGGAGGAATTAATGCCAAGTGAAAACTTGATCATATATATAGAAGGATGGTTGAAATCTTGAAAGGAAAATGATAATATGAATGGAAAATAATACTTTGCATTAGATTTTGTACTTAATTTAATATATCTTATTATTTTTATTTATAAGTGTGTGATGTGTAACTTAAGGAGAACACATGTTAACCTGATCTATCTTAAAATTATTACTTTTTCTCTTTAACTTTTATGATCTAATCAAAGAAATAAAAGTTATCCGATAATTAACTATAAATTTTAAAATATATTATGTTAAAATTAGTATTTTTTAAGAGATTAAAAAAAAATTGAAGAAGAAGAAAAGAAAAAATTATGAAGCGGTATAAATTTTTACTTTCTCCTCTTTAGTACTTTTTCTTTCTGATATATCGTCTTTACTTTGTGTCACTAGACTAAGTAAATATGTAAATTAATCTTATAATGCATTGACCACAATAGACAATAGTCATGTTTTCTTTTCTTTTCTATTATATTATAATTAATGAAAGTTGAGTTTTGCTTTATGGCCGGGGAGGCCATAAATTAACCCATTATGCAGATTTGTCTTGCATTGGTTATTCTAACTTCAGAAACCAGAGTTTTCATGTTCTCGACGATAATTTGGTTGACCTCGCTTTGAATGAAATTATGCATTTCTAAGCAACAAACACACACACACACACATATATATATATATATATATTTCATTCTCGGCAGAGTATCTGTGTCCAATACGGCTTGGATATGGACGCGTATGTCCAGGCAGTGGCGTAGCCACACTGTGGCGACGGGGTGGGGGTGCACTCCCGACGATTTTGATAATTTTTTTAAAAAAAGTAAAATAAAAAAATAATTTTTTTTTGAAAATAATATAAGGACTTTATATGTATAAATTTATAGTTGAGAGTATATGATTTGAAGAAATAAAAGTGGAGGATTATTTGGATAATTGAAATACACTTAAGTGAACAGGGAGATCCGAGTCTCTCCCCCCTTTCTTTTTCCATTCTCTTCTCCCTTGTTCTCTTATTTTTGCAAGTACTCAAAGTATCAAACCTTTTTCGTTTCGCTCCACGTCTCCACTGCACTAAGCCACCGATCTCCTCTCCGACTTTCCTTAACTGGTGACCCCGTCCGGCTATCCAAAGCACCGTGGGCCACGCACACGAAACGGAAAAGGTTTCAATTTAGGGTTATTCTTATTCTTATGTTGACAAGAAATTTAGAGTTTGTGTTTGTTCGTATATGTATAAAAAATTATTTGCACACCCCCGGCTAAAAATTTCTGACTACGCCACTGTGTCCAGGTACAACAGCACATCCATGTCGGATGTATTGATATTTAAAAAATATTGGACACGGCTTAAACACATGATGGGCATTCATTGAACACAGTTGAGAAAAAAAAAAAAAGGAATCAATTTGTAATATTTAACAATGATGGGGTGTCTTTTATTAAATTAAAAGTATATTTACACTTTTGTATTTACATCTTAATGTAAATCATCGATCAAGAAAAAAAATTAGTTTTAACATTCTTACCGCCTCTCAAACGTAGTTCTCTCGTCTTCATCGACACATCTCATCTTCCGACTCTCTCTCTTTCTCCGGTCTTCTCACAGTCACAAGTCTGTCATCTTTCCGACATACTTCTTGTTTATTTTAAGTGCTTTTAGATTTGACTTATTAGTTCTTTGGATATATAATTTTACATAATGCATATTAATATTATTATATAAATATTACACATAAAAACATATAACATATTTATTAATAAATGTGTCCTTTTTTTTAGCTCGCAGTCGAACACCTATCGCGCACAGTCAGCATATATTTCCAGAACTGAATATATAAACTAAACTCTAACAACAAAAAAATGAAATATATCAAATAATAAGGCTGAAGATGTTCCAAATAATCACTATCTCCGTCAAAACACACCATAAATTGGTATAGTCAATTAGTATGAATACGTGCAAGGGAATCAATTAAATATATTCATCCTAATCCTAGCACAAATTTACACTAACATAAATAAAATTAAATAATAAATAAGATTAAAAGAAAATTTACTTGGCATTAATTAAATTGAATAATAAAATTAAACCTTTAATCTTCAAAGTCTTCAAAATAAAAAGAAACAAATAAATAAAACTACAGAAAGAAAGAATCGAAAAGGGAGGAAAGGAGAGTGCTCGGCACTGTTGTTGTGCTGTGGCTCCAATTTGTTGGCCGCTATTCTCTTTTTATAATTGAATGACATTAGGGCTAATCTAATTAATCGGGCTTGGACCTTCAATGTGCTCAATTAGTTGCTTAATGAAAACAAAGTTGGCTCAGCACGTAAAAGAATAGCTTGGCTTGCTGGCTAGTTTCTTTTAATATCTAACGGGCTTGGCTCACTTATTTGAGAACACTTTATTAAATTTTGGCCATATAAATTATGCACAAATGTATAGACAAAAAAAAAATTTGGGCCTCTCAAATTTTTGGGCCTGAGTCGACCGATTTTTGAGCCTGCACTCAGGTCCGGTTCTGATTCCACCACCAATTTGTTATTTCAAATTAATAAATGAAAAGCCAAAAAACTTGTAATTTTTCTAACCCCTCCGCCTTTCTTTTCATTTTCCTTTTTAATATTATTATTTGAGAATATGTAAATTGTTTTTAATATAAATATTATAATGCACCCAAAATCGTTGAAGCTAGACTTCCCTCAACAAACGTTGGCGGTGGTGTTTAATTATTAGAAAATATTTTAAGACTTTCATCTACACCTTCCCAATGGATCCGTTTCATTATACTTTCTTGCTGGGTATATGGATTGCACGTAAAATGGAGACTATGGGATGTTAACTAACACATGCTATCTTAAAATAATAAAGATAGAGAAAGAAGAGAATAAATGAGATTTTATTCGACTGATTGTAAAATATTATTAGGATGTTAGTTCTATTTATATTAAGAATTAATTTTATTTTTTTTAAAAAAAAATTAATGTGGAACAAGAATATATATATATATATATATATAGTTACGTTATAAAGAGAGATTCTCCCATTTTAACAAAAAAAATAAATGATTATTTAGAGGAATAAATCGATGAATTTTTTTATAAAAAATTGTAGAGATTCTATATAGTGAGTAGATCACCTTCACAAAAATTCATAGAAAAATTCAACCTAGAAGTTAGTGTTTTGAAAAATTGATATATATGTATATTTTCGGCCGTTAAATTTTTTTTATGATCATCTCACCCACTTTTGGATTGAATTTTTTTATGAAATTTAGTGGAAGTGATCTACTCATAATATAGATCATCTCTACAAAATTTTACGAAAAAAATTCATCTTATTACCCCTCAAAATGATCATTCATTCTTCTAGCTCTATATATATATATAATATGTACTGTTCATTACATTCATGCATAAGATTGACATGAGATAAATTAAATCTCGAGTAAACTATCCTAATGGTCCTTAAACTTATTGGCCAAGTGTCATTTTGACCTTTAAAATAAAAAAACGCTAAACTTTAACTCTTAAACTATTAGTAACTGTCATTTCTATTCCATCCAAATTTTTGGTTAAGTTGGACGGAAAGGAAAGGCATTTTCATCATTACAATTATATTTTAGAAAAATAAATTTAACTCAACATTAAATATTGAACGTTTTATACAAAATAGTATATATGTATATATATATTGCATAACCACCATCTCCACTATTACCATCCCCACCATCACCCTTACCCCACCGCCTTCCCTCCCACTCCCACCCCTTTGTTACCATCCCACAGATAGCGGATGGCCAGCGCCGACAATTTCTCTTTTTAAAATTTATTTTTCTCAATTTAATTATGGGGATTTTACATAGGTTTGGAATTTAATTTTTGTTTTTGAATTCTAATTGTAGAGAGACTAGCTCGATAAAATTCCCTCTCTACAATTAGAATTCAAAACAAAAATTAATTTCCAAACATATGTAAAATCCCCATAATTAATATTGTATAAAATAAATTTTATAGAGAGAAACCGACTGCCGACGCCTCCGGCGAACTGCCACCACCACCACTTATTCTCCCTCATCTTCACTTCTTTCTTCCATTCTTTCTCTCTTTATATATATACAGCTCAACAATTAAGAGGGACTCCCTTACATTATTCGTGTGGGGTGGATGTCTTATTCCCAAGACCAAACAGATACACTCCCCGTTTTAAAAAAAGGTAAATATCCTCTATTCTCCCAAATTCAATCCATCTCTTTCTCTAGACTCTAACTTACACCATAGATAGCATTCACTCCCCAAATTGCCAGCATCGTCTATGTCCACCCTTTCTCCTCGGTTAGTCAAACCTCTCTCTCTATCTCTCTATCACACACACTTTCTCTGGTACACACAGCAAAATCCCCTCCCCTAAATTGAAGATCTCCCTTTCTCACTGTCCCTCTTCAACGTTGGCCTCCATCATTCGGTACCATCCATCTAGGGGTGGCCAAAAAATCCAACCCGTCGGGTTACCGAACCAATTCGATCCGTTTGGAGCGGTTTTGGGGTGATTTTTTTAAATAGGTTCGGTTTCGGGTTTTAAAAAAAACCGCAACGGGTTCGGTTTTGTTTTTTTTCTTCTAAAAATCGCTCTGAACAGCCCCGAATATATATAGAAATACTATTTTATATAAAAATATATATATTATTTTTGAAGAATGAATACTTAATTTGTTTGAAGTTTAATTGTGTGTCTAGATTTAATGTCTAAAATTTATTTTTAGTTTAAAATAATGGTTATTCGGGGCGAGGCGGTTCGAATCGGTTAACCGTAAATTGATTTGGATCGGTTTCAGCTTAAAAAAAATCGTTGCGATTTCGGTTCGAGATAAAAGAATACGGTTCGGTTTCGGGTTTAAGCAAAATCGCCCTGTTGCCATTCTTACATCCATTGCCACCTCCAAAGACCTAATCTCCTTGATTTTCCCTTTTTGGTCTCAAAGGTAAATAATTTATGTATTCTTACACTGTTAATTTTATCATACTAATTTATAATATCTTATATAGTTAAGGATATTGTGTACTTGATATTTAATAACTTTGCTATTGGGTATTTAATATTGGGTAATTGAGGATATTGTTTCTTCAAGATTTTTTTATTCAGTGTTATTAATAACAAATTATTAAAGAAAACATGAGTTGTGGCCAAAGTGAATAAAAAACCTATAACTAAGTTATTAAAGAAACTTTTATTTACTGTTTACACATAAACATATGTATATCTTGCAGCTCATGACCATCTACCACATGAAAAAATTGTTGTTATGACTTGTTCTTTCCTTAATGTTTTCATTATTTGAAATTATATAATGAAGTATGTTAGGTGTGTATTTGATTGCCAAATTTTTGAGATGTGCTTTAATATTCTACATCCCAAAAATTATGAGTATAGCTTTCTAAATTAAGATTATACTTTTCCCATGTGAATATATCAATATCTTTTATCAAAAGAGTTAGATGCTTGGTCTTAGTAGATTTTTAACATGGTTTGTATTAGGGGTGTGCACAATCCAAGCCAATCCGCTCAAATCGACCAATCTTGTAATACCCTATTCACATGTTTGACCGCAATTAACTTAACTAGTTCACTAATTTCACCTCGGGTGGTGAAATCATGAATTATGAAAATTTTTATTGTTTTAGTATGTCGTTATGGTTGCAATAGTATATTTATATTCGTGTGAGTGATCATTTTGCTATTCAAATGGCCCGAATTGATATTGGCATGTTCATTGGTCGTTTCGGTTTCACGCATTCCATTGATTTTAGCCAACTTCGAAGTATCATAACTCTTCCGTTCCTTGCCCGACTAAGTTCCTATTTGCGCCTGTGTTTAGGCTCCGATACAACCTACAACTTTTGTGTTTTGACCGGAAGCTAATTCATGCTTTTTATTGGTCAAAATGATGTGCTAAGTAAGCGAGTCGCAAAAATCGAATCATTCAGTAACGCTCTGGCAGAGCGCTGTCTTCGAAGATTTTCTGGGAATTATCCATCCAAAATTTGTAGATACTTCCTATTAGGAAGTTTTAAAGTTTTGAATTACCTTTCTGTGGACATAAAGATCACCTTCATCGGAGTCCCGAGCGAAAAGTTATAACCAGATTACGAATAGTGCATCAGCGGCCAAACGTCACCCGCAGATTGGTCTGGAGATTTTGCAGACCGGTCCGGCTTTTGAAAACTAGTAGGTTTGTAACCTGCAGACCGGTCTAGGAAAAATGGCATACCAGTCCGCCAATTTGAGCTGTGCACCGACTTAAGTTTTAAAAGAGGGACGCACACCCAGAACTTTTTAGGGAAATAGTGAGATCACATTTTAGAGAGATTTGGAAAGACTTTCATCTACACATCTTCACCACAAAAAATCAACATCAAACTAACACCAAATCAACCTCCCACAATACTATTCATCATATCCTTCACCATCTCCATTTTCTTCCATGGCTAAGGCTTGGGGTAATTTGAGGAAAGCTCGAGATTCACTCAATCCGGCTCGATCTCCCACTCAATCTTCGAATATGAAGCTTCAATTAGGTGGGAACACTAGTATCTAAACTCATTTTCAATCTAATACATATCATATACATCAAATCAAACTAAACTTGGGGTTTTTACCCAAGTTGCATGTTTATGAGGGTTTGGGGTGTTTTCTTGGGATTCTTTAGTTGATTTGCATTGCATATGACTTCAATATGATTGTTGTACAAAAATCCCTAATTATAAGTTAGTTTTGATGAAGAATAATACACATCCCTTATATACATATACGATAACGGACACAAAACTATGATTTGCACACCTAGGAAGTTATACATGGAATTAATAGTACGATTTGACTATGTTTACTTATATTTGTGATATTATCATTTTGATTGAACTACTATATCACTATTTAAGAAAATTTTTGAAACAAGCCAATCTATAACTATGTCAGGCAAGTCTTTAATACGCTTTTGGTTTGAAAACCATATGGGAAAGCTCATATCAAGTTAAAGAGTTATAAATTATGGCTAATGTTCGGCTTAGGGCCGATTTGATATTATACCAAGGAACTCCCTTATTTATAAGTTTGAAAACTAAATCTTAATCGAGCCGCTAGTTGATAGACTGGATGAATCTAGTTTAATGTGCAATATATGTCTCATTATATAATATTTGAAAAAGTAAGTTTGTTATATATGTATATACTAAATATGTGTTTATATACTAAACGTACATTTGAGCCAAGTATATGGATTTTGGTATTCCATTATTTCGTAAGTTATAATCATAATACTTATACGAATATGGATGTATTGAGTATATTTTTTAGATAATAATGGCTTTTCATTACTTACATTCTAGTTAACTAGTTTATAGATTCGGTATGAAATGTTATATCATTTAATTGGCACAATTGTTCGTCTGGGGATTTAATACTTAAGTGATTCGATATATACATACACATGGATGCGCTAGTCCATGATTGGTCCCAGGTTTGATCTCTAAAGATTGGAGCCGAAAGTTAAAACAGAGTGCCCCTGGGTGCAAGACTCGAAACCGTGCATGAAAACTAACAGGAGCCCTGCTGCCGCATGGATGAAAGGTCACGAAATACAAACCTGGTTGTGCACTTAGCTAGTAGTGAGATCTTGAGGGGATCACCGAAGGTGAGACGTTTTAGACGATACAATTGTTATGCCACGTTGTACAAACTAGCCAACAGTTTTAAATATATATATATATATATATATATGTACTAAATGGAAGTATGTATTTTCTTATTAAAGGATTATTATATCTTAGCGATATTTCTTCTACCATACTATGAGTTTTATAACTATTTTATGTTATTAGTGAGATTACAATTGTATTTTCAATTAACTTATATCTTATTATATTTTGGGGACGGGAAAGTATCGGCATGCTTATAAAATGATTTTCATTTCAAAGGAAATTACTTTCATTATTGCACTCGCAGCATTGTCTTTGAACTGTATTTTTATATATAAAACCTTATAGTTCCCATTAAGCCTGTGTTTGGCTCACTTCCATTTTTCTAAATCAGTTTTGCAGGTATATTTTTAGGGATGGCACGTGTACGAGTCTAGGAAGCCTCTGATAACTTAGAACTTTATAGCCATCCAAGGATGACTTAATACTTATATAATTTTTGCAATTGGACACCTTGTACCGTTGGATTCAAATGTCTTATTTATTCTATAAATGTTGTAAAACTCATTAATTTTGGTTGGTACCTCATTGGAGGGATTTGACTGTATAAACATCTATACATTTGATGATTGGATACAAATACATGTGAATGTGAAGTTTGATTCAAATGTTTGGACATTTACAGGTTTTGGATTTGTTAAGTTTATAGACTCCACATGCTAAAAAAAATTCTGAACATAATTTTTATACAAGAATTTTTTTAGATACTATGTAATGTGTTTTAATTTAAACCTTCCGTCGCGTACGATACTATGATTAACTAGGTCCCAGAGGTGAAATCCTCTTAACGGGATTCGGGGCATCACAAATCCAATCCAATCTAATCCAATATTGATTGGATTCGGTGAAGCTAATGGGATTGGATTAGTTTGCGTTTTAAAAAACCGACTAAATATTGGATCAATTTGGTCATCACCTTAGCGAAACCAATGTTAAACTGATATAATCCAACCTCAATTAAAAATGACACTTGTCCCTATGTAATTATTTATTTTTATACACTAAGTTATTAATATAGACCGTGCTACACCTTATTATTTTTTCATATATAAAAGATCCTAATAAATAAACCCTAATTTACTTCACTTTTATTCTACCAATGAATTAGATTTTAATATGGAATGACTTAATAATTTAGATTTTTATTTTAGTAATGAATGAAACTTTTTATTTATATCGTTTTGATACTTGTGAAATTGATTGAATTTGTTTTTGATGTTATTGAAATTTAAATAACCCTTACAACAAAAGACAATGGTTTTGAACCAATCCAATCCAATGTCAAATTGGATTGGATTGGATTTGATTCTAAAATATAAAATAATGTTGGATTGGATTGGTTGGTGGATTGTAATAAATATATTGGGTTCGAACCAATGCACACCCTTAGTTTGTATCTTGTTTGATATCTCCTTCATTTGTCAGTTTTTTACATATTCCCAATTCTTAATTCTTAACATTCTAGAACCTAGATACTTTTTGTTTTTTATCATAAACATATTTTGGTTTATTTTTCCAACCAATGGATAATGGGATTTGACTCGTTTGTATTACTTTTCCACGCAAGGGGAAATGGTAGCCCTTATAAAATTCTCAGTTATTTGTGAAAGTGCTAGACTATATAATTTCCAATTCATCTGATGAGCCGGAGCCTTCCGCAATTACCATATTTCTAAATATCATTCCAATAAGACCATTTTTAACAAGCAATCGCCTCGCAAAACAATTAGGTTACTTCTGGCCAAAAGGCTTCACTTGCCTGACATGGCTCGATCAGTAGCCAACCCGTTTAGTCATTTATGTAAATCAGTTGTTCCAAGAAGAATGGCAAATGAGACGAAAATGGCTTAAACGCATATCACTAGAAATTCAAACAATAAGATAAACACAAGAATTATTCCAAAAAAAAAGTCAAATAATGTAAATGTCTCAAACTAAGCAGACATAATATGAGATTGAAGCTGCAAATATGCATGTCTCAACCACAATTCTCCCATAATAGCAAGTAAACATATTAAGTTACATTCATCTAATTAGTTTTCTAGCAGATATATTAAGCTGCATCTTTTTAATTTTCTGTCAAACATATTTTTCAATTCTCTACCAGACATATTAAATTTCACATTTGACACTATCAATAATCAACGTAAATATAAATTTAATAGTAATTTTGTAGATCGCAAGTTGAAATCAACATTATGAACTTCATACAAACAATTGAAACATAAAATTGCATAGTTAATTTGACACGTAATTTGATTCATTAAAAGAAGACTGAGCTATCGTTTCCTTCACATTTTCTCTTGGCACAAAATTTCACTATTACGGTTGAACAATTCTTTATGGAAATGCTAAATACCGATCCACAAAAAGAAAAGCTGTGGAGCTCCATCTAGCTTCATTGAGAATTATAGACTATATCAAAAATTCACTTTATGAAAGGATTTGAATTATTAGTATTATTAATAGTTTATAATATGTATAGGCAGTCCTACTAAAAGAGGCATGGAGTATGTGTTAATCACTTATGCTATCTAGTTCTTGTCAATGACATGGTTGTTTGCTCCGTTTTTGTTTAATCCTTATGTATTAAATTGGGCTTCCTTCTCCTCCTAGAATTTGATTTCACCCAATTTGAATTATAGTCAACTTCTTGAGGAATTTTTTTTTTAAACAATATCTACAATTTGAATTCAACTTTTTATTTTCTTGTATTTATGTTTGAGAATGGTAGTATTGGAATTTACCTTAATTTATTGAAATAATAAAATAATTAATATTTTTTTCTTGATTAAAAAATTGTCCTTTAAACTAATTATTTTAATGGATGTCCTTTATTATAACCACGATTTATGTAATGTCCTTTATTATTATCTTCTATATTTTTATTACAATACCTAAACCAAACCAATCCAATCCAACTTGTTTTTCTATTTTATCATCCAATTCAATCTGATTTAGTTTGAACATCCAATCCAATTAGAGGTTGGATTGGATTGGTTCGAAACCAACATATCATTTATTTAAGGAGTTCTTAAGTTTCAATTATAGCTAAAATAAATCTAATCATTAATATGAGACAAAAAAATTATATATATATAAAGGAATCAAAAGGTAAAGTTATGATTTTTTTTAATTATGTTATTTTATATCTAACAATAATAAGGTGAAGCAAGATATATATTAGTAACTTACTATAAATGATAACTAATTACATGTGTCATTTTTAGGTGAGACTAAATTGTATGGTTTAACATTGGTTCTACTATAAATGATAACTAATTACATGTGTCATTTTTAGGTGAGACTAAATTGTATTGGTTTAACATTGGTTCGCCAATGTGAAAACAATCCATCCAATGTTTGGACGGTTTTCTAAAAGGCAAACTAATCCAATCTACTAGCTTTATCGAATCCGATCAAAATTGTATTGAATCGTTTAGTTCGAGTAATTTGGATTGGATTATGCATTGCCCACTACAAACTTAGTTTTGCACAATATCATAAAATACTATTTAAAAATTTACTTCAAAGTTAACGTTGCACCCCTCTTAGAATTTGGTCAAATATAGGTCCTTAATTTACAAAAATATTAGGGAAATGATATTAGCACTCCACAATTGTCCCAAGGCACTCTAAAATCATGTTTAGTGACACTTATATAGATCTTTTGGGATACTTTTTATGTCACTAAAAATGATTTTAGAATGCCTTAGTACAAATGTGGAGTGCTAATATCATTTTCCAAATATTATTCACTATTTCTTTTGTAGGAAACTTTTTCAGAAAATCCCTATTTTTCAATATCTCGTTTTAATTAATATATGAAGATATATAATTATGTTATGATATAGACCATTGATATACAGACCGTTCCTTTAGCGATGAATTTTTGTAACAACATTAGGAAATGTTTTTAGCGAGAAAAATTCTTTATGCAGGGTTTGCATTCTATCCTGGTCAAGTATATATGTGTGTGTATACAGTGGCGAAGCGGGGAATCTGGCTAAGGGGGTGAAATTTAAAATCTACAAAATTATATTTAAAGTTATAAAATTTGAACGTAAAATAGCGAATGTGATTAATTACGAGAAATTACAATAATACAACGTAAACATAACATCATTAATAATATTATGCGATTAATCAAGAAACACAACTAATGTTACGCAAGTAATCAAGAAATAAAATTACACATAATATTAAAAAGTAGATCCAATAAATGATTTGCCTTGGTAGTGTTGAAAAAATTGGTAAAAATGTTTTCGAGCAATTTTGAAAGTAATTTTCAGCGGACCTCACACTCAGTTGTGAAACATTATTATAGATTCATGTTTTCCTCTATGAGGATATCAAAATCGTATATTTGTTTGTTCAAAATGGTTATGGGATGAATGAGAAATTGTCACCCAAAGTGAGCCACTTGAGAGAAAAAAAAAAGGGTAAGTTCCCAATGAGAGCTTTGTGAAAAAATTGATGAATTTATAAGGGATCACTTTTTTATGAGCTTGTTAAGCATTCAAGAAAAGTAATACTCTCTCTCATGCTCAGAGATGGGTGAAAATCACGACGAATTAGCGCCCGCACCTGTGGACACTAGCTACACAGGACCATATTTTGGACCAAAATTTATTTTTCAATTCATAGATGACCTGAAATTAAATTTTAAAAGTTCCACACATTAGTCCCTATATGTATATAGTTTTTCCCCTTACACTTAGGCACCTTCAAATATAATTTTTTTGCACATAAATCCCTATATATATAGTTTTTCTCCCTACACTTAGGTACCTTCAAGTATAAATTTTTGCATATAAATCCCTAGATATATTGCAAAAAAATACTCCATATATAGTAAAAAAGTTCCAAAACTAAGTGGGGGTGCTTTCCACTACCCTTACATGGCTTTGTCCCTGTGTGTATTCAAGGGCAGAGTAAGGGGTGGGCAGACCATGGCTTCAGCCCAACCATAAAAAAATTTTACCCATTAATTACCCTAATAAATTTTAGTTAATCTAGTCTATCCCAATTCACTGTATAGCTTAACATATTCAAAACTCACTTTCTAAACTAAGGTGGTGTTTGATAAAAAAAAATTGAAAACTGAAATTATGAAAAACTGTTTGTTTAGTTCTAAAAATTGTATCTGAAAAAATGTTGTTTGTTTGAATATAACACATCTGAAAATTGAAATTTTTTTTAATATAACAATTTTTCCCTAAAGAGTTAAAAGTAAAGTTAAAGAGCTGCTAGACAGCATGTTAATTTATTTAAATGTAAGAGGGTAAAATATATATTTTATATTTTTTAAAATTAAGTTTTCAATTTTAAGCGGGGAATTTACCACTTAAAACTTTAAGTAAAAAATTTTAGTTTTAAGTAGAGAAAATTAAGTTGGCATTTAGTTTTTTTGTTAACTTAAAACCACTTAAATCTAAAATCTTTAAGTTTTCAGATTTAAGTAGTATTATCAAACAACACCTAAGTCTTAATATCAATTATCCCTGCACTTGGGTCACAATGTGTTATACCTTTTACACAACACATTGTAGATTACGCACATATGCTTCTCTATCATAAAACTATATGATCTATGTGCATTATAATATATATATATATATATATGGAAAATTTCAAGTAATGACCTTATTTACAAACCGGGCCATTTAGCAAGCTTCCTGATGTAATTTTTTGATGAAATTTGGTGGGGGTGTTCTTCATCATGTGTAGAACATCTTCACCAAATTTCATCAAAAAATTCAACCGAAAAGTGGGTTAGCTATATGATTGAAAAATATTGGTGCAAATATATATATATATATAATAATTTTCAATCATGTAGTTAACTCACTTTTCGGTGGAATTTTTTGATGAAATTTGGTAGAGATGTTCTGCACATGATGAAGAACATCCCCACCAAATTTCATCAAAAAAATTCCAACGAAAAGCTTGTCAAATGGCCCGGTCCGTAACTATAATCCTTAAGTTAAGGTCTTTACTTGAAATGCACCTTACATATAATTAATATTTTTCAATCATTGTACTTAACCTACTTTCTGGTTAAATTTTTTGACGAAATTTGGTGAAATTGTTCTATACATGATGAAGAACATTTCCACCAAATTTCATCAAAAAATTCTATTGAGAAGCGTGCCAAATGGTTCGATTAGTAAATAAGATCCTTAACTTAAGGTCTTTACTTGAAATTTTCCGTCTATATATAATATATATATATATATATGTATATGTGTGTATATATATAAATGTTTATTAAAATATTTGTTTCTGTATAAAATTAATAGCATCTTTGCTGTTCACTTTTCGCTCCAATTATATGATTTTGATTTCTTTTACTTTAATGCAAAAATTTCTTAAGATTGTATTAGAAAGAAAATATATATATATATATATGGAAAAGATCTAAAGAGGACCCCCTTTTTGGTCCTTAAATGCGGACCAATTATTTTGAGGGAGAAAACGGATGAATTTTTTTATGAAACTTGGTGAAGATGATCTTCATGATTAGTAGATCATATACGCTAATTTTCATCAAAAAATTCAACTGGAAAATGGATTAGTTAAATATCTTAAATTTTAACGGCTAAAAATGCACATATATATCAATTTTTTAGTTAACCCTCTTCCCAATTGAATTTTTCGATGAAAATTGACGAAAGTGATCTAATAATCATAGAAATCGTCTTCACAAAGTTTCATTAAAAAATTCATCCATTTACCCTCTCAAAATGACCGGTCCACATTTAAGGACCAAAAAATTGGTCCACTTAAGATCATTTCCCTATATATATATATATATATATTTATTTATCAAATTTTGTCGTTTTTAAAAAAAAATTAGTCCACCCCTCCATGAAATTCTATATATGCCCTTGTGTGTATTATTAGATTAAATATAATATATAAACCCACTAAGACAACATTATGAAACAGAAGGGATCCATTGAGAAGTTGTGTGTGAATATGCATTAGAGGTCTTTGCCGCGAATTTTCCGTTTAGACCGGAGCACCGAATACAGCTTTTAGACTCTTTTTTTGCCACCCAAGTAGAAGTTTTTTTTTGCTGATCTGTAGATACTGAATGTGAAAAAATAGCTTTAACTTTTGCTCTACCTTTTTTGCTTTTCTTTCTTGATATATTTGATTCAAATCAACTGTGCGCCCAAAAATAGAATAAACACGCTTTCTCTTGGGCCAGTAAAGATGATTTTCTAAATTAATTACTAACAGCCGACAAGCAATAACTGATTTTTTTTAATACTAGCGTGTTGATCCAATAACTGATTTTTTTTAATACTAGCCTGTTAATCCGTGCGAATGTGCGATGCACTAGTGTTTTTTATCAAATATTTTAATGTTTGATACAAATATTTATAAAGGGTATAAATACATTGTGTCTACTTTTGCATATATGAATCAGTTAAATTTTAAACAAACTAATAATTTATCAGTTCAAAATAATTACTATTTTTTTTCCTGCGAACGACATAAAATACCATCCTAATTGTAGAACCTAAATGAGACATTTACATAATTTTTAAACAACATGTTTATCTTACATATACAAATATACAATAAATAGATATATATCTCTAAATAAATTTTGCAACTAATGTGTAAACCCTACAAAATGCAAGAAAATAAGCATGCAATGAATAAATTATATTATTGCCTTCAATATTCCTAGTCACACTTTTTAAAAGTAAATATATTTTTTTAAAAATTTAGATTTATAAAATAATTTTGGCATTTAGTGATTTAGATATATTGTTTTATATATATGAGTATATACAAAATTTTATAAAATGTGAATTTGTAACACAATAAAACATGCATGTATCATATTTTGAAAATATTTATCAACAACGAAAATTATGTATAACTGAAATCATTGTAAAAAAAATCATTGTGAAAGGAACAAGCATATTAGTTGCGAAAAAATCATGTGAAAATATGTAATCTATCAATAATGAACATTGTAACAAACAAAAAAAATGAGAAGTAAGAAACAATCAAAGTGTAACTGAAAATGGTAAATAGAGGCATCTAGTTTTTAATCCACTCTCTCTACAAATTCTTGGGGAAAAACAAAAGAGAATGGATTAAAGAGATGAAGAAGATATATGTATATATATACTCATATTATATTGTTTAAGGGTAATTGAGAGTATGAAACACTAATATAATTATGGGGTTAATAAAGTAGGACAATGAAATGATAACATGTTGAGAATTAGAATTAATGGTTTCTTGAGACAAACAATTATTTATATATATATATATTAATTAGATTAAATGGGTTTCAAATATATTAATTGTATTAAAAGCTCCATTAATGCTCATATTTTTTTCAATACTATAATAGAATAGATGTCCAATCATATCTTTTCAATTAAAAAAGAAGTTTCTAAAAATAGGAAAACTAAAAAAGTATGAATAAAAAATCCAAAAAGAGAAAGAGGTTGTGTTTGGTTGCTATGAACAAGATTTTAAAATTTTTTCTCAAAACACAATTTAAAATCAACTCTACTTTCACACTTCCCAAAATTTATTTCACTACACTTTCTCTCTCTAAATTTTTTTTTAAAACGCCATAACTTTAAATCCAAAAATCAAAAAATAATAAAAAATATATATTTGAAACCTACTCATTGAGATCTATAAAATAAGATCCATTGTGACTATTTTTTAAAATTTTTTATGCATTTTTTTCATTGGTTGAAAAAAAGTCAAACAAAACCAAATTCACTTTTCAACATAAAAATTCTAACTCAAAACATTCAACCAAATACCAAATTTTTAAAAACTTGTCTAAAAAATTTGTCTAAAAACATTAACCAAACACCACCTAAATGGGCTAGAAAAATTTTGGGGACTGTTTTGTTTTAATATATATATAAATGTGATGAGATACCATTCATATAAGAAGATTAAAACATTAATTGGAAACCACTCAATTTTATTTTTATTTTTATTTTGAGAGAAAATGGGCACGACAAAAAATAATATCCAAATAAGATGAAACAACAATCCTGAAAAATTAATATTTTATTGTAAAATTTGGTACATAAATTATATTATGAAAAAATAAATAAGTCTATTAATTTAAAATATTCCTAAAATAAAATAAAATTGGACTATAATTTAACATAGAGAAAGCGTACCAGTTATATTATCACATAATATAAGCATGCCCTATGTGGAAATGTGGAATTGTGGACCACAGACTTATTTGATTTCTTAACGTGTATACAACATTTGTTCGAGTTAATTAAGAGTCACATTGTACTTCACCGCATAAAAAAATACCAACTTAAATGTAATAAATGTTAAAAAACAAAACTTATTTACTATTACAAGTTCTCGTATATTAATTACTTCTACATATATTTCTACATGCAATAAAGTTGATTCCATCACTATTATTACGTCAAAATTTATACAGAATACATAAGATGAATCCAACAACATCATATCCAATAAGGTTAGTTACATTTTATTTTTATTTTTATTTTTTTAATAGAAAAAATTATAAACTAAAATAAATAAGATAGAAATAACATTATTAAAGATACTTTGTTAACGATTTTTCATCAACACAAAAGTATAATCAAATAAACATCGAAAACTTATAAAATGTGCATTAAAATATGGCATAAAAATGAATTCATTGTGACGACCCAAAATATCTCACATCTCACTACAAGAAAATTTATCTTAGCCGACAAATTTTCAGCCAACAAAATTTATTTTGTCGGTAGAAAAGCTTTCACTCGACAAAGTTTTCTATTTGTCGGCTAAACAATGGTGCCATATCTATGTTTTTGGCGTGAACTTTTGCCAATAATTCATTGTTATAGCCAACGAATATTTTCTCGGTAAAGGAATTCTTAGGCGACAAAATGTGAGTTTAGCCGACAAAATTTTTTTGTCGAGTAATATAAATTTTCTTGTAGTGTCTACAATATAATGGACAGATCATTGGTTCATATGTACATACTCAGGACCAAATTAGCAAGAGAACTTTTGGGAGTGTCTTGGTGCCCCTCGCCAAAAACAAAACCATGACGTTCTGTGCCAAAGCGGATAATATCTTGCTAAGCTCGGTACCGGATCATTACATTCATGAATAAAAAAAAGTTAGTGCAAACCACCTAAAGCCACAAAACATTGTATTCTTTTTGGAGGGCAAGATTTACAATTGGATTATCGCATACCTTTTATTTCTTTGACTAGATCAAAAGTTAAAGTACTAAGAACAAATTTAAAAAAAAAAAAGTGTTACTTTTATATTAAGAACAAGACTTTCAACATTACATCCTTCTATAATATGATCGAGTTTTTACTTGCATAAAATTCCTCAAAACCAAATACCCATCCGAAAAAAAAGAATATGTCCACATTTCTTTGTTGCTTAACTCTCCTCCTTAACTTTATTTGTACAACTCTCCATTACTAGCCACCATAATAACACCACCCTTCGAAAACAATAACATAACAGACAAGCTCGCGTTACTCGCATTTAAAAATAGCATAACTCGAGATCCAGATGGCGCATTGAGCTCTTGGAACGATTCACTGCATCATTGTAGTTGGCCCGGAGTTACGTGCTTCAATCAATATGAGGACGACTATGGAAAAGTGAGGGATTTGAGTCTACGCAACATGAATTTGGTGGGGTCAATACCTCCACAAATAGGAAACCTCAGCCTAGTAAGGAGAATTGATCTAACTAACAACACATTCCAAGGTAGGATTCCTCAAGAAATTGGCCGCTTATACCAGCTGAGGATACTTGACCTCGCCCGCAATTCTTATGGGGGAGATGTAGGGAATTAGGGCTTATGGCATACACTAATTTACGCACTAATCTTAAACCCTAGGAGATTCCAAGCTATTTGTGTGATTTAACTGCGAACCGGATCGAATCCTTCTGTTGTTGTCTTGATACATTTAGACACACGAACGGGATCTTGCTTGGTGTATCCCTTCTAGGCTCTCTCTGGCCTCTCTGAGTTTCCTTGACGGCCAAGATAATAAAGCTATAAGAGAACAGGAGAACCCTAAGATTCCTCAACAGATAAGTTTTGGTGTGCTAGGTTTTACTTATATAAATAAAAGCCCATTTTATTATACGAATAGTAAGCTTAGTAAAACACTCTATTATCCAAAGGGTAATGCACAACCTTAAATTGATATTCAATAACTCCTTTTGTCAATGCTTTCACGGGGTGTCACGATCCTTTATTTCAAGTATAATTAATCAAAACAAATGACATTATCAAATATTAATTACACTTATCAAGGGGCCCAACGATATCTCACTCAATATACGTGACAAATCAAAAACCACATTCTACATAGAAATGCTCGGTCATCATCTTTATAATTACTCGATAACTTTAGCCTGACATGCAATCAGTTGGTAACTGACCAGAGTGATCCAAATGGGGAACCCAACAAGTAACACTCCTCGCAGTGTCCCCACACTTTGTTCCCTATTTATGTTCGATTTTCCATATCCATGATGTGGAACATCCTGACCCATTATCTCAATGACAATGCTATGATTAGGGACTCAAATAATATTATCATAACATTACTAGCATCCCACAATCAAGGGGAACTAGATTAATATATATTATTTACAAGAGAATATAAAGTATAATAAATAAACTTTATAAATAACAATAAGATAAAATATCCAAGAAATTTATGAATAGTCCAAACTCTTTCAGGAGATTCACAATTTAACTGCTTGCAAATCTATCCGATTAAGGAGAGATTTATCCACGACTTACACTCCTAATGCTCAACAAGCTACGGGGCGATCAGCAACTTATCAAAGAGAGATTCCGGCAATCAGCTGAGAATCCCCCATCGGACACTTATTTCGGCAACTTAGGGGGAGATCGAAAATTTACTGAAGGTGATTAATTTATCCACGAACAAGCTTGGGAGATTCTCAAGAAATGAGAACAATGCTTTCACAGGGAAGATCCCGAGGAACTTATATAATTGTTCCTATTTGGGAACTATAGCTTTATCCCATAACAAGCTATCAGGAGAGATTCCTAAAGAAATTGGGAACTTGTTTCATTTATCATTCTTTATGTTAAACGACAATGCCTTTACAGGGAAAATCCCGAGCAACTTATTTGACTGTCGAAGGTTGCGAGTCCTCAACTTGTCCAACAATACGCTAACCGGAAAATTGCCGCCATCAATATGCAATGTGAGTGTCCTTCAAGTCCTAGATTTGTCACATAATAGACTTGTTAGCTCAATACCAAAATGTCTTGGCTACTCTAGTGTATATCTCATTTTCCTGAATTTAGGAATGAATAGCCTTCAGGGAACCATTCCGGAAACATTTTGTGATGGAAATGCCTTGAAGACTATCGATTTTAATGGAAATGATTTGGTCGGGCCAATACCTCAAAGTTTGGCCAATTGTAAAGAATTGGAAGTTCTAAACCTCGGAAACAACAAGCTTAATGGAACTTTTCCCGATTATTTAGAAACTCTCTTGAGTTTACAGGTCCTCGTCCTGAGATCGAACAGATTACACAGTTCCATTGGTAAGCCCGGGTTCGAAATTCGTTCCCCAAATTACGAATCATTGACTTGTCTCACAATAATTTTACGGGCCCGTTACCAGAATATTATTTTGAAAATTTCGAAGCTATGATGACAGTCTCTGAAAAGAATGTGAGCTTGAAATATATGGGAGGAGCCTATTATGATAACTCCATTATAATGACCACCAAAGGACTAGAGATTCAATTCGAGAGAATATTAATAACCTTAACCATAATTGATTTCTCAAGCAATAGATTTATAGGAGAGATTCCAAGAGTTATCGGAAAGCTTGTTTCACTAAGGGGGCTCAATTTCTCTCACAACAATCTAAAGGGTGGGATTCCATCATCACTGGCAAATTTAAATGATCTTGAATCATTAGACCTCTCTACAAACCAACTTGTGGGTGAGATTTCTTCACAATTGACAAGTTTGACATTTCTTCAAGTGTTGAATCTTTCCTATAATCATCTAGTGGGACCAATACCACGTGCCAAACAATTTGGTACATTTACAGGCAATTCGTATATGGGGAACTCTGGTTTGTGTGGATTTCCATTATCTGAATGTAAAAGTACAAACGATGAAGTACCAGAAGAAGAAGATGGCGATTCAAATTTTGCGAGTGAATTCTATTGGAGAGTTGTAGTATTGGGTTACGGGTGCGGATTGGTATTTGGATTGGTTATAGGATGTGTTGTGTTCATAACTCGAAAACCCAAATGGTTTGTAAGAATCGTAGAAGAAGAAATTCGAAAGAAGGTGAAAAAGTCGGCGAATCGTCGTCATAATCCCGGACGCAGAAGAAATTAGCTGATTCAAATGGCAATTTTCAGGTGTGTGATGCATGTTGGGTATTGTTTAACTGAGTTTAATTGCCATTTTATTGTCTGTGTTTGTAAAAGTTAAACATTGGATCTTTAAAACTGAATCAGGTCTTGGGAGGGAATGAGGAACACCAAGATTTGGAGAAAGGCATTAATTTGGCGCTTAAATGGGAAATAAGGATTAGTTATTTGTCAGGGCTTAATGCTTTATCATTGCAAAAGCAAAACAAGTAAATTGAAATAGTTGCTACTTGTTATACATCCATTTTCACATGTAAGGATTATTATTATTACTCAACTGGTTTTCTAACTCTAGATGTGTTGTATGTTGTAAAACCATATCTAAAATCTAAACAGATAAAGCAAACTTCTCTTTCTTAGGACTACGTATTGGAAATTCTATTTACAAAGTTTAACATGGTTTCTGAATAATAAAAAGAAATTATTGGTGTGGCCTTGCACATATGTCGCTGGGCTGAAGATAGAGAAAGAGTTCAAGTCATTTGCAATTATTTGTTAGGTAATGTATCTAGCGGCTTCATATAAACTAGAATTCCATGTACAGGAAGAGTGACCTAACCCCCAAAAAAAAATTAATAATAATAATTAAAGAAAGAAAGATAAGTGACTCACCGGTCAAGAACTATTCCACTCTTGTCATGCAACTCTAGTGTTCGTAAGCCAAGATATATGAGGGGAAAATATTTCTTACCGTTGTTGTAGTTATAACATAAGTATGTGAGGTAATTAGTAAAATGATCCATTAATTTTTACCTAAATCTTTCATTCATTCATAAATTCAATTTTCGGTTGAAACATCCTTAAAGTTTCTACTTTTGATTTAAGCATTCACAAAGTTTCTAATTTCAGTTGAAACATCTAAAAATGCCCCTTAAAATAGTGGATCGTTGTGAAGTTTGGCTCTCTATATTATAACCCATGATTGATCATGGTGTTGGCAGTGGTTTCCAGTGGGCTTTCACGATCGATCATGGGCATACTCGTGATCGATCATGGTCCTAGGCACTTTATCTATTTAGTGTATTTTTGGCCCATTTTGTGAGATAGACTTGTGTAAGACTTGAGAGCTAAAAATTAGAGAGAATTTTTTTCTTTTGTGCTTGTAATCAACTATTTGTTCCAATTATTAATAGAAGCTATCATCTGTGTGGATTAGTGGCGTTTACGCCGACACCATGGTAAAACCTTATTTTGTGCAATTGTTACTTTATTTTCTATTTTTCTATTGTGGGTGTACTTTTTTGTGGCGGCTCCTTCAATTTGTAATCCTTTGAGCTTGTGTGTTCACTCCGCATTGTATCTTGCTTGATTGTGATCGGTTTGGTGCAACACTCGTGACAATCACGCATGTTTTCCATCCATATTTTTAACAAGGCATCCAGTTTTGGACAAGTAAGGGAAATTAAAAACTTTAAGGATGCTCCAACTAAAAATTAAACTTTAAGGACAAGCGAAAGATTTGGGTCAAACTTTAGAGGTCAAATTTTGCCCCTTAAAGTTTTAATCCACTATTAAAAGAAAAGAAAAAGAAAAAAAAACCTCTATGACACGTGTCCCAACGATTGAATTTACCATATTTTAATGTTCAATTTTATGTATACATATAAATAATTTGTACGCGTGCGTTACGTGTGTGACATGTCTAGTAATTTGTAAACCCATTGAGAGAAAACGAAATGAAACCCGAAAGATCTATCCATTGTAAAGGACTAGATGAAAGCTGTGAATGGATTATGCTATGTTACTAATAAAGCTGGCAATTGGGCTCTAATGGGGGAACTGGGCCATATTCCTACCAGATTTTGTTGGGCTGGGCAATAAAACGGCCAAGTTGTGGGCTGCGCCGACTTGCAAACGATGTTTTACTGGAAGCGAAAGTGGAGGAGTTTGTCACGCTTGCCTGTGCGCATCATAATTTAAGTGGAAGTTCGAATATCACCAAATTGTGCAATACAAGAGGTCAGAGATCATGTTGTTTTTGATGATGAAAAGATATTTTATCTTAGTTGACATTTTTGAAAACCCAATATTTAAGGGGGAGGAAGGGGGTTGGGGTAACCTACATTCCTTTAAAGATTTTTTCCTATCATTTAGGATGCTTTGTCAATGTTTGGTTCGGATAGGAAAAAAAAAATTTGGACATTAAATTACTTTTCTATATTTGGTTCAAACGAGAATAAGAATGAAATATGTGTGCATTACTAAAATGTTCTTCATTTTATAAAATTAAGAGACAAATCCTAACAATTTTACAAAGGTAAAATGAAAGTTTTTTTTTGGATAAAAATTATGAGAAGTCATTGTATATATTTAATAATAACAGCAAAAGGTTTAAAAAAAATTAAAGAGAATATAAATGAAAAAAAAAAGTTATCTTCGTAAGTAAAAATGATATTTTGGTCATAAGGGGAAATCTTAGGAGAAAAACTAAGGGTGCGTTTGATTGCAAGCACGGAATTTACATGGAAAGAAAATAAGTTCCAGGTAATTGAATTGCCTAGAATTGAGTTGCATGGAAAATGTAATTAAATGTGTTTGATTGCCTTAATTTTCTACCCGGAAAATATTGGTTGTATTGTGACATTTTTAATGTAGAAAAAATTATGGGTATTTTTTTTACATAATTTTATAGTCATGATGGATCTTGTTTAATTGATCTTGATGAGTAGATTTTAAATATAAAATTTTTATTAAATTTTGAATTTTGTAGTTTAAGTTATAGCATTTTTAGTGTAGAAAATGGGTAAAATGTTGTCTCGAAAACTGTGCAATTGCCTGGAAAATAAAAACTCGCCCCCCCCCCCCCCCCCCCCAAAGAAAATATTTTTCTTGTTTACAGGGAAAATGTAAGTGTGTGAGCCAAAAGTGGCAATTGAATTGACTGGAAAAAAAAGCCAATCAAACACCTTAAGTTGTCAAATCAAGTGGAAAATGGGTATTTTCCATGGAAAATACTCCCAATCAAACACACCCTAACAGAGAATACTTAGATTAATCCTACTCACATATATTTAAAAGGGAGAACTTTGAAGTAATGCTTCATTCCTAGAATGATGCATTCCTAACCCAAAACTCGAAATCTTTCTGAAATGGAATGAAGCATTCTCGGAACGATTTAAAACTCAAACCAACAAGCTCTAAAGGGAAAGACTTAGACCTCCATTTTTTATATATAAAAAAAGAAGAAGAAGTTATTATTAGAATAATGGGTGTGCAAGATCAAATCTAAATCAACCAAACTAATTTATCCATTCTAATTTTTCTGATTATATGGATTGATTGGACCGAATTGGATCCACTTTTGATAAACCAAAAAATATTTAGTCAATTTTCGGTTTAAGGGTTGTGTAAACCTATCCAAACCAATATATATATATATATATATGTCTTTTTTCTTAAAGTGCCACGTCTCTTTGTATTATTAGTAGTCATAGTAGTCTATTTATCATAATACTATTTGTCTGAAATTTGACTATAAGTTATTTTGTTTAATTTTGTCAAATTGGAAAAAATTGGAATTGTTCGGTAGGTATATTGCTAAACTCCCCTTTTTTATTCAACTGAGGTCGGTTTTAAACCGATCCAATCCAACATTTAATTGAATTGTATTAGATTGGTAAAGCATGTTGGATCGAATTGGATGCCAAATTCTAAATTTGAAATTTGATTGAATTAGATGCGAATAGTTTAAAAGCAATCGAATTGGATCAGATGCCCACCCGTAAATAAAACACCCATAATAGCATCTACAACACTTTTCCTAAACTATTCTTATATTTGAGGAAAAAATTGAGCAAAAAGTTGTATTTTAAGAGAAACTCTCCGATGGTTAACTTTATTTTTCCTATGTTTGTGGAAAACTTTAGGCCCCGTTTAGAAAGCAAGAAAGGAAAAGAAAAGTTAAGGAAAGTTAGTTTTCCAGCATTTATTGTGTGTTTGGTTTACAGGAAAATATGTCTATAACTTTCCTACAACTTTCTCACAAAAAAAAAATTCCTTCAAAATGCATCCTATAAAAATAGTAGGATTTTGCGGGAAAGTCACGAGAAACTCATGCAATTATATATACATATATATATATATATATAATTAATTAGAAAATAACAAAATGTTCTCCAATCATGTTTTTCCTCACCTATGGGAATAAAATAAAGTCATTTAAAAAAAGGTCATTGAAATTTTGCCTTAGAAAAATATATTTGCTCTCAAATTTGGGAAGACTTTTGGGAACTCCTCAAATATAAGGAGAGGGTTCAAATGTTTTATAAGATTTATCCCAAATTTAAGTGTATGGACAAATATGGTGGACTAGTGGACTTACTCTAAAATATTTGAAGGATCCTAAAAATTATAAAGTAATTAATTGGGCCGAGATTATTAGACCCATTGCTGAATGGGCCTAGCCTTGTGCATTAATAGAAGCCCAAGTCTGGTTACAAAACATTCTAGGAATGAAGTGCCGATAAAGAGATCTTATTGCCGAGTAAAGTGTGTTTAGGCCGACACTGTTGAGATGTGTTACAAAATTATGTTTCCAAATACTGCATTCTTGAGCAAACAAATGCATGTGCTATTTAAATATAACTACTTGAAAGGAAAATTGTTCAAAAATGATAAGCACTGCAACAAATAAAAATGCTATTGTTCTCGCTAAAGCGAGAGTTTTAATTAGTCCTCTTCACCCTCTTGCTTACACGGTTGCAAAAATTGCCGAAATACCTTTTAACTTTATATAATTATAGATAGATTGTAGATAATTTTGTCATTAATTTGAATTGAATTAATTTATTTTAAGTTTTTTTTCTTTTGAAAAAGAACAACTAATCTCAAAGGAATGTGAACCGCCTAAAAAGGTTGAATGTGAACCGTCTGACCAAGATAAGATACACTAAATAACACAATCCAATTTTAAGGGTTGATATTATGTTATCTGGTCTTTATGGGATAATGCATAAGTTTAAAAAACTCAATTTTACCCTCCGATATCTAACTTTTACATTTCATCATTTGATAAGCTCATGTTAGATCTTGTTAGATCTAGATAACCACAAACTCTAGGATCATTTATGTCGTATCACCAAAAATCAACAGATTAATAAGTGAAAGCGTACATTAATCTATAGCGTGAGATTTGTAACCGAGTGGTTGGTCTTCCAAATCTACACGTATTTCTTTAGAGAATACTTCAAACCTTTTCTATACTCTCTGTAATGATGGGACTCAACATGGACAAAATAAGTACGTATGATCTTGGACCATAACTACAATATATATAGATAGTAAACCCTACTATCTATTTAGTATTTCTATTTTAGCTCATCACAAAAATATAAATTACCCTTAAGTATCTACACATTAAAAACCTACACCCAATTAGATACATTTAAATCCAAATAACTTTAATCTTATTTGATCATTTTTAAAGTGGACTTAATCATACGACATTTTACAACACATAATTGTTTCACATATAAGCTCAATATCAAATTAAGGATTCAATAGCTGATACTTCAAACCTGCAGAGCTAGGCCAATAATTAAAAAATTTCTCCTGCCGTAAAACAGATTTAGTGAACATGGACCTCCCTTTTAACAAGGAAATTCACTGGGTGAAGAACAATATGTCGGTTTATATGACTAAAGCAATTAAAGTTCTTTGATTTAAAATAAGTTTTCTTCATTTAAAATAATTATATTTTTCTTTTTAGAACTCCATCTTTATACTTCTCGCAAACACTCTGACTATTACTTTATTTTATTTTGAAAAGGATTCTTTTTATTTGGGAAAAATAAAAAATAAAAATGGAGCTCTAGCGTAGGCGAACTCAAAGTGTCAGTGAAAAATGAAAGACTTGATTTAAATTAAATAAGGTCAATTGCACTTTGCCTCTTAAATTATGACCTATGTTTCACTTTGCTATTCGAACTATCAATTCTAATAATTATCACTACCGACTATCCAGTTTTGTAATTCATTCCAAATGGCTGATGGGGTTAAACTTTTTAATGATATTTTAGCCACCTCTTGTGCACATGAGTTGGCAAAAATGAAAATCTACATTTGCTTCTTGACATACTATTTATGGGATCAAGCGTGTTAGGAACATCTCTAGAAATGGAGATATGGTTCTTAATATTGTTTGTTCTGCAAAGTCTCAAATTCAAATCCTCCTGCTTACATTTGTTTTTCTTCTTGTGTTTGTGCAGTATGCACGTTGACATTGTTAGAAAATTGTAGTATTAACAATTTTATATTATGAAATTAATAACTCAAAACCGTAGAGAAATTAGAGTCAAGTCTTGTGTATCACACAATATCCTTAAAACAATTACGTCGTCTCACCGAAGTGTTTTAGAGTTTATTTTACGGCGTTTATTTCCCAAGATGAAATGGCTTCAGAATGTCTACCTTAAGTACGGAGGTGTCACTCTCGACGAAGTAAAAAACTATTTGAACCGTATCACCAAAACAAACAGAGTAAGAAGAAAGGGAACTGTTTAGGCATTCCCATAGAAACAATCGTCTTCTTCCTATTGTTAGCTGATGGCTTTGTCTATTGTTTAGGCATTCCCATATATAAAGTCGGGTTTTGAGTTCAATCTATTTGTGACTACTATAGTTTTAGAGAGATGGGGTGAAATTGTGAGAATTAATTCGGGGAGGGAAGATCCAACAAATATAGAACTAGAGGACTAATATTTTTGGTTACAGTGGTTTTGATTCTCTTTGCGTGGTAAATGTAAATGTAAGTTTTCATCTACACGTTCATAAAACTCACTTACATGGCGCGTGGCCAAAAAACTGTTACAAAACTTGACTGTGTTAGCTATTTGAGTTGAATTGCAATAAATTAAATGGTTTACGGTAATAATGGTCAAAATTAATAGTTCATAGTGAAACACGAGCCATAGTTTTAAGGAGTAAAGTGCAATTTATCCAACTAAATATTTTTTAGATGTATATTACATTATACAAAAAGGTTATATTAGGCAAATTGAACAAAAAAAATTCATATCCGGCACATTAAATACTTGATTGGATTACTATGTCTTATCCAAACATTCTAAATGCACGACAATATTATAATATATCTGACAGATTCTAATGATATTATGTATTGTCCTTATTTTATTTAATCTGGTCTTATTATCTGGCCCAAAAACAATTATAAAAGCTAATTTATTTATTTTAAAAAAAAAAAAAACGTATTGGATCGTGGATAGAAATTATTGCGCCTTCTAGACCGTTAAGTTCCAATCCCCCGCCCTTCAAAATAATTTATAAACCCACTAAGACAATATCTATCTATTCTATATATAAATCCAAACAAAGCAGTTATAAGACGAATTTTTTATATTTCTTATTCTATCAATTGAATTTTGTTTATTAAATAAAAATACAATTTTCAGTATTTAAATCCATAACTTTTAAGTTAGAAAGGAAAATAATTTATCATTGGTCTACATCAACATTTGACAATTATTTTTCGTTTTAAATTAAAAAACCGTATAATATTATATATATATATATATATATGTCTATTAACATGAAAAACAAAGGATCCATTGTGGAGTGGTGACCGGATTATGTTAATAAGTTGCCAATTGGGCGACAATGTAGGGGGCTGGACCAGATTTCACTAGATTTTGATGGGTTCAAAAGATGAGCGGCCGAGTTCTGGACTTAGCCAACTTGCAGACGTTGTTTTTACCGGGAGAGAATGTGGATAGTGCATGCATGAATTATTTTATTTTTATTTTTTTGAAAAAACTTGTTTATGTACTATATTTATAGACTAGAAATAATCTCCAATTTTTGTTCAACATTTAACGGGTGTTGAATCAATTTATTTAATAAATTTTGACAGATAACAGATGTGATGTGAGGTTTTCAGAAGATGTTGATCACTTGATCAACATATATCTTTAATAGATTATTTGATCTAAGAATATGGTTAGATAGATTAATTTATGGAAGTATTTTTTATTTTCTAGACATTCATAGCAATATAATTCGTTATTGTTATTTTTTAGATCGTAATAAAATTTCAATGTCAAGATTTTTTTTTCTTTATATTTAAATTTGAATGAAATATTTTGTGCATATTTAATTATTAATAATAAAAAGAATGATATTTGTTTGGCTAAACTTATAAATAAGATAGTACATCTTCTTTACCAAACATGCAAAACAATTAAGGATTTAACTTTTATTAAGAGAATGACTTCCGTTTTTCACTCCAAAATATTGAAATTGGCTCATCGTTGCAATTTATAATACAAATTAAGGTAGTTGATGTGACAATTGTTCTAGGTGGTGTTTAGTTGAGTTTTTAAAAAATATATCAAAAAAGTTAACTTTACTTCATACTTTCCAAAATTTACTTCATTTTATTTTCTCTCTCATAAAATTTTTAAAACACCATAACTTTAAATTCAAAAATCAGAATTAAATAAAAAAAAATTGAAAGATACTCATCGAGATCTATAAAACAAGATCCATTGTGATTATTTATTAAATTTCTTTCATGAGTTTTTCAATTAAAGGCTACTTAGGGTAAAATAAGTTTTTATTTGATAAATACAAAAGTCATAATTTATGCTGTGCAAGCTTAAATTCATGAATTAACAGTTTACAATATATTCTTTACAACATTGTCTTAATCAATTTTTGTATTAATGTTGTAAAAAAAATCAATTAATTTTGATAAGTTAAATTTTTTGAGTGAGAAAATGAATAAAAAAGAATGAGGTTAATTCATATACACTTCGTGTCTTAGGCAGGTAATTTTTTTTTTTCTAATCATTTTTTACCTTTTTTTTTTTATCAAACTAACCCTATGGTGTGAATATCATGTAGCTGGACATGTCAATAGGTCAATTTGGATTATATTTGCGTGGTGCATTATCGAGATTTAGGTGTAATCGTTTTTGATTTGCATGAGTGACTTTTTTCTTAGGTGTAAAAATAATATTTAAGCTACTTTATTCAAGATTTTTGAATTGTCTAGTATTTGGCCCACCTCATTTTCATAATTAGTTTTCGGCCCAAAGTTATGGATAATTGATATTCCACATTTTAAAATCATTTTATTATTTTTATTCATTTTTGTTATTTTCTAATATTATCCTTTTGGCTACTTTATTTTCAAAAATAAATTACTCCTAAAAATTAGCCCAACATAGATTAACTAAGATAATTATTATAGACTTTGCATTTTGTAATTCAAATTAAAAAACCATTTCAAATTAAAATCGACTTCAAGTCAAATTGAACATCGGCATACATATTATTATTCATTATAAAGTGTGTTTCATAGCAAAGTCATAAATATATATAGCCAAAGAATAAGCCATTTTCTAATGGCAGAATATTCCTACATAAAGGAACCGTAATAGTTAGATGGAATATAATCATTTTTGAATAAAGTCAAATAATTCATATTCGTACATACATAAACCCATTTAAAAAACAGACATATTACGAATAATCAGTAATTTTGTGTTTGCTTAAAAAATACAAGAAAATTTATTTCTAAATCTAAATATTATTCCACTAAAATTTATATTTAGTTGACAAAGAATCATAATATGACTCACTTTTTCACCTATGCTGAAAAGAAAATTATAATAATTATTATTATTATTATTATTATTATTATTATTATTATTATTATTATTATTATTATTATTATTATTTATTATTAATCATCATCATCATCTATATCATTTATAATAATATATATCATAACATTGACTACTAACTTTTTAATCGTGCAGTTATAAGTGGTTCTAACAAATTCAGTGGTGAAGAATTTATCTGGGTCAATTTCATTTTTCTTTATTTTTCCACTATGACCTACAGCACAACACTCTCTCTTTAAAGTTTGAATTTTTTTTAACAGAATTCTCTCTCCTAATCTTCATCGATATCCCCTTAGCTTTCTCTCTCTCTCTAAATCCCTCTTTAAAAAAAATTCTATTCATAAAACTCTCCATCTAATTGTAAATTTCGTGGGTTTTGATGGTGTGAACACCCCAATCCACGACTCTCGTGTGAATACTGATTTTCTTTTTAAAACAATCATCTTGCATTTTGAGTCATCATACATGTAGAAGACTGATAGGAAGGTCTCCAATTTCGGACGCGTTGGGAGTCTAAGATAACATTTTTTCGAGTGTTTCTGTGCTCTTTCACGTCCCAACCGCAGCCCCCTGTCGTATGCCCAACCGTACGGCTACCTGCCAACCGTACGGTTGGCACGTCCTAACTGCAGCCCCCTGTCGCATGCCCAACCGTACAATTACCTGCCAATCGTACGGTTGGCACGTCCTAACCGCACGCACCTGTCGCACGCCCTAGCCGCACCCCATGTGGCTACCCCTGCGGTTGGCCTCTTCGGAGCCTTTTTTGGCGAAAATTTAGCTATAAATAGGACCTTTGGGCTCTCATTTTGATCATCAACAATAAATAGTGTTTTAGTATGGTGAAAATGTGCCAAAATCGTGGAAAAGTCCTTTTCTTCAGGTGAATTCTTGGAGAATAAGGGAGTTTTTTAATGAAAGAAGGTTAGTGAGAGGTAGTTTTGGAAAGAAAAGGTCCTAGAGAGAGAAAGGGGCAAAGAAAGAAATCAAGGCAAGGCTCTTCTATCTTCTTCAAGCGTATCAGGTATAACTTTCTGCCACTTTTCAAAATTTCAATATTGTATTTAAATTCATTTTTAATACAGAAAATTAGATAACTTGCAAAGAAGTTCACTGCTTTCAAAAATAAATCATTTCTAAATTTTACAAGAAAACTAAAACATGTTTTGACATGTTTTCAAAACAAACAAAAACACAAAAAACAGTTTCCAAACGAATGGAACTACGAGACTCTGATTTCATTCAACGAATGAATACGTAGGCGCTCACAAAGCTCGAGTCTAATTTCAAAATACCATTTTAAACTGAATTTATCCGGAAAGGACTATTCTGAAACAATTCAAACTACTTGCAAGATATTTAAATTAGGAATTAGATATATGATCCATTAAGAGACCGAAAAGGCGAGTTAGGTGCCTAACACCTTCCCAACTCGTAACATAGTTCCCGAACCCTAGCAAAGTTAATTTTCAAAATGAATCTCTGGTTTCCAACGTATGAAAGATAGTTCGTTTTCGAATTATTCTTCGTACGATCTTTTGTTTGTTTTCTAGTAAAATAAACTGGCGACTCTATAAAACACGTTTTCAAAGTAAAACCGAGAATGAGGGCCCCCTCTCGGGTCGCAAGTCCGAATTCTCATAGTGGCGATTCTGCTGGGGAGTGTCGAGAACTAAGCTCTTGTATAATGGATCATATGTTTAATTCCTGTTATTTATTAGGTATAGGTCTTGTAAGCCTTAGTCCTAAGATAACATAGAAGCGATCTAGGTGGATGCCCTGATGCCTTTATTTGCTAATTATGTGAAGAAAATCTTTTTCATAATTAAAATTGTGTAAATTATCGTAACAAACCCTAAAGCATTGATCAATAATGAACCGCCATATTGTTATTTTGCACGCACTCACGCCTTATCATGCATTTTCGCGAGTGTGAATTTACCCTATTAACCTCGGGACCAAAGTCGTGACTAGGCCGTGGACTTGCGGGTCTGCACTAGCCAAAAGCGCCTGGAACCACTCTCCTTGGCCAAGTACTTATCGAGGTATAGAGAGTGACGAGAACACTCACGTACCCGGGATGTATATCAAAAGGTCCTTACACGTACCTGCGTTCTTGAGGTATATCGTAAGACCTGCCAAATAGGAGGGAGCCTTAAACCTTACCCTCTTCAACCACGCTTGCATATAGGAGAGTCAACCTAGAACACAAGATTTTATGCAATGTTTTAATGACCAACAGTCGTGAGAATCTAGTGAACAAAAGCCCTGATTCCATGAACAAAGCAACTCATGAGGAAAGAACTTCCCGTGTTTTCGAATGATTTTTCAGAAAACTCTTTTCAAAATGATTTTCCAAAACTATAGACGGTCAGGGAACCTAGGGAATTCTATTCCTACCCTACCGCTATATGGGGCTCTTAAGTTGTCGCCGTTGGTCTGCCTTTGATCTCATCTAAAAAAAACTTTTTGTGTGTTTATTTTTGTCCCGATCGATGTATTTCTGGATAAAGTCCGGCAAGTTCTAAATGATTTATTATTGTTATTTTTCGGGAAATATGCACGATTGAATTTGTCCTTTTTCCGGCATCAGATATTCATCATGGCCTCTGCGTGGGCTGGAAGAGATAGCACCGGGAGACTTGTTAGACCAGATTCCTCTGAAAATATGGACCAGAATACCCCGAATCGGAATGTGAACAACCAATTGAACAATGCAGCGGATCCGCCGCCCGGTCCTTTTTACCCAAACCCGGGGATGCCTCAGAATAATACCATTGGGGGTCAGCCGCTACATCACACTCCATCTCTGAATGCTGATCCAAACCTGGCTAGTACAAGTGTAAATGTGAATGTTCCGTTACCAAACCCCGAAGATATGTATCGGATGTTAATGAATTTGAACCAAAGCATGGCCATGTTATTAAGTGACAATCAAAATACTCGTGTCAAGCTGGACGAGTTGGCTAGAGGGCGCGTAACAGAACCGCAAAGGGAAACTCCGGTTATTCTACCACCACCGCCGCCACTCTCAATTCATACCGAAGTACCACCGCCGTTTGAACCGTTGAACCAACCCAAACCCATGCATGATCCGGTCGACAATTGGTTACAATAGGGCCCGATCAATCAAGCCCCTCAGCAGATACAACCGATCCATGAACCTTATCACGATCCGTATTATGAACCGATAAGAAGGCCCATGAGTATCCAAGGAGAGGGCCCCTCACCAATGGAAACTTACCGAGGGGATAAAGACTTGTCTGAGCTTAAGGAACAATTGAAATTACTTACCCAAAAGGTAGCTGAAAGTTCAAACGATTTAACCCAGATGCAAAGCTACAATTTATACCCTGAGGCTCATTATCCAGTAGGCTTTAAGATGCCTTCCATTTCGAAATTTACAGGGACTACGCCACCAGAACTCCATCTGAAATCCTATGTCCGTTCAATGAGAATTTATGATATCGGTGAGGATGAATTGGCCAATTCCTTTCATCTCATTTGGCAGGACCAGCCCAGAGTTGGTTTTTGAACCTTGAAAAGCACCGTGTCAGATCATGGTCCGCCATCGTCCAAGAGTTTGTGTCACAGTACAAGACTAATGAGGAGCTTAAAGTTACAAGGAAACATCTGGAAATGGCTAAGCAAAAGGAGAACGAGAGTATTAGTGAGTTTGTTACAAGATGGAGGGAATTGGCAGCCCAAATGGTGGAGCGCCTAGATGAAGAGGAACAACTGGGAATGATCGTGAAGAATTTGAAACCAGATATTTGGACTCAAATGGGACACCAATTCTTTAGTAGGTTCAAGGCCCTACTCCACGTTGGTAATGAAATTGAGGAGGAATTAGCCAAGCAGGCTGAAATCAAAAAATCCGCTTCACAATACAAGAAGACTTCTACGTCTGCCATCAATTAAGTCACATCTTCTGGGTCCTATGGTAGGGGATATTCCAACAACCCCTATGGTCAAAACTCTGTGAAAAACATTGGGGATTATCCTACACTGGGGTATCGTAATAACAACAACAATAATCTCAGGACATTTGATCAGAATTGCTCACAAGATAGACACTTTTCGCAATTACCGGGGCCGTTAAGAAAGGTTTTTGAACAATTGAAAGAAGCTGGGATTATGTATCCCATGAATCCGAGGCCATTACCACAATAAATACCGCCTCATTGGAACATGAATAAGCATTGCGAATACCACCAAGGTTTTGGACACACCACCGATAGTTGTATGGCTCTGCGGCATGCTATCCAAAACCTAATTGATAGTAAAAGAATTCCTGATCCATCAGCCCCGAATGTCGCAAGGAATCCCCTTCCTAATCACCGAATCAATGCTATCGAGGAGGATTCAGATTTACCAGATCCTGTATTCTTGATTAAACCCGCCATGGATACAGAAAATGTTGAAATGTTAAAATTTAGTCATCCAAAACCTTCGCCCACAGTCATCCAATACACTCCCCCAAAGCCCCAGAGATTTACCAAAGAAATAGAGGATGAAACCTTATTGGGGTTATGTGTGAATGAAACGCGCACCACACAGTCACAAGAGATAGTTAGCCCAAAAGTTATGAGCTGGATGAAACAAATGCAGTTTATATCGGGTCTTGGGCTCAGTAAACAGAATCAAGGGATCCCCCACTTTCCACAGTTTAAAGGCAACCCGAGGCGACAGGGGCTCGGATATAGCCAAGGAAAAACAATAAAAAAGGACACCCATCCAAGAAAGTATACCTCACAGATAAACATGATCGCCTTCGACTGGAACACAATCTCGCAAGTCGACAAAAGGTCGCCTCCAACTCCAGTTGAAATACCTGAAGGGGCAAGTGATCCGGTCGCGACATGGGTCCAATAGTTTACCCGTTCTGGGAGAGTGTACCAGCCGCCGAATACCAAGCAACCTACTGATGCCACTCCTCCCAAGGAACCTGCAAAAGATCCGGAAGAATGGCGTGTTGTTGAACAGTTGAAGAAAACACAAGCCCAAATTTCAATCTGGGGACTTCTGGTGGCATCCAAGCCACATCGTATGGCACTAATGAAAATGTTAGACGAATCGGTTGTTCCTCTTGAAGCCACCCCGCATGAGTTAACAACAATGATCGCTTCAATGGGGGTGCAAAAACAAGTTCTTGGGTTTTCTGATGAAGATCTATCACCACTCGGTCGGGATCATAACCAAGCTCTGCATATCACTGTTGTGGCTTGTGGAATGTCTATACCATATGTTTTCGTGGATAATGGTTCTACGATCAATGTGTGCCCTTTAAAAACCGTTGTCTATTTGGGTATTGATTTAACTAACATGGAAGAATCACCAGTCACGGTTCGAGCCTACGACAATACTAAGCGAGATGTATTGGGGTCCGTCATGCTGGATATGCAGGTGGGACCGGCTACATTCACTACCGAGTTTTAAGTCATCGATATCCCGTCAAGCTTCAATTTGTTATTGAGACGAGTTTGGTTGCATGAGGTTGGCGCACTGCCTTCTTCCCTTTATCAAAAAATGAAAATCCCTTCAATGGGGATATCATTGTCATTAAGGGAGATCCAGAAAGAGCAATAGTGCTGAAAAACTCACTAGTATTGGGAATCGGAAGCCAAGATGTCCAACTTGGGGGATTTTCATATGAACCAAAGGTACAAACTCTTACCACGCAGACCGTGAATTATCTTGCCCCCGATGATATGTCGACCATGAATATGCAAGTGATAAAGATGATGAGGAAAATGGAATTTTTACCGGGGATTGGTTTAGGAAAATATCAGGCCGGCATTGCACAAATGATCGAACCATACCAACAACCGAGTCCTCTTGCTGGGTTAGGATATATGGGAGATGTTAGCCGAATGAAAAGTGTCGTATCCACCGATAGTTCGTTAAATGAATGGTTTATAAAAGAGGGTGAAGACTTTCCTTACTGCGGGTTTCAGGAACCATGGGTAAATGAAAAGAGGAAAAGACAACCGGGGTTAGAAATTTTCTTTGAAGAAGACTTGTATATCAGTGAAGGATTTACTCACACCTTCTCGTCGCAGTTGAGGATTACCCGACCACCTGTCGAGCCACTAGAAGAGGAAGATATGATGGGTAATATGTTTGAGGTAATGGCAATTGAGGAAGATTACCTCGGGGACCCTGTGCACCTCATATGTCCCATTGAAGGAAAGAAGAAGAAGCAGAAAGAGAAGAATATTGATAGAAATGTTCGAAATTTAGAATGTATGTTATCTGTGCAAAATGATGTTTGTATCAATAAAATTGCCAATCTTTTCCCTTACTTTGATTCTTATAATGTTGAAGTCATGAATGAGAATTTGAATGATGAACAAAGAATAAAACCCATTGAAGGAGACACGGTCACGATAAATTTGGGAACAACAGATGATAAAAAAGAAATAAAAATTAGGACCGAGTTAAGCCATGATGAGAAAACAGACTTAGAAAATTTGTTGAAAGAGTTTATTAATGTTTTCGCTTGGTCATATACTGATATGCCGGGTTTAGATGCCAACATTGTGATGCACGAAATACACATTAAACCCGAATGTAAACCTGTCAAGCAAAAGTTAAGAAAACTGGTACCTGAGTGGTCGCTTAAGGTAAAGGAAGAAGTAACAAAACAATTGGATGTCGGATTCATACGGGTTGTTGAATATCCTACTTGGTTGGCCAACATAGTTCCAGTGCCGAAAGCCAATGGCAAAGTATGGGTTTGTGTCGATTATCGCAATTTAAATGCTGCATGTCCAAAAAATGACTTTCCACTGCCAAACATTGATCTCATTATCGACAACACTGCAAATCATGCTTTAAAATCATTCGTCGATGGATTTGCTGGGTATAATCAAATCAAAATGCATCATAATCATCAGGAAAAGACGGCCTTTATCACACCATGGAGTACTTATTGTTACACCGTCATGCCATTTGGGTTGAAAAATGCCAGGGCCACATATCAGCGAGTGGCAACTACTCTGTTTCATGATATGATTCACAAGGAAGTAGAAGTATATGTCGATGACATGATCATCAAATCCTTAGACCGGGCAAGCCATGTGAAAACTCTTCGTATCTTCTTTGAACGACTCATGCAATTTCAAATGCGTTTGAACCCCAGAAATGTGTATTCGGGGTCACCAAAGGCAAGATGCTGGGGTATATAGTCAGCAGAAAGGGAATCGAGGTTGATCCGGCAAAGGTTAAGGCTATTAAAGAAATGTCAGTCCCTAAATCTGAAAAGGAAATTCGGGGTTTCCTCGGGAGATTGCAGTTCATCAACAGATTCTTTTCACAGTTGACTCAAACATGTGAAGCAATTTTTAAGCTACTTCGAAAGAATTCAGACGGACAATGGAACGAGCAATGCCAAGAAGCGTTTGATAAGATCAAACAATATTTGTCTAATCCGCCAGTCTTAGCACCTCCCCAAATGGGCATTCTATTGATACTATACATGTCAGTTAATGACTCATCAGTTGGGGAAATATTAGCATAACATTTGTTGAAGACAAGAACTGAACAAGCAATATACTACCTCAGCAAAAAGCTTTCTCCGGGAGAACAAAATTATACAACTTTAGAGAAATCATGTGCTTCATTGGTTTGGGCTACCCAGAAATTGCGGCATTATATGTTGGTTTTTTCCGTGGTCTTAATCTCTTGTCTAGATCCCTTGCGGTACTTGTTTGAAAAGCCAATGTTGACTAATCGAATGGCTAAATGGGTGTTCCTGCTTTCAAAGTTCGACATTTCTTATGTCACTCAAAAGGCCGTCAAAGGGCAAGTCATAGCAGATCACTTAGCGGGCAATCCGATCATTGATACTGAGCTACAAGATTTTGAATTTCCCGATGAAAGTATCATGGAAATTACAGAAGATGATGAATGGAAAATGTACTTTGATGGGGCTTGTAATCGAAACGGGAATGGAATCGGGATCCTGTTAATTTCACCAGATCAAACACATGTACCTATGTCTTTTCAATTGGAATTTCCCTGTACTAACAATATTGCGGAATACGAAGCTTGTATTGTCGGGTTAGAAATTGCTTTGCAGAAAGGGGTTCGCAAAATTCAAGTGTTTGGAGACTCCGCTCTCATTATTCATCAGATTTTGAAAAAATGGAAGATCAAAGAGGAAAAACTTGTACCCTTTTTAGCCCAACTCGAAGAAACTTCTGAGAAGTTTGACTGTATTGAATTCTTCTACATCCCGAGAACACAAAACAATTTTGCTGATGCCTTAGCTACTCTGGCCTCGATGATTGAAATTTCGGGGGAGAAAGAAGAAATTCAGATTCAGAAGCGAATAAATCCGGTATTTTGCCTATCACTCGATGTTGAAAGCGGAAATGAGATCGATAAGAATGTTTGGTATTACGATATCTGGTAATTACTCAAGCATAATGAATACCCATCAAATACCGACAAAGTCACTCGGGTCACACTTCGCCGCCTCGCATCCCGGTTTATCATTTGTGCGAGAAAATTATACCGGAGAAATGATGACGGTATACACCTTCAATGTCTCGATGAATAAAAATCCCAAGCAATGATGGCACAAATTCATAGTGGGGAGTGCGGTCCACATATGAGCGGTCATACATTGGCACGAAAGATAGTTCGTCAAGGGTATTATTGGTTGACAATGCAAAAAGATTGTTTTGAATACGTCAAAGGGTGTCACCAATGTCAAATATACGCCAAGGCACAGAAGCTCCCACCAAAAGAATTATATCCTACGACATCTCCTTGGCCGTTTTCCATCTGGGGTATTGACATAATTGGTAAGATTTCGCCAAAAGGAAGCAATGGGCATGAATACGTCCTAGTAGCTATCGACTATTTCACCAAATGGGTTGAAGCCGAGTCTTACAAAGATTTGAATGCCCGAAAAGTAGCTCGATTCATCCGACACAACATCATATGTCGATACGGGGTACCCATGAGATAATATCTGATAATGGTACACATTTTGAGGGCGAAACCAACGAGATCATGGTAGAATATGGAATCAAACGCCACAAATCTTCCCCATACCGCCCACAAACTAATGGGGATGTTGAGGCTGCCAACAAGAATTTAAAGAATATCATTAGTAAAATGATTAAATCCAGCAGAGATTGGCCCGAAAAGCTCCCATATGCACTTTGGGGATATCGAACTACCGAAAGGGTTTCTACGGGATCAACCCCTTTTTCACTTACATATGGCATGGAAGCAGTTTTACCAGTAGAAATGGAAATACCCTATTTACGGGTTGTTTTGGAAAACCAAGTCACTGAAAGTGATTGAATAAAGGCTCGATATGAGTAATTGGTGATGATTGATGAAAACCGTTTGAGGGCTTCATATCAACATCAAGTGTATCAAAAACGTGTTACAAAAGCCTTTAATAAAAAGATCCGAGACAGAAGCATCATAGTTGGAGACTTAATACTCAAAGAAATTCGTGAACCAGCTCGAGACCCACGAGGAAAATTCTCGCCAAAGTGAACAGGCCCTTACATTGTTACCAAAATCCTATCCGGAGGTGCCGTTCTCCTTACCGACATTGATGGCCAAGAGTTAAACTTACCAGTCAATCTCGACCGATTGAAGAAATACTATCAGTAAGATTGTATGCATGAACTACGAAGACTTGAGCCCCAAAAAAAAAATTTACTATCTGGGGAAACGTAGGCAACCTGAATTAAAATATCAGGCCCGGTCTATTCATGATAATAATATTCATTCATTTGGAAGCAAAAAAGGGGCAGAAAGATATTTTCCATATATAATCAAAGTCCTTTCATACAAAAACAACCCACATAAAAACATAACTACATCAGTTCCTACATACTTTTCCTATATCTTTCACCTACCTATCTAACCTTAAAATGCTTTCATAAAGAAGCCACCTACCAAACCTAACCTAACCGTCAAACCCATCAGTCATCAGTAGAATATAAGATCCTCTCTCAATCCATGGTTTGATATGAAGCAAGTACTGTCTCATCCGTTACCTGTGAATCTACAAACCGAAACCACCTCATCACCATAGGCTCATGCTCAATGGTCTGACGAACTCAACGCGAAATATGCAGCACAATATCAGAACGAGTCACCTGGGTAATGCCAACCTCTCCTCTATGAAATAGCCGAACAAAGCGGGTAGACCAAAGACCTCGCAGGGTCGTCTCCAATCTCGGGGTAATGGGAAGAGCGACCGAAGAAAAATCTCTCAGTGGAAGGGGTATACTCAGGGGAACACCGAACTGCCTCGTTAACCAACCGGGAATGTAGAATGACGTCTCTCTCAAACCACGAAACCTAAGGTAGTTTTGCCCACCCATACTCATGATCATGGTCCTCATACGCCACCATGGGATGTCCCAACGAATCGAAGAAGAAGACTCAGAAAAATGGACAGCCCAATCATATGATGACAGACGATGAATCCGGGCGTAATCAGGGCGAAGAAAGAAGTGCCAAGAATCCCAGGGAAGTCGAGTCTCCAGATACCGAAACCTCTCAGTAACCCACATATACAGCATATATGGGCTACCTCGAAAGTGACTAAGTCGAGACTGAACCACGGCATCCAAACCATTAAGTGTCTCCGCCAGTAAAATGGGAGTCACCAAATGGCCGCGTCTATCCTCAGATACAACCCGAATAATCGAAGGGTCAACCATGATAGCATCATCAGTAACTAAAAGCATCTTAGATAAGGTTAAAATCATACAAGCAGAAGTCCGGCCTGAATAGTAAGCCGGATCATCACCATGCTGCATGAAAAAATCAGCCAAGCGACGTAAGTGAAGCCGTCCGTCTACTATCATAGGCCGGCAGTCACTCTCCCTCAATCCCAAAAAATCGGCTAGCATAACCCGAGGGCTCCTACCATCCCGCAAAGACGACAGTGGCCATGAAACATCTTGGCGCATCAATAGTGTGAACTCCTCAATCGTCGGGCATAGCTCATCTAACCCGATGCGGAAGCAGTGATCCTCAGCATCCCAGAACTCAGCAAAACTGAGCAAGAACGACCAGTTGATCTCGTGAGAACACCAACGGTGAAGATGGCTCAGGTCACCCCAGTTGAGACCACAGTCGGCCTCGGCCAAAGATATAAAATCAGATAAAAGGGAGAAAGAAGCATGGGTGCGAAAAGTAGACATGATGACAGAAAGTAGAAGATTTACTTTTAGGCTAAGAGGATAGAGTGAATAGTGATCTTGATGGGAGAAAAAAGGCAAATTCGCACCCTATTTATAGCAATAGCGTACAGGCCAACCGCACGGCTGGGCACCAACCGTATGATTGGCTGCCAACCGTGCGGTTGCCTCCCAACCGTACGGCTACCCCTTGCGGGTAGGGCGTGCAGTTGGCTCTCCCCCTTGGTAGAAAAACTTCATTTTTCAAAAAAATTTCTTTATAAATACATCATGATACGAATGTTGCCAGACTTTATTCAGGAAGAACGATCCATCATTGCATGCATATAAATTTGATAATCACTTGCCAACACGAGTACTTGACCTTTTTTAAATTAAATTCAGCCACTCTTACTCATACTTTCACATACATTTTGATACGTTCACTAACTCATACAGTTAATCATTTCGTTTTAGTCATGTTAGTAATAATTTTGCCAACACATGTTATGTAACCATTTACAATAACTTAAAAACAGTCACATCACATCACACACAAACATGCTTTCCCCAAAAACATAAATCTTTTATTCATAAAATAAACCAGTCACACTAATAAACCAACATTTTCCTAAAAAAAGACAAACACATTTAAATTAATTACTAAAATTAACAAAGTTTTTCAAAACCAAAAACACATCTAAATTAATGACTAAAATTATTTTCTCAAATAAAACCTAGCAAAACCATCAAGAAACTATCAACGCTGAGGAGAAGGAGGATGATCCATCATGCGGGGCCGCTTCGCCTCTGTTTCGCCCGCACCCTCCGCTGGACTCTCCGAAATCGTGCGACCCTCACCCTGAGGAGACGGAGCAAGCCGGGAAGTACGTCTCGACTGCTGGACTGACTGGGAAAGCGCCGTCGATCGAGACCGCTAGCGAGAAGGATGGTAGGTAGCCGTCGTATCACCCGCCAAGCGTCAGCTGTACCGCCCCATGTACTCCGTTGGGAAGGGAGCCGCAAACGTTAGCAATCCGTACATGTTGAAGTAGCTCTTCAGCAATTCAGCTACCTCACGAAGCTGGAATAAGCCCATCTGTCAAAACCAAGTTGTCAGTTATCATTCATAATACCACATGTACTTAACTTTTTACAAGAGAAACATACCTCCTCGTCCAAGACGTGCGCTAGGGCCCCCATCCGCTCGTCGTCCACAGGTACATCAGGGATTCGGTATCGCTTGGGTAGACCGAGATCCAAGTAGGTGATATCCCAAGGGTACTCCGGGATCGAGTAGGAAGTCGACGCCCCACCAACCTGGGACGGACCAGCTCCGCCAGCACCACCCACCGAGGGAATGTCCTCCCCAGTATCCTCTCCCGTCTCCGACTTGGGTGTCACCACTTTCCCCTTCCCTTTGTCACCACCTTCACCTACCGAAGCCTGACCTATGCCTGCCTCCGCCCCTAACTGCGCCTCCCTCTCTCCTAACTCCCAGAAGACGATACCATGAGCAGCACCTGACGAAGGGGTAGACAGAGAGTACGGCCTCAGCCCCACCGACCCGGCACCTGGCGACCCGACAGGCGTGCGCAGCAACGGAGAGAATGAAACATGGTGTACCCAATCCATGTCACCGGACCCATACACGGGTGATGATCCTGACATCGACCCGCGTCCCTCGGGTATCTGCGTCGACTCCAGCATGTGCCTAATGTCCTCCGATGACAACTGGTGTGTCCTCCCTGCCATGGCTGATGGAATAGGAGGCCTCGATACTGGACTCCGACCTCCGACTGGACTCCTCCCGCCCCTTGTCGCCCTACCTCGTCCAGGCGAAGCCGCAACAATCGGCTCCTCACCTACTCCCCCGCCTGGCCCGACTGGTGGTGTCCCACCGTTGCCTCCCAAAGGCACCTCCTCCGAACTCTCATCATCATCCTCCTCCACCTACTGTGGCTCCGCGTCCCTCTCGCCATGCGGATCCTCGTCATCTGAATCAGCAATCCCCTTGGCCCTCCGGTTCGGCACAGGAGCAGGCTGATGCGGGACCCGTTGTGAGATGTATAACTGCCCCCGGATGAACATCGGATCACCCCCTATAGCAGCATACCTCGCGTATATCACCCTGCCTCGCACCCCTTTCATCTCCCTCATCAGGTAGCGATGCGCGAACGTCTCGTACTCCCCCTCCACCAACAAGCCCTCGATCGGAACGTCAGCCAGGAACAACGCCCGCTCCTCTGCAGATAGTATGACCGTCCGCCTCATCGCCACTGGAGGCCACGCCGGTACCCGAAAGCCTAACTCGGGAGTATGCTGCCGCACTACACGCTCTCCCAAGTAGAATGCTACGCCATACTCGTGCGTAAATAACCGTCTCAAACGCCCCGCAGCCAACGCATCCGCACACCCCCACTGCTGCGTCACATATACAAGTCATGGGCTCCACTGAACCTGCCACGTTGAATATATGCCATGAATAACTTAACTATTCTTTTTAAGAAATAATTTAAATTTCCTTAATTCAATTCCATACCTGATCTAGCTGAAGACCTCAAACGTCGCCTGCACTAACGTCCGGGTTCAGATACCGGTACACCCCAACTATGTTCCCGCTATAATACCGTCTAAAAAGAGGGAACTCATTTACAAAAGTCGGGTGCAGGTGGATCTGACCAATACCCTGATGGGTATGCACACTAAACCACATCTGTCATAGAGTATCACAATTATTAAAACCGTCACTTCTTTATCGTCACATGATTTTATCGTAAAAAGATAAATTGAGACTTTAATTTAAGTAATTACCTCCCAAAGTATGACCAACCCACAGTGGTTGAGCTCCATATGACGGCACACCAAGTCCATCGATTCGTATAGCACCGCCAGCACGTATCCTCCCCAGGCGAACGCGTACAGCTGGTCAAAGAATCGCAGGTACGGCAGCCACCACAACTGCAAATTGTCGCCGCCCCGTGCATAGAAGAAATCGTGCAGCACCAATAGTAGAAAGCACCGAGACAGTTGCCGAAGCTCCTGCCACGTCATCGGTCCATCCCCGAACCTCACGCTCTCCGCCTCAATGTGCTGCACCATCACTGTGTGGGGTATCCCGTCCGCCACTATCCGACTCGGTATCCACCCCAATGCCGCTCCCATACCGTCTAGAGTAATGCGTACCCGAGGGTTGGGTACCAGAGCCTCCCCTCTAAATGGTAGCCCCGTCAGCACGAACACGTCCTCTGGGGTCAATGTCATCTCCCCCAACTCCAGTGGAACGTGTGTGTAGTATCCCACCACCTCTCTTCCAATACCGCCGGCAGACTCACTGATCGCTGGAACTCCCCGTTTGGCAGCACCTCGATAAATCGTCCGAATGGGGTCGCGCTCAAGTAAGCCCTCACCAACGGGGGTAACTGATCTCGTAGCTCGGGAGCGGCGCGTGTGATACAGCGGCAACGTCCAATCCTCTGTCACATCATATGTTTTAATAAAATTTAGGACTCGCTATTTAAATTAATGCTGGGTCATACATATTTTAGAAAATGAGCTATGTTAAGTATGTTTATTATGGCAAGTAATTATTAAATTTATCACATTTCATGCATATCATTTCATGCATTTTTTCGAAAAAAACCACATAATATAAATACTAAAAATTAGAGCATACCCTAGTCCGGCGACGGATCTCGTGTGCGGTAGGCTCCATCAGTAGCCACTCTCGCCCCTCTCCTGGCAAGATCAAAGGTACGTCACGGTACATCGCTCGCTGTAGAGAGCCGTCTGCCCCCAGTGGTCCCTCCCAGGCCACGCCCTCCCAATCATCGTGATGTCTCGCGCATATCAGTCGAACATCCATCATCGCCGTAATCGACTCCACCTCGTCCCCCGGGAGCATCTCCAGTGCCTCACCGCCCTTCGGTGAGCCCCCCATCATCATAACAACGAAGATCGACAATAGCCTCGCCAACACCATCACTCAAACTAATATAGATGCTCATTAAATGTTTTTGAAAATATGATATTTATATGCTAGAGAGAGATTGCAAGCAGAAGTGATGAGAAATGATCCCAACAGTGGCCTATTTATAGGATTTGGAGGCCAGCCACAGGCTAACCAACCGTACGACTAGCCCCCAACCGTGCGGTTGGCTGCCAGCCGTACGACTAGGGGGGTCAGACCCTGCGGCTACCCCTTGCAGCTACCCTTAATTTTGACCAGTTTGACAAAAAAAATGATGACATGATATGAATCAGCTTTTCCAGATACAAAAGGGCTAAGACTCACACACGCACGAAATGGCAGATCAAAACCCGAAGCTTGACGCTCTAAAGTCTGTGGAGGAACCGAAATTCAAAAAGATGAATCTTTTTTATAAAAGGCTTAAATCTGATTGATAAACAGGGAATGTGTAAAAGAGGAATCGGGTACCAGAAAAAATTGAAAGAGTAGAAAAGGGGAAAATCCCGTTGGTCCAAGAAAGGAAAAAATGAGAAAAACAGAAATGAAGGAAATCGACAGGGAGAGCCACACTAAGAGTGACAGCTGTGCCAAAAGGCGGAGGGCTACATCTTAGGTGAGTAAGGCCCTTGTTTCAGAAAAAAGCAAAGAAAGAAAAAGCAAGAAAAATCCAAAAGCCAAAAGATATAAGGCCGAATTAACAAAAGAGAGAGCAATAAGGGTATCAAAGAACATAAAGCGATACAGGACCAGCATCTTCCCTGTGAAAAAATTAAAGGGTAGCTTGAGGATTATTGAGAATTCCAGGCGAAATTCCATCCCCATGATTGAAGGGAGAAAAACTGAGGGTAGAGAGATACCAAATCCCAAAAAGCCATGCACAGCGGTCTGAAAGTTTCTACGAAAAGTTAATTCAGAAGTCTGATTCCCAATAAAGGTTAAAACTGAGGGTGGAAAGGAATGGGAAAGAAAAGCACTTCCACTTGCAAGCAATTCTCTCTAACATATCATTTTTTTGAAAAATCAACAAAACAATGTCTGAGTAATGGAATCATGGCAACAAGGCAGTATTAGCAGACCATTTTTCCGGATTCCTCAGAGTTAGGAATTCTTCGCATTCCCCACGATGGGAATTTCTTCGAAACCCCTTTCCCCACGAAGAGAAATAACGACTCCACATGTTCCCCTCGAAGGGAATTTTTTCGAATTCCTCAGAATTAGGAATTCTTCGCATTCCCCACGATGAAAATTTCTCCGAAACCCCTTTTCCCACGAAGGGAAATAACGACTCCACGTGTTCCCCACGAAGGGAATTTTTTCGGATTCCTCAGAGTTAGGAATTCTTCGCATTCCCCACGATGGGAATTTCTCCGAAACCCCTTTCCCCACGAAGGGAAATAACAACTCCATGTGTTCCCCACGAAGGAAATTTTTTTCGGATTCCTCAGAGGTAGGAATTCTTCGCATTCCCCACGATGGAAATTTCTCCGATCCCCTTTCCCCACGAAGGGAAATAACCTTTACCGCGCATTCCCCATGAAGGGAATAACTTTATCCACATATTCCCCACGATGGGAATCTTTTTTCCAAAATTAGAATTCTTCACACATTCCCCACGAAGGGAATCTGATTCACATTTCCCAAAGATGGAAATTTTTTCTTAAAACACCAATCCCCACAAAGGGATGCACCACAAGACCAAGACATTCTCTCACTTCTCTCTAAAAAATAGGAAAACTTTGAGAGCACTTTTCCACTACGATCATTTGGACTCGGCGAAATACCAAGCCCCCACGCAAAGTCCTATACACTGAGGGTGGTGTGCCGCTGAGGGTAATGTATCACTGAGGGTAGGTGAAAGAAAGGATTGATGTATCAAGTTGCCTGGCCGAAATAAAAGGGGCGATTGTGGATTGCATCGCTTGAAGCACGACAAAATCCACGTGCCAAAAAGGGTATATTCTAATTCTAGTATCAGAACATTGAGATTCACCCGAGAGTCGTGAATCGTTGTCTTCTTATCGTCCCAGTATTCTTGCAGGCAAGAATCCCGGGACGAGAGGGACTGTGAACACCCCAATCCACGACTCTTGTGTGAATACTGATTTTTTTTTTAAAATAATCATCTTGCATTTTGAGTCATCATACATGTAGAAGACTGATAAGAAGGACTCCAATTTTGGACACGTTGGGAGTCTAAGATAACCTTTTTTTCGAGTGTTTCTGTGCTTTTTCACGTTCCAACCGCAGCCCCCTATCGCATGCCCAACCGTACGATTGGCACGTCCTAACCGCACGCACTTGTCGCACGCCCTAGCCGCACCCCATGCGGCTACCCCTGCGGTTGGCCTCTTCGGAGTGTTTTTTGGGGGAAATTTAGCTATAAATAGGACCTTTGGGCTTTGATTTTGATCATCAACAATGAATAGTGTTTTAGTAAGGTGAAAATCTGCCAAAATCGTGGAAAAGTCCTTTTCTTCAGGTGAATTCTTGGAGAATAAGGGAGTTTTTTTTAGTGAAAGATGGTTAGTGAGAGGTAGTTTTAGAAAGAAAAGGTCCTAGAGAGAGAAAGGGGCAAAGAAGGAAATCAAGGCAAGGCTCTTCTATCTTCTTCAAGCGCATCAGGTATAACTTTCTACCATTTTTCTAAATTTTGATATTGTATTTAAATTCATTTTTAATACAGAAAATTAGATAACTTGCAAAGAAGTTAACTGCTTTCAAAAATAAATCCTTTCTAAATTTTACAAGAAAACTAAAACCTGTTTTGACATGTTTTCAAAACAAACAAAAACACAAAAAATAGTTTCCAAACGAATGGAACTACGAGACTCTAATTTCATTCAACGAATGAATACGTAGGTGCTCACAAAGCTCGAGTCTAATTTCAAAATACCGTTTTAAACTGAATTTATCCGGAAAGGACTATTCTGAAACAATTCAAACTACTTGCAAGATATCTAAATTAGGAATTAGATATATGATCCATTAAGAGTCCGAAAGGGCGAGTTGGGTGCCTAACACCTTCCCAACTCGTAACATAGTTCCCGAACCCTAGCAAAGTTAATTTTCAAAATGAATCTCTGGTTTCCAACGTATGAAAGATAGTTCATTTTTGAATTATCCTTCGTACGATCTTTTGTTTGTTTTCTAGTAAAACAAACTGGCGACTCTATAAAACACGTTTTCAAAGTAAAACCGAGAACGAGGGCCCCCTCTCGGGTCGTAGGTCCGGATTATCACAGATGGCTGAATTTTTAGTCAAAAAAATTTATGTCAAGTTAATGTGTGTTTGGGTTTTGAATTTAAAGATCCTCATTCTAATTCTAAAATTTTACTTGATTTTTTTTAAAAAAATTATTTTTTTTAAAATTTGATTGTGCTCCACACAGAGACAATGATAAATAAAAGGAGAAAGAGGGGAGAACAAGAGAGATATGGGGGATGGTCAAGTATATTTGCGTGTAAATCGCAAATTAATAGTATCATAATTAACATGAATTTTTTTTTGTTCGAGGGGTACCTCCCAGGGTATTTGGGGCGGCTTTCGCGCACATCGAATAATTCCAGCTCCCGGTACGTGGCTGCAAATGGTGAAGCATTAATGTAATATTTATGTTTCCCGATATCAATAAATTAATATAATTAAATTGTGCGTCAAATATGCATTTTAAAGTGAGTTACATAATAAAGATAATGATTCACAAAAATATTCTAACAATTTAAGATTATTTTAGTGATATTTTATATGAATTTTTTGAAACACTTTTTAGTCATTAAAGATGATTTTAAAGTGTTAAAGTATTTTTTGTATGGTGTTAATATCATTACTCAAATAAATAAAAATTATTTCACCTGTCTAACTAAGTTTAAACTTGTCAATTTCAGGTTAATCATGTTATCTATACTAACTCGACACGATCCATTCATTAAACATGTTAATTAATTCCCAACTCGAATTTGATCAAACCATGCTAACCCAACACCTTAACCCGTTAACTTTGAATTGCGTTAATGAGTTGTGTTAAAATTTATATACTATAGTCATGTATGTCACATAATTCAAAATATAAAAGAAATCAAAATATTTGGTTAGCGAGGTTGTGTAGTTGAGTAAAATTTTTATTTATAATGTTAATCCAAACACATTGTCTTGCACTTCTGCAAATTAAACACTTTTGCAACATTTATAGATAATTAAACACAACCCAAGTTGGAGAGATTATCAAATATATATATCACTGTGCCGAACAACACATGTAGAACCTGGAGTAGTAGTAAATAAATATTAATTTCGTAAGGCTCACACAGCTTAAGTATTGTTATTTGACGTTAAATAATACTATTTTAATATATGCAATTAAGGAATTGGCAGTTTTTTTATTTCAATGTAAGTAAACCAAATCTTAAAATTTGCTTATTTAAGGTGTATTAATTTTAAAATTTGCTTAAGTACAAATAAAGCTAATGGTTTGAAGAAGAATAATGGCACATGTATCTACTCCAACAATAATTTAAGAGTTATGATAGTAGATCCTCTCTTGAATATGGGTTATTTCAACTATGATTTGGCTTTGGATCAGCCTACTACTCCGAATGGTGGTTTGAATTTCAACCTAGCAAAGACAACAGATTTAGGGAGTATTAATAATACAAAGAACAAAAAAAATAAAATTATACTAACGGTACATTGATATATTTGGTGATTGATCACATGAAAGGAAAGGAAAATAAAGTTCACTTACACGTGGGGTAGAAAAACCCACATCTATCTTAATTATTTTAACCCCCATGTGAAAAAAAGATTTAGAATCTTGAGTTAAAAAAATTTAATTTTAAATTTTTATACTAGAAGTACACTGATATATAACCACGTGGTAAGAAAAGAAAAATGAGACTCCTATGAATCAAACATGCACATGGGGTTAAAAAATCTACCCATATCTCAATTATCCTAGCCCCCCCAAGAGTAAAAAAGAGTTCGAAAAATTTTAGAATGCAATTCATATCTCTTTTTAAAATAAACAATAATTAGCAATACAATTCATATCTCTAAAAATATAAACAATGTTTTTTCTCTTATAAATTGCTAGAATGTAATTGCAACTAGCATTTATGATTTCAATTAAAATTTTGACTTTGTTCTTTTCAATTATAATGTTTTTTATGTAACACTCAAATATACAATTTATAAGGTTAGAACTCATGTAAATTTTTTTTTGTCTTTAATTATGTTATTTTTCCGTTTAATCTAACTCCCAAATCTTCAATGATTTTTGTCAAAATTATTATAATTTTTTTATGCCGTACAATGCCCTTAAATACAGGCATCACCCTAGTTCAATTACATTTAAGAGAGTCTAAATGATTACTAATAGATAAAAAATTTAATGATACATGAAAGAAAGATCTTTATAATGAATGGATCGTTTTGTGAAAAAATTTAAATATGGAAGTGTGTATGGTAAGTTTAGTTTTATCCATCAAATTTTTGCCCAGTTTGTAAACAAAAAAAATACTCACTTATAAATTGATTTTTTTGATGAATTTTTTTGAAGATAATGTTATTATAAAAGAATTTATCTGTTTAACTCTCAAAATAAAATTATTGAGAAAAATTAGAACAAAAGAATAATGTAGAAGAGCCAAATTTCAAAATATTTACCCCCTATACCCAAATTCCAAATATATTTTGTCAAAATTTTTTGGAAACGAACTATATTTTTATCATTAATTTGAATGGGAATTAAATTTCAAAACAAAGAAAATATTTATAATCGAATTCTGATTAAAAAAAACCTAATTTGAAATGAATATGAACCGTCCGATCAAGTCAAAAGAAGAATAAGGCTAAACCGTCAGATGAGGTCAAATTGTCAAATTAAGTAATCTCCAAGTCTCAATTCTTCCTATTACCCTGTATATAAGGTACATGCAATAGACGTCCTTTTCTCCCCCTCACTGCAAATATTGCCATTTTAGGGTTTCTCTTCTTTACCTCTTCCTCTTCCTTCTCCATACAGACATATCTATTTTCTAGGGTTAGGGTTTCTAATAAGCCTTTTGTTTTTTTCCTCTCAGACACTGATACTGATCAACAACAACAACAATGGCGGTGAAATCATCAAGAGCAGAAAAGAAGAGTTCCTACGATAAGAAGCTGTGTCATCTTCTCGACATTTACTCCCAAATACTAGTCGTCGGTGCAGATAATGTCGGTTCGAACCAACTCCAGAACATTCGCAAAGGATTGAGAGGAGATTCGATCGTTTTAATGGGAAAAAACACTATGATGAAGCGATCTATTAGGATTCATGCTGAGAAGACTGGTAACAATGCGTATCTCAGTCTTATTCCTCTTCTCTCTGTAAGTTTTCTACTCAGATTTTCTGTTTTTCCTTTTGTGATTTTAACGCGGTTTTTGTTTTTCTGTTTGGCGAGAGTATAGTTGTTGTACATTATATTTCTATTTGAGTCATGATAAGAAGATAGCTATTTCCGAATTTCAACTAATTTTGCAAATGTAAGACTCGAATCGTTATTTACTTGTTGAGTTGTTTCGATTTATATTTTGTTGATCTATGTGGAATTGTGAAATATGTTGTTCAAAATGTCTTAGTGTTTGATGTCTTTGATAAGTAGATTACTAACGTAAAGCGTTTATGTGAAGCGTTTTTTGGGGCTTTCCAAGAGGATATTTTTATTGATTGTGGCTTCTGTTTTTCTTATAATAATATTAGTGACTTGTGTGAGAATATTGTTGCTTTGAAATCGTAGGAAATGTTTTGGTTTAATGAAATATTGTTTAAAAACAATAATATTTATTTAATTTTCTGAAAGTCCTTTGATACAAAATCTAATGAATACCGTCCTTCCCCTTTTCCTTGAGCAGAACAGGGCAGTTACTATAGGGCTTTTATTATTTTTGTTTTATGGTGTGTTAATACTGTTATGTGGTGTTATCTTTCACAATTATTAGGGGATATTTATTAATTATTTTTTCCGTGTGAATAGGGAAATGTTGGGTTGATTTTTACTAAGGGTGATCTGAAGGAAGTAAGTGATGAGGTTGCGAAATATAAGGTATGGCAATCAATGATTTTATTATTGCTGTACTTGTGATATGTCTCAGAATTAAATTGTTTAAAATTGTTGGCATATTTGTTTGATATTGATCAAATTAAATTAAGGCCGTCCCCAGTTGAGTTAATATTTTTTTTAAAATATATATTTATATATATATAGTAGAAATAAAATTTGGCATGACACAACGCTCTGTACATCTCAATCTTCATTTTGTCACTGTTTTGCCGCTATAAATTTGTTTTTTAAATTTACCAAATTGACCGTGATGAGTTCTCAATATGCCAGACAAAGGGAGCCCCCAGACTTTTATTTTAGCACCTACTGAATGGAATTTATAGGGTCACGTCATCAACCTGTTCAGGCCTGGTCAAGACCTAGCCGGGCCTTTTTTTGTTCCTGTACCCAAGCTCATTGTTTTGTGTAGGACTACCATTGAGCTAATTTTGTAGTCATTGTACTTTTTACATGTTCATAAGCCCTATACACTCAGGCATAGCATTCTTCATGCATTAGTGCACAGAGCTCAAATTGTTCTTGTTTCCTAACCATTGCGAGGTGGTTGGTTCTGTTCATAGTGATCTAGTAAATTTGAACTTTAAGGAGCTTTTTTTGCTGGATGAGTGTGATTTGGTACCTAATATTCATTATGAGATCTTATTGTTCTAATGTTTTATTGAATAGGTTGGAGCACCTGCTCGTGTTGGCCTTGTTGCTCCCATTGATGTTGTTGTTCCCCCTGGGAACACAGGACTTGATCCTTCTCAGACTTCCTTCTTTCAGGTTAATACTAAATAAATAAATTTTTATCTACTTTAATTTCATTCCTTAGTGGCATATTCTCACAGATCCACAATTCAGGTTCTTAATATCCCAACCAAGATTAACAAAGGTACTGTGGAGATTGTCACCCCGGTTGAGCTTATTAAGAAAGGTGATAAGGTGGGCTCATCTGAGGCTGCCCTACTTTCCAAGCTGGGAGTAAGGCCCTTCTCTTATGGTCTTCTAGTGCAGTATGCATATGACAATGGGTCGGTCTTTAGGCCCGAGGTGCTCGATCTCACAGATGATGATCTTCTTGAGAAGTTTGCTTCTGGGTTATCCAATGTTGCTTCTCTCTCCATGGTTCTCTCATACCCAACGCTTGCTGCTGCACCTCACATGATTGTTAATGGCTACAAGAATGTTCTTACACTCGCTGTGGCAACAGAGTACTCGTTCCCACAGGCTGATCAAGTCAAGCAATACTTGGAGGTTAACACTTCGTCCTTTTAAGTGCGCGTTTGATTATTCTAAGGTGGTGTTTGATAAAACAACTGAAAATTGAACTGAAAAAATTGTTTGTTGTTTTGAAAACTGTATCTGAAAAAATGTTGTTTGTTTGAATATCGCATCTAAAAACTGATTTTTTTTTAATATGACAATTTTGCCCTTATTAGGTATTTTGAAGAGGGTGTTTTAAGTTTTGAAGATGGTAAAATAGGTATTTTACAATAGGGTGTTTTAAGTTTTCAAATTTAAATGGCTAATTTGCCACTTAAATTTTTTTATGCAAATTTTGAAACCTTAAGATGGAAAATTTTTTTATGCAAGTTTTCAAGTTTTCAAATTTTTTTGGCAAACAAAGAACTTTGAAACCTTAAGTGTGCAAAACAAACAACCCCTAAATGGATGATAAATGATTTCCTTGAAATTGTTGTGTACTTTGAAAACAAAAAGTAAAGGGAGCTAGTTTTTGAACTTCACATTGAAAAAGGAGAAAATTAGAACACCCAAGTTGTTCCATGAAAGTTGATTCCATGGACTCCCTCTGTCTTGAAAAGATTGCCCCCTTTACTTTTGTGGAATGTTTCGAATCGATATTTCCGGAAGTCAATAAGCCAAAACCTTACAGTGAAAAATAAGACATAATATTGACTATTGATTAGGTTGAAATTAGTGTTTATCTGAGTTGGAATTTGCTGACCCGTGCACCTGTTTATCTGAGTTGGACTATGTTTGACAGCGAGTAATATTTTGCAAACTATTTACAATATAAATTTTTTATTTGGTAGCTATTTGATAGTCTGAACGATATATGTGCAGGACCCCTCAAGATTTGCAGTTGCTGCGGCCCCTGTTGCAGCTGGTGGTGCTGCAGCAGCAGATGATCCAGTGGAGGAGCATGAAGAATCAAAAGATGAGGAGTCTGAGGATGAAGGAGGGCTTGGTGGTTTATTTGATTGAGTGTTGAACTATTATGTTAGATACGTACTTTGGTAATAGGAACTACTATATATATGGTTTGGTACTTTTAGGATCCTTTTGTGTTGGATGTTTGTTTGGCTATATTTTAAAATGTTGAGTTAGCTATATTCATCTTCTACGATCTACTCTAATGAACTTTCAGTGTCCTTTCTATTCTATTATTTTGGTTCAATTTCTTGCTGTTGGCTCAATTCAGTGGCTAATGTTCTGTCAAAGTAGCCTCTTACTATATAACAACAATAAATGATCTATTAGTGTTTCTCTTCATCTTTTATCGATGGAGCATTTGCTCAATCGTTCATTGGTGCCCTTGAATAAATCTACACCTTCTATTGTGGTACGATCAGGTATACGTACACCGGGCAATTGAATTTCTACGATGATCCATTTAATGTTCATTGTGGAATTGAGGTACCATCTCGAATTTTGCATAATAATTCCCATTCCGTCTTAAGTTGATACTCCCACTTTGATTCTTGTAGCTTTGAAGTATATGCTATAATATCATGCTAGTCAAAGTTAAGAATGGATATGGGATTATTAATTTGAGAAAGGAGGGGTAATGAGTTATGAGTCCATTGGGCAAAATTGAATGGAAAGAGTAACGGAGGAGAAGGGCTGGATCCGCATTATTTTGGCTTCTGCAAATAATTTGCAATTATTTGCAACATAATCAGCGATACATTTTTTTTAACAAGGATTATATTTGGATGGAAAAATTCTATATTCGTTTTTATTAAGTTTTTCCCCATCCATTATTTGTGAATTTTATTAATTCTTGTTCAAAAGCGGCGTTATAAAAGTTGGGGCCCTAGACGATAATAGCAGAATAGACGAAGAGTATTCATCAAGTTTAATTTTGCATAGATGCAATGTTAAGTACAGAAATGAACATAATGCTAGTACAACCTAATATTTGTATATTTTATACTAGATGAGCTTCTAACCGAACTCATGGTAGGGTCACTTCTAAAATTTGTTGCTAAAATTAGACGATGTAGTCATGAACGGACTGGTCCATCTTATACGCACACAAATATCTTTAGGATAAGTAACGTATATACATATAGTCGATAAACATGTGCAAATAAGCGTAGATAATTCTGAGAGTATATATATGTTTATTTATGTTTGTATTTCAATTTATGCAAGCTCTTTTTCGAATGAATCAGTCCATATTCACAATGAAAATTCATCGTTGAAAAATTATTTCTACGCATGCCGACATATCAGTCCATTCTTTGTGACGAAAAATCATCGGCAAAATTTGTATGTTTAGATTGGGATTGTTGTGGTGGCGTGCAGGATTTAATACTGTTTCGAATGGTTGCATTCAAGAAAGTTGGTGAAAACAAAATAAATATATTGCATGGTTGTGAAAGTAAAGTTGCAAATGCATGGCCCTAAATGGCTATGGCCCCAAAGCTTTGCGGTGTTGAATCAAAGCAAACTCCTCAAACGTGGCCTACCTTCATAGAATAATCCTCAGCTCCATAATGACTTACCAATTGCATGTTGAAGAGGACAGGGGATGTTGCTTGGATATTTCCTAATGCCCATTTTTATAGAAATGTTCTCTTACTTTTCGCTTTTCTATAGAAAAAAATTCGTTTCGTAGTGTTGAAGAATTTATTTTTTTCATGAAAAATAATAATAATAATAAAAGATGGAGGAGATTTACACAAAAATAATAATGAGATGAAGAGCATAACTCAACTCATTTTTACAATTTGGATTTATCATATAAATCAACGATATTTGATATCATTTTTTAATTTGTTATCAAACGGAACATAAAATGTCAATATTTTTGTGTTTTTAGCATAGTTAGGTTTAAATAATGAAGTTATTCTTTTCATATTTAATCAAAAACTTATACTATTTCAACAGGTAAGAGGGTACACAACCATAGTCGTTGCCTGTGAGAATTGTTTACCGCTGAAACGATAAACTCGCCGGACGCCCGTAAAGAAGTTATATTTTGGTGTACTAAATGTGCTCTTACCGTAAAGACGCTTATGGAAATTACACGCCAAGGAAATGTCTGTAAAATCTAAAAGTCTCTCAAACTAATTAATTGCCAATGTGCCAGATAAAATTTGGCTATTAATAGTATGTAGATAACTTGATAAATTTGACAAAAACCACCACCACCATGCCAAATTAAAAGTTCAGTTCAACTTTCGCTCTTTGTTAAGAATTCAACATTTGTTTAAAAACATAAAAGCTCTTCTTTTGGAACCGTGAGATACTGAGATGTGTATATTGATTATTTTATATATATAAAAATAACTTTAATTTAAAATATCTCAAAAAATACGGAGTCCTAATTTAGAACTGTGTGAAAAGTTTTGAAAGGAAACTCTCTCGTATTTAATTTTTGCAATATTTTTCGTCACTCAAAACATCTCTTCAATATTTTAACTAGAAATTAGGTAGAAGGGCTTATTATACATTGATTTTTACCAAAAATCCAATGAATAATATTTTTTTGAATGAAGGGCCTATTTTTAATTGGTAATTAGTGTAAGAGGCCTATTTTGTTTTATATTTTAAATGAATGCATTTGAATAAATTTAAATATCATTTAATTAATAAAAACATGTTATGTATTACCTAAATTACCCCTTTTTATGAAATTTGCACAAAAAATATGGATATCAAAGTTCATATTGCAGTGAAATATGAACTGCAAAGTTTATATTGCAGTGAAATATGGACTGCAAAGTTCACATTGCAGTAAAATATAGACTGCAATATGAACTTTGCACTAAAAATATCGACTGCAAAGTTCACATTGCAGTGAAATATGTACTGCAAAGTTCATATTGCAGTGAAATATGGAGTGCAAAGTTCATATTGCAGTGAAATATAGACTGCAAAGTTCATATTGCAGTCCATATATTTAATGCATATTGATATTTTTTTAGTTTATTTTAAGGGTTGGGATGTCATTTTATAATGAAAAAAAAAAGACACATGTCATATTATCAATAAAATAAAAAATAGGCCCTTTATTTAAAAAAAAATTATTCCTTGGCCTTAGTGTGAAAATCTTTCTATAATAAGCCCTTTTTTTTAATTGCCCCATATTTTAATCATAAAAAAATTTCGCTAAATACCGATTTGTACTAAATCCGGACTCTGCCAAAGATAAGGAGATTGCCGTGGCATTGGTCTCTGCACTTCCTTTTCCAACTTTGGGTGCTTTTAGTCAAATGAAGTTAATAAGTGAAGATCCTACGTGAAAGCCAGGTCAACTAGATAAAGAATCCTACTGCTAATTCAACAGGTTTGCGTAGGGGCCATACAGGGTTGAGATCTCACACGTGTGCTCCCCATACTTTCGCAAGACCAATCAAAGATTATCAAGCATAATGGAAGAGCTAACAGACCTCTCGGAGGTCTACAACAGAGTTTTGTGATAGAGCAATTAGCTGCTACAATGTATTCTGATGGAGAAGTACATTGTTTGCAAGTAAAACACTATTAAATGCACTTCAACCACTATGGTAAAATGGAAAGAGTAGAGATCAAGCAATATTCAAATATAAAACATGGGTCTTACCCACTGAGACATGCAGAAAATTAGGTGTGCTATAGTCCTTATTTCGTGAGATTAAGCATATATGCTTGAACTTTATATATATAGAGAGAGATTATTTACTTCTTAAGACAAAGGATGAATTTTAGTTGAGCAATAGAGTAAGAGTGATAAAGAGGGTAAAATTATTTTAAAACATTTCGCAGAAGTTCTATTTTACGAATTTGTATCCTGCAAATGATTGGAACAAGATATTTGGTGCAGAAGATGAAACCTTAGTGAAGTCATTTTTTAATAGAGTGATCCACTTTTTCTGTATTTAAAAAATTTAGTTTGTTTTTCTCTTTTAACTTCTTTTACAAAATTAATTTTAATCTAATCAATAATTATGAGTAATATTTATTTACTGTTGTGTGATCTAATACATTGATCATAAATTAAAAAAGAGATAAAAGCTTGAATTTTGGTAAGACATTTATCCGAATTCAAGAGTTGTCATAAGTTTAGTCTCATCCGAGGAGGTAGAATTTTTATTATTATTGTAATAAACCAACCATATTTATAACTTCTATTTTTAAAAAAATTTTAAAATGCAAGAAAAAAAATAGTTTTTTGTTTGCTCTCCTAGTAACGTCCACTGTCATTTAACACAAAACTATATATATATATATATATATATATTCACCAAACGAATTAAGAAAGTAAATTTATTTATAAACAAAAGAGTCCATACAAAAGTTCCCACTAGTCTAGCCTCCCAACCACCACACAGTGGTGATAAAGGAAAATATCTAACACCAAAGGAAGAGTTACAAAAGTTTTATACACAAACATCTTAGATTTCCCAAAAGTGGGAATCCGCAACTTCTTCAACTTACGGGGTACTAGAGGTGTACAAAATAATCGAAAAACTGGCTCGAACTGATCCGAACTGGACCGAAACCGACGATTTTGTTAATTTGCGGTTCGTTTTCGATTTGTTGCTTAAAGAACCGACTACCATCGGTTCGGTTGGCAGTTCTCGATCAAGAATACTAGCCAAAAACTTAACCGAACCGAGATATATAAATTACATGGAAGAACCATAGGTTTTTATTTACATACCACCCCTTTTGTTATATCCTCCTATTTTTTTTCTTGAGTTAAATGGGTTTTGAAATTAAAATTATTCATCTTTATTACATCTTATGTTGTGATTTATGAAAATAAGGTTTACATACCAAGTTAAATGAGATTTGAAAATAAAATTCTTCATCAAAAATCCTCTTACGCTAAAACCGAAACCGACACAACCGACCTTACCCGAAACCGACTGGTTTCTTCCTTTTTTGGTTCTGTCTTGGTTCCTAATTTTAACAAACTGACTTAGTCGGTTCGGTTGCCTGTTAAGTAGCACGGTTCGGTTAACCGAACCGTGCACGCCCTTAACAGGTACCCAAAAGCGAACCAAAAAAATCAGCCAGCAAAGCCCGAATATCCGTCAGAAGAGCTTGATGCATCAAGTTATCCACTTCCATCTTGGGCAGCATTTGAAATGTAGTTTGGGAGTCAGTTGCCAAGTTTATGTCTTTGACCTCTAGAAACATACATATATGTCCACCATAAAAGGTTTAGCTGTGAAATGATTTTTCTTGGTTGCATGGAAAAAAAACACTAAAAAAATTACTAGGCTATAACAATGTGGGTGACTAAAAATTTATAGAAATAATAATGAGCCCGAACAATTAGTCGGCCCAAAGTTTAAGAGAGTTGTAAAGGGACGAAGTATAACCATAGTTTGTCATTTTTGGCCATTTGCACTATTTATTTATAACCCTAATTTTATACTTATAAATATAATAGGGAAAGCTCATCCTAGGGAGGAGGGAGAGAGAAAACAAAAGTTAGAGGAATTGTTTCTAGAGAGAGAAAATGGTAAATTGTATCCTCATTCCAATAGACTTTGAGCTAATAGATCAAATATACGCCACAAACGGAGGATGTATTGCTAGAATAGCATAAGCACTACCAGAGGAACCTACCATCCCAAAAAATATCTTGTCTCCACAACTATTTTCATCTATTACTTCACTGATTTTGCTAAGAACTTCATTTTGTAGTCGACCCAAATTTTTGGCCACGTACAAACAACAACATTATTAATTAAAGACAAATGAATTATTATTTACCATTAGATTTATAAGAGTGTTTATCGCGCAGGATTAGAAGCAAAATAAAATAAATTAATCAGATCATGTACTTAGGGTGTGTTTGATGCATCGGATTAAAGAGTCAGATATGATAATTTAATTCCATCCTAACAGGATAAAAGAATCTCACCTCTTAGGTGGGATTCGTTAATCCCCTCTTGGTGGGATAAGAAGCTTTAATGGGATAAATAGTCCGCTCGGATATCTAATCCCGATGAACACCAAACATGGGATAGGATAAAGTTATTCTATCCCGCCATATTATCATTCACGTCAAACGCAGCCTTATTGTATTAAAAAAAATAGGATAAGTAAATTATATCATGCATTTTGTACAAGGGTGGCGAATAGGATATTTTTATTATATCTCGCGTTTGGTGCAACAATGAACATGATAGCATGCAAGATTAATTATTTCATTGCAAAGTATAATTTTGACCAAGATTCTAAGGATCTTTTTACTTAGACCATCGCATTTAACAAATTAGTAAATAGCTTACCTTTTAGGATTTAACCTAATTGTTTTGGTTTTAGTCCAAATTCAAACATTATTTTTTTCTTCCAATACTCTACCGTTTTTAAGATTAATCTAACTAAGTTGTCCTTATTGAATGATAAGGTTGCTATCTCCTTCAATTTTAGGCATAATATAATAAATTAATAATAGATATTTATTACCTTTAATAGTATTTATCATTAACTCTAATATAATTATTAAGAGATGTTTATAACAAATGCATATATATATATATATATATATATCTTCCAAGATTACTTTTTAAAATAAAAAATACCCAAGCAAAATTTCCTCCCTTGAAATCAAAATATAAAAACCAAAATTTTACCATTGTGCTTGCTGGGGTTTCTAACAACCTTAAAATCACCTTTGATGAAATACAACTAGACACCAGATCTCTTTTATCTTTTATAAAATTAATTTCTCCTTTAGATCGAATTGCAACATTAAAATACTGCGAGGTAGGAGTGTGCAGTAAAATCGGAAAACTGAAAAACCGAACCGACCCGATCTGAAACAGTCGGTCTTTTTTAGTTGCGGTTCAATTTCAGTCTGCTTGTTAAGGAACCGACTGATCTCGGTTCGGTTTGCAGTTTCAACTAAGCAAACCGGTCAAAAACCGAACCGAACATATAAATTCACCCAATAAAAAATCCCTAAGCTTCAGTTTCTACTTCATATGCTGCCCTCTTTTTCTCTCTTCTTATTTTTGTTTGAGTAGCCCTCATCTCTCCATATGCCCTTAAATCTCAATCTCTCAAAACAATATCACTCTCTTCATCTCCATCATCTAACTCTATCACCACCGTTATTTAATCATGTCGTTGCCACCACCGAAAATCATGTTTTTTCTCCACCAAATACATTCAATGTCACATTTCCCTGTAAGTTACATGTATATATCTAATTTTTAGTTAAATTTGTTTACGGTTTTAATATTCTATATTTAGAAAATGGGGTTTGATTGATTTCTAATTTATTGAAACTGTGGTTGCTTCTTGCCTTCTTGGAAGTGAATTTTGAATTGAAATTCTTCATCTATAGATTATATCTTATGTTGTTATATGAAATTAAGGTTTCCTTAACAAATTAATTGAATTTTGAAATTGAAATCCTCATCTCTAATCTCCCTCTGCTAAAACCGAAACCAACAGCAACAGACTTTAACCGAAATCAATCGGGTTTTTTCCATGTCGGATTTGTTTTGGTTTTTTATGTTGAGAAACCGAGGTCGTATGTTCGGTTGTCGGTCAAGTCACTCGGTTTAGTTAACCGAACTGTGAACACCCCTACTGCGAGGTATCGTTGGCCCTACTAAGATGTGACACTCTGTTTAGTTGTTACAAAAGGGAATAAACAATAAAGTATTTAATTAGAAGATCATAATTTACATTGGTTGCAAGGTTCTTAAGGTGCGTTCTTATTTTGTTTTTGTTTATACAAATGATAAGCATATGATTCTTTTAGAGTAACTTGAATATGTGTTTGACATCTTTCAACGCAATTACATAGCTATATCACCGCCTTAAAAAAATACTTCATCATGTATTTTTTATTATTATGCAGTTGTCGATATTATTGTTATTAGTAATGAATTTACTTTGTCTATACAAATGATTAGACACCCATATTTTGGATAAAATATATCTACATTGTTACTCCGAAGATCAATTCAAAGATTGCACATTCATTTGCCAAGCATATTGTAAAGTGCATAACTTACACAATAATCACATTACAAGATACGTGACATTAACTTCTTAGTTTTTAAAAGACATCAAGCGCACTTAATAAGCTGTCACATTCACTTTTTAAAAGGCAACAAATACTTAATATGTTTGTCACATAACATAATATGATTATTGTATACATTTCTTTCAGATCTAATATGTCTGCTTGTGACGCAACTACCCCGCAAGTTTCAAAAAAGAACGATAAACTGAATCAACTCCATTTTCATATATCAACATAATTTTCAAAATATAGATACATTTCAAATCTCAAAACAATGAAAATAAAAACATCTTTCTTCTAACAAAAGAATAATCAAAGTAAACCAGATCGCACCAAACTCTCTAATCCAAAACTGACTCCACCTCGAATGACATGTGCCAAAGAAATTAAAAAAAAGTTGAACAATACATAACACACATGAATAAAAATACCGAATTGGAATATTTTTACAATAATAAAATAATCACAAAACACTAATCAACTCAACAAATTCAACTACCTAGCCTTATACACCAGTCCAGCTCAGTAACATGTTAAAAACTACTCGCCTTTCTTTCACCACATAAAAGCTTCTCTCTATGAGCTTACACGATGTATTTATTAAATATTTTAGCGAGTAAACTTAACTATGTATCAATTAATCTCCCAACAATTTAGCCAACACAAATAATTAACATCAATATCAAGCAATTCTCACAATATCAACAAAAATACAATAAATTGGATAATAAATGAATACTCTAAAATTTAAATGCATATTAAATAGAGCTTTTTAGCTCAAAATATCCACCATAAGACACTGCGAAAATCAAAAAATTTACTGCCAGTTCCTAAAAAATTCTTATATATTAAGGTTAAAACTCAAAAAAGATAAACGAACAAAATTAATTGGGCCCACCAACTTGAATGCTAGCCGCGTTTATTCATAATAAGGCCTTGGTGGCCTCTAGTTAAAATTCAAGCTTACTGAAAAATTACAACCCATTAAAAATGGAGACTTGGCATGCCTTGAATAAAGCTTCATATAAAATTAATTTAATTTATTCGAATATAAAAATACAATATGTCACAATCTACTTTTTTAAAAAAACAAAATTTCCCAAAATTTAAAATCACACGTCGCATTTAAAGGCAAGTGTGCCACAACCTCACCTCTAATATCAAATTATAACGCTTTGACCTGGCGAGAATCAAAAATGAATTAAAACGATAAAATTGAACCAATTATATTTTTATAGCAAGATAATTTTGAAGATACAAATTATAATTTCAATTCTTAAAAATATAAAAACAAAAGCATCTCTCTTTTAGCAAAAGAGTAATTAAACTAGACCAGATCACACCTCGACTTTCTAATCCAAAATCAACTTTGCCTCAAGCACCTACGCCAAATAAATTAAAAGGGGGGTAATACAAAACACACACGAATGAAAATATCGAATTGGAATATTTTATCAACAATAAAACATTCACAAAACACCAATCAACTCAACAAATTCAACCAACCAACCTCATATACCGGCCCCGCTCAGTAAAATGTTAAAAATTAGTCGCCTAACCTTCGCTACATCGAAACTTTTTTCTCTAATTTTATACAATGGGCTTAATAAACAACTTGCCGAATAAACTTAACTATGTATGAATTAATTTCACGGTAATTTAACCAACACAACTATTCAACATTAATATTAAAAATCAAATGATTATCACAATATCAACACAAATATTATAAATTAAATAACAAACGAATACTCTAAAAATTTAAATACATATTAAATATAACCCCTTATCTTAAAATATCACCTTAAGACACTCCCAAAATCAAACCAATTTTTACAGCCACTTCCTATAGAACTCCGTAAATCTCGGGAAATTCTACTGTCTGCTTCCATATTTCTCCACTCAAAATTATACGTCCCTTTCTTATATATTAAAGTTGAAACTCAAAAAGTATAAACTAACAAAATTAATTGGGCCCACCAACTCAAATGCTAGCCACGTTTGTTCATAGTAGGGCCTGGGTGGCTCTAGTTAAAATTTCAAGCTTACTCATCAATTACAACCCATCAAAAACGGACACTTGGCCTACCTAGAATAAAATTTCTTATAAAATTAACATAATTTTTCTCCATAAAAAAATACAGTCTATCACCACAATCACCATCCTTTAACAAAAATTATCCCCAAAATTCAAAATCACACATTTTACCTAAAGGCAAGGTGTTGCCGCAACCTAATATATACCAAATTATGAAACTCCGACCCGATAAGGGTCAAAAATAAATTAAAAAGATAAAATTGAACAAATTATATTTTTATAGTAAGATAATTTTTAAAATACAAATTACAATTTCAAATCTCAAAAAATGAAAATAAAAGCATATCTTTTCTAGCAAAAATAATAACTAAACTAGACCAAATAGCACCCGACTACTTCATCCAAAACTGACTCTGCCTCAAGTCACATGTGCCAAAGAAATTAAAAAGGAAGGCAGTACATAACACACATGAATTAAAGAATCGAATAAGAATATAATAAAATATTTACACAATACCAATCAACTTAACAAATTAAACCACCTGGCCTCATTTACCAGTCACACTCAGTAATATTGACCTTAAAGTCAATTAATCTTATTTTGATAATTACAATAAGTTAATATAGTGTTATTTAACTCGATTGTTCTAATGATGATAGCCATTAGTCGATATTTTTTCCAACCAAGTGTGACGTCAAACCGATATAGTCAAACTCTCACACAAAGCTCCACAAATGCTTTCACTCACAAGAGATGAACTCAAATGATCTCCATGTGCTTCACAAAGAATCAAAACCAAGAAAGAATCAAGATCATCAATCAAATGAAGATACGCACAAGACAATCAAGCATCACGGAGACTTGAATTATCATTAAATTGAGTGAGTGCTTAGATTTTATGTAAAGTTACTTTATTGATCAAATCCCTATAGCTCAAACATATTTTAAAGATTGATTCAAACTAGCTTGAAATTGAATTTATTTGAAAAACATCATTTTACAAAAACCGAGTTTCAAAATAAATTCATATTAATTTTAAATGATTATATTTTAAGTTCTAATAAAAATAGATATCTTAGAAACATATCTTTGAAGTTCAAAAATCATTAGAATTTTATTTGAAACTAAATTATTAAATTGCAAAAACATTTTTATTTTAGGCTTAAAATTCGCTCAATTTTTGCCCAGTTTTGATCTAACGGTAAGATGGAGGCCTTCTCGATCTCCGATCATTTTAAAATTTTTACAGTAGTTAGACAACATCTTCTGAAACTTTTGACTAAAATTTGAGCATAACAGTCAAATTGAGAGAAATTAACAAAACAAATTTGAATTTTTTGTCAAAACTAGCTGTTGGAAAGTTTGAAAATGTATACCTTGGAGCCAAAACCTTTCTTAATCATCCCCAACGGCCATATGATTTTGCAAGCTATAAATATGAGTTTTAAGACTCATTTTTAACAACTTGAATGATCATACAAAACCATTTTTCATATATTCTTATTATTCAAGTATTCTAGCTAAAGTATTGATCAATCTCTTCATTCTTTGAGCATATATTCATTGATCAATATTGATATCTCTTAGTGTGAGCTTCATTTGTATTTTGTTATACACAAGAGAGATATTGTACATTGGTGTTAGCCATCAAAACTTATTCAAATCATATTTTTGAGAGGTGTATCTCATAGAATAGCAAGAGGGATTTTTTGTGAGAGTATTGAGGGTGTTTCAATACTTATAAGAGTGTGTGAGAAAAATACACTTGTAGAGGTTTGATCTTCACCCGGAAGAAGATCGGTTATAGTGAAAATTCTCGGGGAACTAACCGAGCGCGGAGTAGGAGAACAAGCCGAACCGTGTGGACAAAAATTTTTGACTTCGATCGGTTCAATCTTTCTATCTCTTGTTCTATTATATTGTGCTATTTATTCATTATGTTTGGAATTAACTTTGTTCTTGATTGCTTGATAAATATAAATATCAAATATTTTTAAATCATTTTTAAAAATCCGATTAAGTTTTAAAAACTCTATTCACCCCCACTTTAGGGTATTTTTCGACCTACGAGTAACATATTAAAAGCTACCTTCCTCACCTTTCTCATGTCAAAACTTCTCTCTCTAACCTTACAAGATAAATTTATTAATTGGGCATTTTGGCAAATAAACTTAACTGTGTATCAATTAGTCTCACGACAATATAGCCAACACAAATAATCACATCAATATCAAAAGTCAATCAATTATCACGATATCAACAGAAATACAACAAATTGGATAACAAATTAACATTTTAGAAATTTAGATGCATGTTAAATATAACTCCTTACCTCAAAATATTACCATAAGAGACTCCCAAAATCAAACCACAATTTATTGCCACTTTTTATAAAACTCATTGAATCCCACAAAATTCTACTGTCCGCTTCCATATTTCTCCACTCATATACATATATATATATATATATATAAATATAAATACACCCCCTTTCAATGGCCATCTCCACCCCCAAATCCATTAAGGCAAATCTAACTTAAATACCGCTCCAAATAAATCTAATGATATAGTGTAAAAGTTAAATTGAAGATAAAATTAATTGGAGACAAACTTTTACACTAGACGGCAGATGAAATATTGGAGCAACACTGACACACTTCCACATGTGACAATTTTTTTTAACTTTCACGACATACGATGTGTTGGACTATAGCATACAGTTGAATACTCCTTTTAAGTTTTGGGAAAAAAAATCAAAGACATTACCCCCAACACAATATGTCATATAGCATCCTGCTTAAGCTAACATATTATGTGATGTGCCACTCACTTTCTTTCCTCCCCACTTATAATTTGTCACAAGAGATATTTTTACCCTTCTTGCAATGCAATTTATACACATTAATAAATTAATTACTCACTATACTATCCCACTTTAAGATGGAGACAGCTTAATATAAAGGTTAAAACTCAGAAAAGAGAAACTAAAAAAATTAATTAGGCCCACCAACTCAAATGCTAGATTTTTATTCATAATGAGGCATATGGCCTTTGGTTAAAATTTCAAACTTACTCATCAATTACAACCATTGAAAATGGACACTTGGCATGCCCAGAATAAAGTTTCATATAAAATTAATATAATTTTTCTGAATAGAAAAGTACGGTATGTCACGTTGCAATAAGTTTAGCTATGTTATTTTTAATTTGGTAAACTTAAATTTTGATTTTAAATTTTAAAATTATTTGAATTTGAATTTTTAAATGGATTGTATCTTATAAATATTTTTTAAAAAATAATTTTAAATACATTCACAAAATTATTCTTTTTCACTCCTCTTACAACTCACCCTAGTAATTTTTTTCAATTCACTCCATTCTACTTTCAAAAGTTAGACAAATCCTTAAAACTCATCTCTTTTTTTTTCCCTTGAAGCGTCTTGTACTCTATCTCATTCGCAAACTACCGTTCCTCTCTCGCCAAGTTTTCTTAGCTCCCACGGTCATTTCTAAATTCTAATGGAAGGAACTCCTTTCCATGTACTAATATGTTATCTCTATCTCGGTCAAAAAAAATATATTATAATTTCTAAATATAAGCCCAACAACAGAAAAAATGAAGCATACTATTTATGAAGAATCATGTGTTTAGGCTAAATAAATACAAAACAATACAAATTCTTTAAGCTAAAAACAAAAAGCTCCATTATTCCAATATAGGTTCCACAATCGTTATTCATTAATAACTAGAAATAGCCTAACTAAAATTGCATAGTTTAAGATAAAACCATACCTTCCTAGAGGATCTCAAATAGCCTAACTAAAATTGCATAGTCAAAATATTTATTTAAAGAGTTGTTAAAATTAACAATATAGGTTCCACATTCGTTATTCATTAATAACTAGAAATTGCAAATAAACCTAAAAACTATGTCATTTATAACATCACAATTTATTTTAGCTAACCCTAGGTATAATCGCTGATCTGTTCAATAGCTACGGTCGTCGAAAATTACTAATAGATGGTGTTTACCGGTGGCTACACATGCAACCAAGAATCCAACCATTATACCTATAGCTAATATAGGTGTTGAATGAATTGTGGGGATCGAAGAGGGAAAAACTACTAAATAAAAAATAAAGGTGGGTGCTATTGACACACACACCAAAACACTTATTAACACTCTGTCATATTTACTCGGCCCTTAAAGACCGAGTATATGTGTACATACTCGGTGCCTAGGGACCGAACCATTTTTGGGTAAAAAAAATTACATTGGCTCGGCTCCTAATAACCGAGTATATACACACATACTCGGTCCTTAAGGGCCGAGCCAATGTGCACATACTCGGTCCTTAAGGGCCGAACTAATTTAAAGTGTTAAAGAGTGTTTTGGTGTGTATCAATAGTAGCCCAAAATAAATGTCATTGATGAGTGCAGCAAGAGCAATTGATGGATTTGATTAAAGGAGAGAAAAAGGAAAGGCAGAAAAGATAAAGTTTGAAAGAGAATGAAATGTGAGGCCATAATTTGGTTATTGAGAAGAGACTGCTAATTTTGGTTATTTTTGTTTTTTTTCCAAATTTGATTACTCGTTAAGAACATATATTTTTAAGTTTGATTAGTCGATTTGGAGAAGGTTTTTCTGATAAAATAGCTAAATTTCTTTAGATTATTATATCTGATTAGTTCATTGGACATATTTTTAAGTGGTATTATTTTATACTATCATCGACAGATAACAAAACAAATACAAAAAAAAATTGTTTATTTATTTTTATCTCAATCTTTTTCTTTGCACTTTTTAAATGATTAAATTGATTAACGAAGATCTCCTATATACCATCCAAAACTATGGTTACTCAACTCATTAAATTCATTTTTTCCGTATGATAAACTATTTATATTTTTTCTTTTCTTAAATGAAACAATTTATAAGAAACATTACTCAATGCTTATAAATAAAATAAAAACAACATTAGAAAGTAATACTTATGTAAAGTCTTATCATATTTTTTATAATTTATATTTGATTGGTTCAGATTCTTATCTTATATAATATTTATCATAATCTATTTTATTTATTTATCCCACGCGTCAAATGCGATATGTGGCATGGACCATTTCCCCTTCACATCCAAACGTACTAGCTACCACATTCAAACATGCACTTGTGACCCACTGCACATTCAAAAAGCAAGAAAACTTCAATTTTAGTGCCATTCGCCATTTATATTTCTTAAATCACAACGTATATATATGATTTTAGTCAACATCAATTGCTATTACGTGCACGTGCAGTCCCGTAGGATTGAGTTTAGGTGGCGGATCAGACGGCTACAAATGCTTGATGTGTGTTATAACACATGGAAATCATGTGACGTTTGTACCCCTTTTAATACAACACCATCACAATGGCATCATCTTTATCATCTCCCGTGACGAAAAAGCTTTGTCCATTTTCTTGGAAATCTTTAGCCTAAGATAGGAACAAATTATTACCTCATTTAATAATTAACTAGCTATTATCGTACATATACAACTACGTATTAATTCATGCGATATACGAGATGTAAAAAATTATACAAAAGTATTTATTTTATCAATGCAAAATATTAAACAGACTTTCAAAGCTTTCAAAAAATAAATGAGTAAAAAAAAAGGCAAGGAAAACACGTAAAATGTGAAAATGATCGATTGAGATTATAATAAAAAAATAAAAGATGTGTTACTCATAAACAAAAGATTAATGCTTCTCTAAAGAGAACCACCATAAAATTGTCCTTTCCTTCAACATATTTTTATGAAAACACACACTCTTTGAACTTTTGTAGAGAAATCTTTTGATTAGCCAAATAACTCCTTCTATTAATTGAGTATGAAAATAAAAATGGCAATCGAGAATCAAAATTCGCCTAATTACCCTATATATAACAAAAGAAAGCTAACAAATTATGTTAATGGTGACATTAATAGAGCAGAGATAAATAAAATAAGAGATGTTTAAACTAATTTTATATGATCAAGATAAAACGAAAACACTAACTTGTCAATACTCAAGACCAGCCCTATACAACTCATGCATATACATTAAGCAACCATGGACCAAATTAGTAAAGATAGCTTTTAGAAAATACGCTCAAAAAAGAACTAGTTAATGGCAGAAATAGGCCACTAGATTCGGCATGCCCGTCAAAATTTATCCCAATACTTGGCAATTTGTAGACCGGGGGATAATATACGCGCAAAAACGACTGAAGAAACCAACTAAATTAAGCTCTTTGATGCAGAGTTTTAACCTTTAAATTTGGCAAGTATAGCGGAAGCTTACTGAATAAATCAAGAAAAAGAAGTATTGAAGGGAAAGAGAATATTGTTGTTAAGGGAAAGAAATAACAGAATTAAGAGAGAACTATGGGGAAAAGAGAGAGAGAGAGAGAGAGAGAGAGAGAGAGTTAAAAGAGAAAAAGTTGGACAAGATTTTTGTTTTCAAGCGGATCTAAGGGGCCTACGGGGGCGGTCGCTATCTTAAAATTTTTTAAAAATATATTAGATTTAATAATGATTTTGTATTTATAAAAAATTTATAAAAGCTTGTCCCCCTAAATTATTTTAAAAAGATTAAGTATGGCTCCCTCAATTATTTATCTTTTAAAAAAGTTAAACACCCAGACTAATATATAAGATTTATATTTTTGCAACAAAATAAATAAAAATTGCATATCCTTTTATACATCAAAATTTACCTTGTGTTTTATTTTTAAAATAATAATAAAAGAGTTCTACTTGTACTGTTGACTACAATTGTTAAGACCTCACTTCTTAATAGGATGGAAGATGGTTTTTTAACAAGTTATTTGATCAGATATATTGAGAAAAATATTGCTTGTGATTTCGATATTAATGATATTATAGATGCATTTTATATCATGAAAGAGGGGCAAGCACAACTTCAAATGTCTAACTTTAATAGATAATTGTAAGAGGGTAATTGTAGTTATTATTTTTTATAAGTCAATGTGTTCAATATAACTTGCTCACGTGGGTAATCATATGTATATATATATGTATTTTTTTTAATTGTATATATATTGACATATTATATATATTATATTTTTGCGTTAACTTGCTTTATTATTTGATATTAAATTTAGTTTCAATAATTTTTGTGATAATTATTTCTTTCCGTCGATTCATTTATATTCTCGTCCCCCCAAATCTAAAATCCTGGCTCCGTCCCTATTTTCAAGTGCAATCTTCCATTTTTTAGGGTCTGAGCAACCAATATAAAATACGATGTGTTAAAAAATGTGTGAATATCCTTAATTAATATTATAGTACCCTTAGCACCTCCATTTTTTTTCTTTTTCGATCCACTTTTCATAAAATCTTATATTTTTAAGGATAGTTTCTTAAAATCTTTCAAATGAAAGTAGTGATCAATTAAAAAAAATTATCCTCATATGCATATTACATATTATTAAAAATGGCGGTTATCTATACCACCAAAACTTCTTGGTAACACTATCACTATTATTACCACTTTTATTAATCACTTTTATACGTGGTAACACTCTCACACACCCCTTATACACCCCCACTTTAATACATTATAATTAAAAATAATGGGTTATAAGGTCTCGCTCCGTAATGTTTTATAACTCAAAGGACGGACTCATGTTTAATAAAGGAAAATAGTACTAATTTCATAATTTGGTTTTACAATAAGGTCACTTTTCATAATATTAATTTATTTTAAGGAAAATGATAAATGTTGATTGACAAAAATACCCTGCTATATCATTTATTTTAATTATACAAAAAATATATTATTCTCTCTTATATACACATAGTTTAGAGAGAAAATAAAGAACTAGGGAAAAGAGAAGTTGTCTCACCAATAATCTCACATCTTCCACCACCACCACCACCACTTGATTTTCCAATCGTATCGCCGAGAGGAGCGAGCGCCGTTTTCTTCCTCTTCTTCTTCTTCTTCTTCTTCTTCTTCTTTTCTAGATGTGCAATCGTAAAACATATATAACTTTTGATCGAACCGTTGGATTTGACTGATTTTTGGATATATTGTTCAGAAGACAATGTTATTATAATCACGCAAAAAATTAAGACGATTAGAGGTCGTTTTGCTATTGAAATCTACCAATTTCAACAGCCCAGCGGGATTTGAAAAAAAAAAGAATAAATGACACCAAAGGCCCTCAAACTATATCATAAGTTTCAATTAAGCCCCTAAACTCAATTTTGTGTTAATTGAGCCCTTAAACTATTCAAATTGAACACTGGTGGCCCTTCCATCCAAATCCTCCGTTAAATCAAATGGATTGATAAGTTTTTTTGGCAATTAATAAAGTTAATTGGAAAAAAATGGAAGAAAATTAGAAGAAGAAAGACAAATAAGCAAAATAATTTAGAAAAATATATGGAACACTTGAGGATTGTTATTGAAGTGCTACAGTAACTTTAATTATTTTGTTAAAATATCAAGCCAATCCGTCCCGCCTCCGCCGTCTTACTTCTTCCATCTTTATTTTTGTTGTACAAATCACAAAAATCATAACTTAGAAAACCTAAAATAAGAAATTTATGTACATATTTACATAGATAAGTGTATCAATTAAATGAGTTTTATTTCAATGATACATATATATATATGGGTTCACATATATATACACACATATATATTAACCCCCACCCCAATAATCTGAATGGACAATTCATCCGCACCAATTAATTTTGATCACTTATACATGTGTATATATATATATGTGAACCCATATATATATATATATTATTGAAATAGAACTCATTTAATTAATACACTTATTTATGAACCATCTATTTATATATATATATGTATTTATATATTTGTAATTTTGTACATAAATCTCTTATTTTGGGTTTTTTATGTTATGATTTTCTAAATTATTTTACTTCTTTCTCTTTCTTTTTCTATTTTTCATCCCTTTTTTCAATTAACTTTATTAATGACCAAAAAATCATTAATCCATTTGATTTAACGGATGATTTGGACGGAAGGGCCATTAGTATTCAATTTGAATAGTTTAAGGGTTCAATTGATACAAAATTGAGTTTAAGGGCTTAATTGAAACTTAAGACATAGTTTAAGGGCTTGTAGTGTCATTTATTCAAAAAAAAATGATCGTAACTCTTTTTTTTATGAACCCTACGTCGATCCATATATATATAAATAAATTGAGTGGATGTTGATCTCATCAATTTTGTTGTTCTCTGTTTTGTAATGGTACTAAAATCATTTTAGCACATTCTCGTTTGTTATCTAAGTGGTGCTACCTTCTCGTTGTTGTTCAGAAAGTGCTAAATGCATTTAACATCTTCTGGTTGTTGTCCAGGTGGTTATAAATGCATTTAGTACCTTCTGGTCACTGTCCAGGGGGTGCTAAATGCATTTAGCACCTTTTGATTACTGTCCAGGGGGTGCTAAATGAATTTAGCACTTTTTAGGTGTGATGCTAAATGCATTTAGCACCTTCTGATTGTTCTTCAGGTGGTGCTAAATATATTTAACACCTTCTGGTTGTTCTCCAAGGGGTGCTAAATGCATTTAGCACCTTCTGGTTATGGTGCTAAATACATTTAGCACATTTTAATTGTTGTTCAGAAAGTGTTAAATGCATTTTGCACCTTCTGGTTGATGTCCAGGGGGTGCTAAATGCATTTAGCACATTCTGGTTGTGGTTTAGCACTTTCTGGTTACTGTTCAGGAGGTGCTAAATGCATTTAGTACCTTCTGATTGATGTCCAGGGGGTGCTAAATGCATTAAGCACCTTCTGATTGCTGTTTAGGGGTGCTAAATGCATTTAGCACCTTCAGGTTGTGGTTTAGCACCTTCTGGTTGCTGTCTAAGGGGTGCTAAATGCATTTAGCACCTTCTGGTTGTGGTTTAGCACCTTCTGGCTGGTGCTAAATGCATTTAGCACTTTTTTGTTATAGTTTATCACCTTTTGGTTGCTAAAACTTGTTCCTCTACCCTACTCCTTCCGCAAAACATTTATCTTATTCAAAACTAAACTGCTTGTATAAAAAAGATAATAATAAAAAAAGTGTACCATTATTACAGCAAATAACAATTCTAATCTTACAAATTTTCAACTTTGTAGCACTAGACTGGGGTGATCTAAATTATTAACTACGTCATTGTCCAATTATCATTTTTATTATATATATCAAAAATTGTCGCATGCATGCACCGTATGTAGGCACGTGTTGTTGAAACAAAAATGGAATTTAATCAAACAAATCACTTTGATAAAAGAGTTTCATGCTCATAATGTATTTGAATAAAGTATCCCTTAAGTTCACACGGTGCTCTTAATTTTTATTTTTTTTAATATAAGTGGTAAAATTAATCTCCTAACATAAATCATGCATTAATCGATTATGCGATAAATTAACTGATAACTGGACATCAACTCAATCAATATCATCACAATTCTTCCTCCCTTGTAAACTTCCCCCAAATTCATAAGAGTTATTAAGTTAATTGAATTTTCAAAAATTTTATTTATTACTGCCGTTGGCATGAATAGCTCCCACAATGAAAAGGGTGTGCTGCTTCAAAAGAAGCGGGAGTCCTTGACTTGTATCAAGTTTTTAATATCTTGATTTTATAAGAAAGGGGTATTATTGTCTTTTTTGTACAATATCCTTAATTTACATGGCTAATTTTGAAGTGTCCTTTATAATTATGTTATTATTATAATAAGCCCTTATGCCTAATTGCCTCTTATAATTAATAGTTAATTATAATTAATTTTTAAATTAATAATCATTAATAATAATAAACGGAAAAATCAAACTACTCCCCGCCTTCAACCACTCATCCGTCCCCATTATCCACTTTCAACTACTCGCACCATTGTTGTAACACCTTCATCAGCTACCAGATCTTAGTCTAATATGAGCCCTCTCCTCCACCATAATCATGGTTGAGAGATGGATGACATGGTGGTGTGCTGGCCATGTAGAGATGGTGTTGGTGGAAGTTGTGGTTTGGTGATTTAATGGTGGATATGCATGCATGTTGATAGTTGTAATGGTGGTTTTGTTATGGTAAAGTTTTGATGATGAAAATCATCATGTATGGAGAAGAATGAGGTTGGAGAAAATGGGCATTCGGCACATGTCAAGTGAGTAAGGGTAAAATTGGTCGGTCAATGTCAAGTGAGTAAATGTACACGTGCTCGCTTTGATATATATATATATATATATGTATATTTTGACCCAACATTGACTAGGGTTGTGTCAAGCGAGTAAGACAATAAGTTTAAAATCCATACACACTCGTTAGATGTGGCCCGAGTACATTTATACTTAATCGCTTAAGATGGGATAAGTAAGTGTAAACTTGCTAACTTGACATGGACCAAGTATATTATAATTATGATCGGTAACAACAATAAGTAGTGGGTGTGATATTGATAAAGCGGTTGGAACCAATAAATTTCGGAAATATTTCTCTCTCTCTCTCTAATTATTCGCCGTAAGAGGTAAGATCGAAGGCATCATATTAAATTCCTTTGTTATTGATCTCGGTTTGTGTGTGAAAGAGAAAAAAAGAGATCGCCGAAGTTGAGGTCGGCGAAGTTCATGTTGCTGATGGAGGTGGAGTGATTAATGTTAATGATGTTTAATTATATTTTGTTAATGGTTGAAATTTATTAGATAATAAGATTAATGTACGTACAATGGGTAAAAGAATGGGGGTTAGGTCTAAATAACCAAAAATGAGTCTTGTTTTATTTTTTGGTGGTGATTGAACCAAGAGAAAAATGGAGTGTATATAATAGCCACCTTATTAAATATTAGTCATGAGAGATAACCTATGCAATAATAAGTGAGTGGGATAATTTATTTGGTTAAAGCATCCACAAGAACCCAAGAGAATCTGAATTTGAGTCTTGCCTAGAGTTGAAGACGGATTTTTTTATTATTATTATAATTAAATTGAAGAGATTTAATCTTTCTTAAATAAATAAATAGATAAGTAAATAAAACCTATGTAGTATGGTACTATGGTTTTAGCATAATATATAGCACAAAATACAGGCTATGGCCATATGTTGTAGTTAAGGACAAGTGAAAGAGCGCCCACTATCTCTCTTCTAACGGCGTACAGTGATTGTCCCTTGGGGCAAAAGTGTCGACATCCATTGCCCAACTAAGTTGGCCGTAGTGGACGGACTATATCATTCTTGGTTAATTTTTCTTCAAAAATATTCAATTATGCAATTATACGTTAAATGAAATACAGATAGATTGTAAATGCCCTTCTACCACAGTGATAAATGATGATAAACATTTGAAAAAAGTGCAGAAGAGTTGCGAATTCCGATCTTACCTGATATAATCTCAAAAAAAGTTTTTTGAACGATAATTCTGCTTTAAGTTTTTGGATCTCTAACGTGGTGATTGAGAACGATAATTCAAGTTTCTGGGTCTCGCTTGATTTGTTTGATGATTGTTTCTAACATTTTGGAGTGCCGATTGGCTTCTTAAGTTTGGGGTACAACGCTGTCTTCATGCATGACTAAAGCTCAAACCACGTCTTTAACTTAACAACATTGAGATTTGAGATTATAAGAGTGAAGTCTTGACTCAAAATGTCTCGATACTTATTAGTAGGATTCAACATTCTTATTAATTTCATGTTAAATCACTACACTTCTAATGTGAGATTATTGATTTTAGTCAATTATTCTCAACAAATTGAACATGAAACTTTTTGAGTTACCTCATGTACTAATAACATTATCAAAGAAATTATTTATTTTTATAATCATTTAGAGTTACCCTTAATTTCATTTAGTTTTTAGGAGTGACTCAAAGAATTATGAAAATATGTGCTATCTCTAGTTATTCAATTAACATATAAGAGTTCATCTGCTTATGCACTTTGAAATACTCCTGTATTAATAGCATAATTAAAAATATTATTGTCATTTTCATAATCCTTTGAGTAATCCCATCTTAGAACTTAATGAAATTTGCCATCAGCTAAATTTTAAAAGATAAATCAAAAAATTATAAAACATGGATATTTTTAAATGTGCAGTTAATGTGGGATAATTCAAGAAAACCCATAAACATAATATTAATAATTACTTGAAATTAAACCCATATCTGTTATTGTCATAAATCTTTATAACACGTGTTAATTAAGATAGGTTCTCAATAGTGTGAGTATGTATATATCTACTCTCATGTATGCGTCCAAAACACGTGTTTAAGACGAATAAATAAATTTGGTACAATACAGTACAAACTAGCAATCAAAGAATGGATTTGACATATAATTAAGAACCCAAAAAATATTATAAATAGATTGTGTAGAGAATTAATATGAACCCTTAAAAAAAAAAATATGATATGTGAAAGGGATGATAGTGACCCTTTGATTTTAATGGAAGTTGTATTTTTAATTTAAGCATGGGGGTTGTCAGTTGTCAATCTCAATCACCATCTTCCCTTTGTATTTTGATGGGAAACATCGCCAAGTTGAATTCCATTCAAGAAAAAAAAAATGTCTGTATCTTCACTCTCAACCGTAGGTTCCTCACCAGTCACCCCTTGGACTAGAGATATTTAGGTGGTGTTTGGTTAATATTTTTAGACAAATTTTCTAAATAAGTTTTAAAAAATTTGGTGTTTGGTTGAATGTTTTGAATTAGAATTTTTATATTGAAAAGTTAATTTGGTTTTGTTTGACTTTTTTTCAACCAATGAAAAAAATGCATAAAAAATTTCAAAAAATAGCCACAATGGATCTTATTTTATAGATCTCGATGAGTAGGTTTCAAATATATATTTTTTATTATTTTTTGATTTTTGGATTTAAAGTTATGTCGTTTTAAAAAAAATTTAGAGAGAGAAAGTGTAGTGAAATAAATTTTGGAAAGTGTGAAAGTAGAGTTGATTTTAAATTGTGTTTTGAGAAAAATTTTTAAAATCTTGTTCAGAAATAGCAACCAAACACAAATTTTATTTTCCTCTCAAAATTTGAATTCCATTCAAGAAAAAAAAATGTCTAGTATTGTATACACTTTGGATACATTTGATAAAAAATTTAGAAAGTTTGAAAAGGCTATAATTTTTTATCATGAGAAGATAATATAAAAAAACAAAAATAATTTGATTAGATGCTTTATAACTTTTGATCGTTTGTTGTGAAATAAGAGTTTTTAGTATGAATAGGGTATTTTCTAAACTTATTTTGGTAAATAGGGTCCTTTTGATCTTATTTAGTCAAATAGGGTAGTTTTGACTAGGGACCGCGTGGACCACTTGTTTGGACCACTTGTCTTATTTGAGGGGACCACTTGTAATTACAAGTTCTCACCCTAGACTATCTTAATTTAACTCTGTCTATCCTTATTGTTCTAAAATAAGGAATCTAGTCCGACCAATCTATGTCGTCTATGTCTGTATTTCTGTTATCGTCTGTATAAAAATTATCAGATGGGTCTCTTGCTGGTGAATCACTATTTGGTTCACTTGGTGAACTTGGAGGAGGAGGAGGTCTAAGAATTTTACTCCAGTTCAATCCGTATGGGCACTGATGGAGTTGTGAGGCTGTCAGTGGTCTCCACGGAAAGTTTATTAGATCTAAGGCTTCTAGCCTAAAGTCTGGGATATTCCAATTTATATCGTATACAATATCTCTCACAGGGGTTAAGATATTGTTTTCTATATACGAGTCTAATTCTTGGTCTCCGTAATTGGATAATAACTGTCTGTAAGCACGTAGATTATATGTACTAGCTGTCTCTATAAATCTGAGACGTCTAATTCCACCGTTTTCACGTAGGAACTCTGTAGTCTCTGCAAGTCTTCTTCTCTGCACAAGCTAAAGTCTTCTTCTGCTCCGATGTGGTGAATCGGAATTGGTTGGTAGTCTGAATTTGTTCCAAAAATAGAGGCGTAGATGCGAGGGAATATTCCCAAGGGCATCTATGAAACAACGTCTATTGTTTGAAGTTTGTGAAGAAAGGAGTTTGGGATAACTCGCTACCTCTGATACCAAAATGGGGTTTTTCGTCTCTATCTAAAATCTGAGGGGTTACAAATTAATTTATAACCAAGTCTAAGGACTAAAGTCCAATTTTTAGATTTGTCTAATAAAGACAAAAAGTCTAAATCACCTTATTTATACAAATAAGTAGAAAAATACCTTATTTTTACAAATAAGTTACAAAACCACCTTAGTCATAAAAAGAACTCGTGAAATAAAATTCTTTAGTGGGTAAAAATTTTTATTCTATGAACCTAGGAAAAATGAATTGTCTTATCAAACACTAATTTAATTATTTTTAAATTCCTCATAAAATTTGATAGTGTTTTTAATTATTTTTTATTTTTTTATAAAACAAACCCTTAGGCCTCGTTTGGTTCACGGATTTTAGTACTCGGAAAAGGAAAGTCGTTTCTTTCCTTTGTTTGGTAAGCACAAATTCCGAAAACACTTTCCCGAGAGAGGGGAAAGTAGGGGGTAAAACCATTCCTCCCAAAACACATGTGATTGATTTTCTCATGTGATTTTCAAGTATTTATTACACAAATTTTAGACAATAATACTCTTACCTAAATACTTTCCATGGTTTACCAAACACAAGAAAGGAAATTTGACAGGAAATTTACTTTCCCACCTTCATGGGAAAGATAAGGGAATTGATTTCCTTTCCGTAAACCAAACGAGGCCTTAGTGTATGTATATAATCGAAACAAATGCCCAATGTCAATATAAGCAAGGGGACAATCTAGTATACCACATGAAGTATGTTGAATTTTTTTCCTAATGTATCTAACCCAAAGTCAATTGCTAGTAAAAATATCCTCAAACAACCTAATAACCTATCAAATATGGAGTAATTTTGCGCGGAACATGCAAAACAATATCCTAGATTAAATGGAGTATGTGTGGCAGTTAGTCTTTACGCCCGATCTAGCTTGTTTAAAGTAAAATAAATCATTTTAAAGTATAGTTGAAAATAATCACTTCCTTTAGGAATCATTTGATTGCATAAATTATTTTATTTATAATTATTCTATTGTATATTAAAAAATTGAAAAAAATATTCATTTAAACAAGAAAAAAATTGTGGTTTGATTTTTTCAGCATAAACTTGGATGATAGTAATAAGTTAATATAATCGAAATTATATCTCTACATTTTCTTATTTAATGTCTTATGTATTAATTTAAGTTTGTGACTTTATATATTAGTTTATTTTTACAATCAAACAGTCAAATTAAATAATTCTTGAATTAAGTAATTTTAAATTGTCTAATTCGTAAATTGAAAGATAATCAAATGGACTTTTAATTAAGCAAAAGTTTCTACTTTAATTTAAATTAATGATTTAGAATAAGTGATTTGTAGGTATTAAATAACCCATGTCCACATCTTTTCTCCCTCCTCAAACCATTAGGTTGTATTTATTATATTGTTATTATATTAATAGAAATATTAAAGGGCGAAAAAATATTAGTATGTAGGTATTAAATAAACAAATAAATAAATTATGAAGATATTGTAAAATAGAAGACGCAAGGAAAGGGCCCATCACATTCACATCTTGGTTAGTGGCTAGTAGCGAATCAATTGGCAATTGATTACCTTTTTGAACTAAACTGGCACATGTCGTTTTGCCATTATCGAATTACACGAGTTGGAGCACACACCCTTCTTTCTGATTGGATAATCATATTCCCACTTAATTGATGAAAGGCTAAGAACATTAACAATAGACATAACAAAGGATAATTTTCCGTATTTTGTATAGTATAGTGTATATATATAGGCTGAGCCATCCCTAAATCATATAAAAAACTAAAACTAAAACAAAATATATATATATATATAACTAATAATATTAAATTGACTATTAAAAATAAATTTTGTTAGACATTCGTACATCTCACAAGTTACTAACCAGTTTAAAAATTGGATCAGTTTAAGAACTAGTCGAACATGTCAAAAGGATATATAGGTCCATTTTAGAATCGATCAAATGGACCAAAAATGTTTTTAGTTTTTAATTGACTAATTGTGCTAGTGGGCTGAGTAGCCGCCCGGGGCTAAAATGACTAAATATAAAGCTAGAAATAAAAGGATACAACTAATAAAAGATGTGAAGTTTTATACGAGTTAACTATCATTTTAATGTCAATTTTTCTTTTTCTTCTTTTTTATCTTCCCAAAATAACTATTGCACTTTGAACTAATGATCCCTTATGGCTCTCCTATTTTCTCTCTCTTCAACGGTTGTTAAATACGCATTAATTATTCTTCTTTCTTTTTTCCTTGAAAAAAAACCTTGTCTCTTTTTTTTTTTAAAAAAATCTCTAATCTTTCACATTTATTATATTTTATTAATATCACCTCCCTTTCGCCCATTATATTTTTCTCTCTCCAATGTTTCTTCCTTTTTCTTTGGTCTAAGTGCTTATCTTGCTTTTCAACTTATTGTATTATATTTTTTTTCAAAGAAAGTGATATAAAAATTTTGATATAATTATTTACGTGATTATGTAAAAAGGGGTCTATTATAAGTTTTCGGAGTGCCTTGTCTAATTCCATAGATCTTTTAAGAGTGCAAAACCATTTCTTTTAGGGTTGTTTTATTGCTAATCTGACCTCTTTTGGTGATGATTTAAATGTGAAATCATGAGCTACTTTTTGTACTTTTTAGAAAATTGGTTGCCCAAAAAAATGTGCCCTGAAGATTGAAGTAATTTTTTGTCTTCAGAAATGTTTATAAGGGCTAGCATGTTTACACATGCCTGAGTATTTGGCAGGTCTTTAACAGAGTATAAGTGTGTTTTTGAGTTGTGCACTTATTAATCCAACATCTTTATGAGAAGATTTAGAGAAATGAAATAACACATGGGAGTTCTTTGAATAAAAATAGGCTTGTATTCAAAGTTGAATTCTTCAAATGAGCTCCAGCAAACAAAAAAAAGAAAGGTTATAAACATCCTGATTTTAGGGGTAGTACTTCTTGAGTTGTTCAATGTGGGTGTAACATCCCCGCCCTAATTCTTGGGATTACACCCGTAATTAAGGCCTGGAGTGTAATTAACCCACCTTAGATTGTCTAAAATGGGTTTAATATGAATAATGAATTATAATATAATACGTGTCAGACAACTATTATACTCATTCAGGATATAACAATATGAAGTAGAAGCATTTAGGTGAATCATATAACCCATATATATGCACATCCAAAGGTTATACAAGGTTGTATCAACATGTGTCCAAGAATGTACAGTAAACTAGGCTAGCCGTGGCTTGCCACATGAACATATGCATAATAAAATACGTTCGGATCAGAGCCACTAATTCTTTCTCGGTCCAGTCACTTCCTTATCCTTTTTGGACTCCTGAATACCTGTAGTGTTTTTAAAAAACGGGATAAGCTCACGGCTCAGTAGGGGGAAAAGGGTATCGTGTTTAAAAACATAATCAACAGTTTATTAACAATTCATGTTTTAACCAATCATTTAACTTAAAACCATCATCATATAAAATTATGTATGCAGGTTACCTCCCTTGTGTCAACACATTCCCAAACTTGATGATTCGAACCAATGCGATTCCAAGCCAAAATGATATCATATAACCCATCTGCTCTAAGAGAATATAACATAATCATAACTCTTGTAGACGAGAATTAGAGCGGAAATCACATCATAGAATCCGTTCGCCCCAAGATGACATCCCATTATTATGTATAAAAAGTGGAACAACTTATCCACAAATCCACAGAGAATATTTAACCCATGATACGTTGCCAATGCCTATGTTCCCAGACTGCTCACTGGGGACTTATAGTCGGCCAAACATTGCTCCCTTAGAGGTTTAGGGATTTTCAACCCAAGGGTAATGGGCCCCACTTATTTTCACCAGGCAATCACCATTCATATAGATTTCCGTGAAGGTTTCCCATTTTCATGGACACTCCATGAATGGATACCATTATCATCAAGAAATTTGATAATTGGGCATAGCCGAGAATGTATTCCACATAAATAATAATCTCTCGAAGATGAATTAATCAACATGATCCAAAAATGCTAATATGAGCATAGAAAACTCTCAATCTTCGTAAATATTAAATAGAAACTCCTCAAGAAGTAGACATTCATGCCATATGCCAGTAAAGTATTTCGAGCTTGCTAGACATCCCTCAAGATATCTGGTGGACACAATAATAGTGCATACATGCATCTCATGCTCTAAATGTAAACTAAACGCAATATATGTTCTACAAACTCGTTCATTCATCCACCCATGTCCCTTGGTGTATACAAAACCATCTACTAATTCATCGAATTAACACATATACGCCTAAGGACATCCCGTATAAATCAAATAATATGTGAAGATCGAGTTTATATGGCATATCTTATTTTAAATCACACACTTATGCCTTTGTAAATCATATAACATTATTTTATAGATCATGCTTTAGATAAATAAAACAAATAAGAATGAAATCAGGATGATATCCATGAAATAAAAGTATCTTTCAAGTTTTGAAAACCCATAAACCCCTACCTCAATTTGTAGACCTAAAGAAAGAAGAAAAGATGATAGCAGAGCCCGTCTGACGAAATCCTAAAATCCTTGCGTCACCACACTCTTAGAATAGCAAAACTCCTAAATTGATAAAGTATGAACTCCACTCCGCGCTGCCCTAGCTCACGCTCGAGCTTCCATGGCAAGTAACCAAGATATAAGATGATGAATAATGAAAGAGAATGAGGTTTGGATGATTTGGAGCTTTGATCTTTGGTGGAGGATGAAAGATGTGTGGGAATCCTCTTTTTCTCTCTACAGAACTTCGTAGAACTCTCTATGGTTGTGTGGGTGTGTTTGGCTTGAAGTTAGGGCAAAAAGGTGTGTAAAGAACGCTTTAAAAAGCTAAAAAACAACTTAGGCCCGCTGCCAGACCAGTCAAGAAAAAAATCAAACTGGTCCGCAGTTTAGAAAACCTCCCATTTGTAAAGACCAGATCGATCTGCACTTTGTCTAAACCGGTTCGTAGGTAAGAACATTAACAATAGACATAAAAAAAGGGATAATTTTTAGTATTTTGTATAGTATATATATATAAGCAGAGCCATCCCTAAATCATATAATAAACTAAAACAAATATATATATATATATATAATATACTAATAATATTAAATTGACCATTAAAAATATATTTTGTTAGACGTCCGTGCATCTCACAAGTTACTAACCAGTTTAAAAATTGGAACAATTTAAGAACTAGCCGAACATGTCAAAAGGATATATAGATCCATTTTAGTATCGATCAAATGGACCAAAAATGTTTTTAGTTTTTAATTGACTAATTGTGCTGGTGGGCTGAGTAGCCGCCCCGGGCTAAAATGACTAAATATAAAGCTAGAAATAAAAGGGTACAACTAATAAAAGATGTGAAGTTTTATACGAGTTAACTATCATTTTAATGTCAATTTTTCTTTTTCTTTTTTTAATCTTCCCAAAATAACTATTACATTTTCAACTAGTGATTAATTCCCTTATGGCTCTCCTATTTTCTCTCTCTTCAACAGTTGTTAAATACGCATTAATTATTTTTCTTTCTTTTTTCCTTAAAAAAATACCTTGTCTCTTTTTAAAAAAATAAAATAAAAAAAATTCTCTCATCTTTCACATTTATTATATTTTATTAATATCACCTCCCTTTCGCCCATTATATTTTTTTCTCTCTCTAATGTTTCTTCCTTTTTCTTTGGTCTAAGTGCTTATCTTGCTTTTCTCTTATTGTATTACATTATTTTTTTCAAAGAAAGTAATATAAAAATATTGATATAATTATTTATGTGATTATGTAAAAGGGGGTCTATTATAAGTTTTCGGAGTGCCTTGCCTAATTCCATAGGTTTTTTCAGAATGCAAAACCAAATCTTTCAGGGTTGTTTTATTGTTAATCTGACTTGTTTTGGTGATGTTTTAAATGTGAAATCATGAGCTATGCTTTGTACTTTTTAGAAAATTGGTTGACCAAAAAATTGTGCCCTGAAGATTGAAGTAATTTTTTGTCTTCATAAATATTTGTAAGTGCTAGCATGTTTACACATGTTTGATTGCAAGTCTTTTCAGATATCAATAGGTTATGAAGGCCTGTTTATTGATGAAACTAACTTTTTTATAATAGGTTTTTATTTGAGCAAATTTTTATTAGAGATTTTTGTATTTTTGGCCAAGTCTTTTAGAGTTATGTCACCTATGACTTAGGCAAATCATCATCACAAACATTTTCTTAAATAGATACAAGTGTTCCGTGGATATTCCACTTGAGTATTTTGGCGATTTTGGTAGGTCTTTAGCAGAGTATAAGTGTGCTTTTGAGTTGTGCACTTATTAATCCGACATCTTTATGAGAGGATTTAAAGAAATGAAATAACACATGGGAGTTCTTTGAACAAAAATAGGCTCATATTCATAATTGAATTCTTCAAATGAGCTCTAGCAAAAAAAAAGGCTATAAACATACTGATTTCAGGGGTAATACTTCTTGAGATGTTCAATGTTTCAGGGCCTCATGAGCTATATCTTCTTTCTGTAGTCTTCAAGTAATAAGTGCTAGGTCTACAAATTCTTGAGAACACATAGAGGACTTCCTATTTGATTACTAGTTTGCCATGCTTTGAAACTTTTGTAGCCAAGATTACCTTTCGAAACACTATGTCTCCCATATTTAAGCTTCTATGCTTAAAACCCTTTTGTCGTAACTTCTGACCATACTTCTTTCGTAAGGTTTTTCCTTGATGTGAGCTTGTTCTCTTATTTTTTTAAGGATGTCTAAATTAGCCAGTAGACCTGCCTTATTCAGTGCTGGATTATGATTAGTGATTCTATAAATAAGTACCCCCAGCTTAACAGGGATAAGTGTTTCAGTTCTATAGTTTAGAGAGAAAGGAGTTTCCTTTGTTAGAACTCTGATGGTGGTTCTATATGCCCAAAGAACTGAGGAAAGCTCTTCAGACCAATTACCCTTAGCATTGCTAAGTCTTTTTTTTAAAGCACTTAGCAGATTTCTGTTAGTTGCCTCTACTTGGCCATTGGATTGGGGGTGGAGTAGAGAGTTGTAATGATCATCCATAGAAGTCTCTAAGCAGGTCACAGTCAAATTGTATCCCATTATCAGTGATCATGACCTTAAGTATACTAAATTTGCACTTTATGTTCTTACATGCAAAGTTTTAAATCTTCATGGTGGTGATGGTAGTAATGGCTTCTGCTTTAGCCCATTTTGTGAAATAAATCGATGACCACCACAATAAATTTGGTTTGACCTTTGCATTTTTAAAAAAGACCTATAATGTGAATTTCCCATTGCAAGAATGGCCAAGGGCTACCAATTGGGACCATCTACTCTGCTGGAAGATGTTGGACATTAGCAAACCTTTGACATTTTGCCGCATTTTTGAACTAATTCCTTAATATCTTTAAGGGTGGTAGGCCAGAAGTAACCTTGCCTTTCTACTTTCTGAGCTAAAGACCTCGCAGTCAGATGCCCTCTACAAAGCCCTTTTATGGATTTCTAGTAAAGCTGCTTAGGTCCATTTTATGGGGACAAAAACAAGTCATAAAATGAATAATATGTCCCCTTTCGTATAAGGCTCCTTCAATTAACCTATTAAAAAAATTAAAATTGATAAAATGATACTTAACATCATAAATACCAACTCATAATCACATATATTAAAAAATTGAGTTATTACTCACACACTATACTATTTTAGAGTGCTATATACTTTAAGTCTTATTACAACTAAGTTGTTTAAGGTAAAATACAAGTCTTAATTATACAACCACACTATAATACTAGAATTAAGAAAATAAGTTGAGAGGCACTGGCAAGAGGCAATCTAGGATTTGTCAGCCTTTCATTTTCCTTTCCCCTGTTCGGGCGCAAATGTACCTGTGGGATTAAAAACATGAGTCAACAGGGCTAGTGGGAACTATATGATAAAGAAAATGTGACTATAAAATCACATAGGTGTGCAATATAAATAAAATAGCAGTCTTTACATAACTAAGTAAAATTTAAACTTACCTCACTCGCATTCATGATTCCCATCCCGTATACCTATAGATCAATAATTGGCTAACATACAAGTTTGGTACTAACATTCAGTTTATGTTTCATGGACTTGCCAACCACGCGGTTGTACAGCCTCCCAATAATTCTTTGTTTTGTAGACTTACCAACCACATGGCTGTATAGCCACCCCATATTTATATATTTGGTGAACTTATCAAACACGCGGCTGTTATGCCTCCCCATATTTTCAACACTAACAATGACTAGGATATATCCATCATAAGAGAAAACATGGATAGTACAGTGTCAATACAATTTAGGGTCTCTAGCCAACACAATTACATTACAAGTATATTATGCATATTAAGAATTGTAAGTTATTTTTTTGAAAAAAAAATGAGTCACAACTTTAATCAATATATACATAGTACCAAAATCAATCATAATTTGAACAAATTAGGGCCCAGTTTTCTATGACCTTAAGCGTAAAACAACACAATGGAGAAGGAATTAAATAATGACACAAGTTTATAGAATAAATTAAGGCACAAAGTATTTGAGAAAGTAGTTTATTACCTGATGGAATGACACGGTGAAGACAGTGGTGGAGAAAAGAACTCATTGCAATATTGGAGTTACGGCACAATAGGGAAGGGCATGGTGGTGGAATTGCAGCGTGCTGTGAACGTGGTAAGGGAGAAGGGTGGCAGTAGGAGAATGGTAGAAGATGAAGGGGCTAGCATGCGGAGATGATCGAGAGAGGTTTGAGAAAGAGAGAGTCTATGTGTTGGAGATTTTAGGGGGAAATAAGAAAATGGCATCAAGTTCAATTAATTTTAACTATTTTCTTTATTATTATTATTATTATTATTATTATTATTATTATTATTATTATTATTATTATTATTATTATTATTATAATACAATGAAATGCCTAGTATGTATGTTTTGATAATCCCTCTCTGTGTTCTTGTTAGTATTGTTTTAATCATTCTTTTAGTTTATCTTTGTCTATTTATTTACTTATGTTGGACTGACGATGATTGAGTTGTTTTTCCGGTATAAGATTCACTCGTAGCGATTTATATGTCTATAATAATAATAACATATAATGTAATGCCACTAAGTCCACACATTAATTTCATAGGCTTCACATAAACTCTAATGTGACGAATACGTAATTTTGTCACATATTATGACAAAAAATTGTGAACTTCTCGTCTATTAAAAATGACGAATTGAAAACTTATATGTGAGGAAATATTTTGGAAAAGGAAAACCTAACTAAATGTGACAACCTCTAAATGGGCTTCATATATGGTTTCATCACGAAAACCCATTTTTCTTGTAATGTTACCGACCATGCGATTGTAGATCATCCTCATATTTCTACATTTCGTAAACTTATCAACCATACTTCTGTAGTGTCTCCTCGCATTTTCAACGCTAATATTGATTAGGATATATCCATCACAAGAAAAAACATGGATGGTAAAGTGCCAACACAATTCAGGGTCTCTAGTCAACACAATTACATTACATGTATATTATGCAATTTACGAAATAATTGTGTAGTGTACATAGACCTACTTATGAGGAAACAAATAAATAATTTATTATTAGTGCCTTTAATATTTTTATATAGTGGTATAATACTCAAATCCACCATAAAACCCACCACAAGTTCAGTTTATAAGTTGATAGGCTAAAATATCAATTTATTTCATTTTGATAAACAAAAAAGACACTTGATAGTCCACGCAAACAAAAACTGTAACATGGCATAAAACTTCAAACATGTTTGATGATCAGATCTATTTGAGGTCAGACCTCATTCGAATACATAAAATGGATATAAATTATTATGACGAGAAAGCCCCTTTAAGACCTGATCCTATAAACCTGTGTTGGAAGGCTAAAAATAACTCTGAACACGATTGTATCACGACCGACAGGCAAGACAAAATTCGGGGCACAGAACACCATCACAGCATTACATGTTTATTAACTGCATTTAATGATCCGGATTAATGGGAAAAGTAAGATCAGATATGGGCATGCTTCATCAACCACTGCAATGATAGAGGAGGGGCTCTGAGCTAACCACTCCAGCTTCGAAGACTTGCTCGCTCACTTAATATATATTGAAATAATTTACTCCGTGACAACCCTAAAAGTTTTGATCATTGAATACTCATACTCAAGCAAGAATAAAAGATATTTACTTAACTTAGATACTTTTCATTTATATCAAATAGGTCTAAGTGAGAATGGGTCATTAGTGAGGGGAAATACCCCAACATCTTATTATAATAGTCAGACTAGCTAGAAGGTGTTAAACGTTTATTGTGTTAATCGTTTGAGCTAGTTATTATATAGTTGACGTGTTATTCATATTATAGATTTGATCTCATTTGGGGTTCATTTCCATACAATTACAATGCAGTTGGGGACCTTGTCCAAAATAAAGAAATTTACCATTATGGTGACCTATTTTGGAGCGATTCCAAATGTTAGGGAGACTTGATATTCCTTAAGAACCTAGTCATTTTGCCCGAAAAACCAACCAAAATGGATGATGATAGAGCAAAGAGTTCTGTTTTAAGAATCACTGTTTTAAAAGCACTATAATACATAAAGTTAAAGGTGGCTATAGTGTCCACCGAGATTCTTTAGATATTATGATTGCTTATCAGGGCTGTAATGACCAAGGGATCATTATAAGGGAATTTCAGCCTATTTAGATCTTTGATCGGTGAAACTGAGGCCTGTTAAGTCAGACCTCTGTATCTTTATTACTCTAAAATGGAATATGTCAATTTTAAAGTTGTTGGTCTAGACACTTCTATCATGAGCCTTCTTAGTCCTATTACTTTGGCCTGAGATGGTGGATTTCCTTTTAGCATGATAACCTATTCAAAATGTTTTCTTTTTTATTTTCTTTGTTTTTTTTATATCTTTAGGAGGCAACTCAGCTTTTTGGTTGACATAATGATGAAGTTGGCATCTTTGGATAAGTTTGTCCACCTCATCTTTGAGCTTCCAACAATTGTTTGTCTCATGCCCATAATCCTTGTGGTATCGATAGTACTTGGACATATCCCTTCTTTTCAGGAGTCCTCTTTTTTTTCGGCTTAAGCAACTAACCTGGATCAAACTAAGCGTAGATTTTCCTTATTATTATTGTAAGTGAGGTAAACTGCTAGCGATCCCTCTCTCTAAAAGGGCCTACATAGTCTTTGTTCTTTTTCTTCCTATTCCCTTGGTCTTGGGTAAGTCTGTTCTACCCATGATGTTTGGAAAAAGGCAAGAGAGTTTAGAAACTAGACATGCTTTGGCCTTTCAAGGTCTCTTCCAAGCTTATCTACTTGTTAACCTTGTCCAACAGCTTTAACATGGTCTTAGGGGCTAGCTTGGCCAAAGTCATTAGGCAGTAGGCAGAGTTGACCCCCTTAATAAAAGTAGTAGAAGCAACCCTTTTTATTTAGGTTATTGATTATGATAATTTCTTGGTTGAATAGACAGTCATAATCTTTTAAACTTTATGTAAACCTCTGCTTAATGGTGAAAATATAGGTGGAAGGCTTAGAGTGTTTCTTGGTTCGAAGAAAATGAGATATGAACTTAGTCCCAAGGTTTTGGGAACTCTGGGCAGAGTTGTGAGAAAGACTATTACACCACAAGTGAGTTTCCCCTTAAGGGTTGTAATAAAAACTCTGCATATAATGTCATTAGTCATATTTTGGAGGCTAACCATGTTTTCATACGGCTGTAAGTGATCTTCAAGATATGTAGAGCCATCATATGAACCATTCTGAGACAGGACATGTTTGTTTATGCTCTACAAAGGCAAATTCTAAATATTTTACCAAGGCTGCTACAGAGTTGCTCCCTGAACGCCCATTAGCTTCAATATTTCAACTAGTTAAGCCTTCATTGAAGACTTAAGTCTTTTCTCCACTTCTTTAACATAGCTCTTTTTCAAAATCCTAACGAATTATATATTATCAAGGTTGGGCATTTGTTCCATTGTTTTAGTGGAGTGGAAGTCTACATGTCCACTTTCCAATCGTATCAACATAAATGTTTTAGAGCTTTCATTCTTTACAATGTTGACTTATGTGTTTCTGAAAGATGGCACAAGGGGAGCTTAACTGACTCCTGGTCGTCAGAAGACTCTTGTCCTTCACTGGATTGGTTGACAACAGTTCTGATATTGCTATTGTGGCTGTTGATGGCTAAAAGGTGTATACTATGAGAGGCTAGACAGAGATAGAAAATGAGGCAAATCTGTTGGTCGGATCTCAACCCTAGAGGGGGTGAATAGGGTTTTAAAATCTTAATGCGGAATTAAAAAAACTTTTGGAAAATTGTTTAAGCAAAACAATTAAGCTAAACAAGTATATCAAGGAATGCAAGCAATTCAATCAAGCAATCAATCCCAAGAGCAATCAATAAATATAAATGCAATAAAGAAGCTTGAATTAGAAAGATTAAACCAATTGGAAGTCCAAGGCTTTTTGTCCTCACAGTTTTGGTTTACAAAACCATAGTCCGCGCTCAGTTAGTTTCCCGAGAAGTTTCACTAATATTGTTTTTCTTTCGGGTGAAAAAATAACCTATACAAGTGTTGTTGTCTCACTACACTCTTACAAATATTGCTTTACCACAATATTCACACAAGAACCCCTCTTGTTAATCTATGAGATTTACCTCTCACAAATACTAAACAAGAATTTACCTTTTTATTTTTCTATGAGATTTACCTTCCACAATTTGAATATAAATTGTTTGGTAATTCACACCAATTAACAATAACTCTCAAGTGTTTAAAGAATACAATTGAAGTTTACACTAGAGTTACTTGGTTGATCAAGATTTATAGCTCAATACGAATGATTGATCAAAAACAATTTCTTGAATCTTTTGATATTGAAGATAGATGAAGAATATAGTATGAGAGTGATTAAAGGTGTTCAAAATGTGTCTTAGATAGTATATATATAGTTCCAAAAGTGATATATCCGTTTTTGAGGTTTGGTACCAAAAATTGTAAAAAATCAAAAATTCAACGGCTATATTATGGGCCATCAGTCGACTGAGAAAAGCTCATCAGTCGACTGAGTGGGCCTTAGTCGACTGATCACAAGCCATTAGTCGACTGATGGACTTGTGCATATAAGCTCAAAAATTAATTATAATGCTTTGGGGACCTTAAAAATAAGTTCCTAAGACACCTATTTTCGGAAAAACTCAAAATATGATCGTTTGAATTTAATATGAATTTATTTTAAAACCGATTTTTGCTAGAATGATGTTTTGAAATGATTTTTGATTTAAACTTGATTTTGATCAATTTAAGAATGTTGTATCAACGTATATGATCTATATAAATAATCAAATAAGAAACTTTATATATAATCCTAAGCACTCACTCAAATGTAGAATAGACGAGTCTTTGAATGCTTCAATTCGTTTCTTCAATTTAATCTTCACTTGAAGCTTTTGCCATGAAGCTTTTGCATGTGATCGATGATCTTGTTCTTCATGAATAGCATTGCGATGAGATTGATCTTCCTTGACTTATCCAACGCTTGTAGAGAAATGATCTCGGTTTGGATAGATCGGTTTTGGTCCATGTATGATGATTATTGAAATGTGGCTCTAATTACTTCAACACTGATGGTGTCAAAATCTAGAACAGATAATTGACGACCGACCAATCAATGAATAATGGTGAATTGGATCGTAACTGTGAATAGTGATTGTGAACAGTATAACCGTATATGTGAACAGTGGTTGTGAACAGTATCACTGTATATATGAACAGTAAATGTGAACAGTACCTCTGAACAGTATCTGTGAACAGTGACCGTGAACAGTACCACCGTATATGTGAACAGTTCCGGCAGAAACTGATTAAAAATAAAGATGAACACGAGACGTTTTTTATTAAGGTAGGTTCCCCCGGTAGCGCTTATGCTAGTCCGGCAGTACGTCCTCCTTTTGTGTGTGCTTGCTTTGTATTAGCTCAAAGGCAATCAATTCAGATGATAATACAAGCTACAAATCTCTCTCTTTCTTTCTATAATTTCCTTAATTCTATTTATAAGTATAGAATTAGGATTACAACTATTTCAACAGAATAAATAATAAACTGTGTAGGAGAGAGAGTGTATAAGGATTGGTATTTTTTTTTGGGTATGAAAAGAGAGAGTATAAGACCCTCAAAAATTGGCTTGTATTTAGGAAAGATGGATGGATATTAGGAGAGAAGGAAGAGATGTTTTTGGTGTGTTTTGAATGAATGAATGAGGGGGGTATTTATAGGTAAATGTAGAAGGCAAAAAGGTAAATTTGGTAATTTATATGATGTGTATGCTTAGGTCACATGTATTCTAGAATGTACATGATGTGTATGCTTATGTCACATAGGTAAAAATGGTATTTTACTGGAGGTAAAAATTGGTATTTTACTGGAGGTAAAAGTGTTGAATTACCTTTGTATGCCAATGATAAAATTAGTATTTAACCCCATCAAACACACATATTAAATTACACATGATCGATTCATTGTTATTATTAAAATAAGATTAAGACCTTCTAGGTCAACAATCTTTCCCTTTTTGATGATGACAATAAATTAATGTGTATTTATAATAACAAGCATAAATAGCATATTAGTAAATGATATATGCTCTCCCTTAATTTATGCATAGATAAAATAAATGATAATTAAAAGCATTGCAAATATTTGAGATAATTTTAAAATCAATAAAACATTTTTGATCTCAAATAAAGTTTTCAAAAGAAAACAACTATCAATGTTAAAGACATAAAGCAATTAAAGTCTTACCAACATTGATCACCACCAACATATATTTTCTCCTCCTATGGCAACATCAAAAAGGGATCAAGGCCACGGAGAGAAAATGGTAGCTGCCATGTGGGCTTCATCGATGAGTCAAAGATTTGTATGCCCTTCCATCTTTTGCCATAAGTCAAAGGTCGGCCGTTTCTTCATCACTTGACTCGATATCGGATTCGTCTTCTTCCGATTCGCTTGAATGTCCTTTGAGAATATCTTTCAATCTCTTGTACAATTCTTCCTTCTTTGCTTTCTTATCTTTTTTTATAATCGAACAATTTGACTTTTAATATCCCGGTTCATGACAATAGAAACACTTCCTTTCCTCATTATCAACTTTTGGATGACTTGATTTATCATTGAAGTTCTTTGAGGATGAGAGATAGTTGGTGATCTTCCTTTGAGATTACTTCTTCTTTGCTAGGAATTTCTTAAATTTTCTAGAGAGAAGTGCCATGTCTCCATCTCCTTTTATTCATTTTCCTTCATTTGGCTTTAAAGAAAATATTGTTAATGGATTTGCTTTCTCTCATCCTTCTTCTCTTTGCAATTCATTATCATGGGTTTTGTAAGAACCCAATAGCTCATCCATGCTAAGAGTTTTGAGGTTCTTAGCTTCTTGAATTGCCTTCACCTTAGGCCTCCAAATCTTTGGCAGAATCCTAAGCACTTTTCTAATCTTTTCTTCATTAGAATAAACCTTGCTAAGAAGGTCCAAAGCATTAATGAGAATATAATATTGACTATACATGGAAGTAAGTGATTCGTTAGGCTCCATCTTAAACAATTCATAATCATGGACAAGTATATTAATATTGTTTTCCTTGACTTGAGAAGTTCACTCATGAGCAACCTCAAGCTTGTCCCAAATCTCTTTTGCGGTTTTGCAACTTGAGATTTTATTGTATTCATCCATAAACAATGCACAATGTAATGAATTTAAAGCTTTAGCATCGAATTATATTTTTCTAATATCATGCTCATTGTATTCGGATATAGACTTGGGAATAACATTTCCCTTTTCTTCAGTTTTTATAATCTTATAAGGTCCAACAAGTGTAACCTTTCACTGTTTAAAATCATTAGCTTGTAAAAATGTACACATTATATTTTTCTAATAGTTATAATTTTTTCCATCAAACAATGATGGCCTATAAATAGAAGCACATTCGAAAATATCGGTTCCTTGATAATAAGACATGATCGAAGATTCTAAGATTGTGAAATCAAAACAAGAGTACACCTTCTGGTACCAATTGTTGGTCAGATCTCAACCCTAGAGAGGGTGAATAGGGTTTTAAAATCTTAATGCGGAATTAAAAAACTTTTCGAAAATTGTTGAAGTAAAACAATTAAGCTAAACAAGTATATCAAGGAATGCAAGCAATTCAATCAAGCAATCAACCCCAAAAGTAATCAATAAATATAAACGCAATAAAGAAGCTTGAGTTAGAAAGATTAAACTAATTGAAAGTCCAAGGCTTTTTGTCCTCACGGTTTTGGTTTACAAAACCCTAGTTCGCACTCGGTTAATTCCCCGAGAAATTTCACTAATACCGTTTTTCTTTCGGGTGAAAAACTAACCTTTACAAGTGTTGTTATCTCACTATACTCTTACAAATATTGCTTTACCACAATATTCACACAAGAAACTTTCTTGTTAATTTATGAGATTTACCTCTCACAAATACTAAACAAGAATTTACCTTTTTGTTTTTCTATGAGATTTACCTCTCACAATTTGAATATAGATTGTTTGGTGATTCACACCAATTAACAATAACTCTCAAGTGTTTAAAGAATACAATTGAAGCTCACACTAGAGTTACTTGGTTGATTAAGATTTATAGCTCAATAAGAATGATTGATCAAAAACAATTTTCTTGAATCTTTTGATATTGAAGATAGATGAAGAATATAGTATGAAAGTGATTAAAGGTGTTCAAAATGTGTCTTAGATAGTGTATATATAGTCCCAAAAGTGATATAGCCGTTTTTGAGGTTTGGTACCAAAAATGGTAAAACATTAAAAATCCAACGGCTATATTCTGGGCCATCAGTCGACTGAGAAAAGCCCATCAGTCAACTAAGTCGGCCTTAGTCGACTGATCACAAGCCATCAGTCGATTGATGGACCCTGTTGTCCATCAGGCCAAAAGGCCAAAAATCTCAATTTTTGCATTTATGCATATAAGCTCCAAAATCATATCTAATGCTTTAGGGACCTTAAAAATAAGTTCCTAAAACGCCTATTTTCGGAAAAACTCAAAATATGATCGTTTGAATTTAATATGAATTTATTTTAAAACTGATTTTTGCTAGAATGATGTTTTTAAATGATTTTTGATTCAAACTTAATTTTGATCAATCTAAGAATGTTGTATCAATGTATATGATCTATATAAATAATAAAATAAGAAACTTTATATAATAATCCCAAGCACTCATTCAAATGTCGAATAGACGAGTCTTTGAATGCTTTGATTCGTTTCTTCAATTTCATCTTTACTTGAAACTCTTGTCATGAAGCTTTTGCATGTGATCGTTGATCTTGTTCTTCATCAATAGCATTGTGATGAGATTAATCTTCCTTGACTTGTCCAACGCTTGTAGAAAAATGATCTTGATTTGGATAGATCGGTTTTGGTCCACGTATGATGATTATTGAAATATGGCTATAATTACTTGAACACACATGTTAAATTACACATGATTGATTTATTGTTATTATCAAAATAAGATTACAACCTTCTAAGTTAACAAAACCCATTCCTCGTACTAAGTGGGGGTGTGGCCCTCTTAGCTACGAGCCTATCAATTTAGACTTATAAAGTAGCTTGGTGTGCTATCAGTCTTATTAGAGGATCGGTTTGACTATCGTTATAAGACATGTTGGATTTTAAAGCTTTACACTTGTATTTTTTAAAGGATAGACTATAGAAAATTAACGTTCCACAAACGGTGCCAAACTGTTTATGTAAAAATCTAGAAGAGATAATTAACCACTCAGTCAATGTTGATTGCTTTGATAACAAGAAATTATAAGTGATGAATTGGCAGTGTTTGTGACACGTCAACAAGGATATAAGGTAGTTATAAAACAAATGAACTTTGTAAAAAAGTTATATATGATGTTCAACCCTTAATGATAAGACTTACTCCACATTCGTGAATGACCTCGAGGTTCAAAAAACCTTTATAAAGTGATAATCATATAGAGCAGAGCTTTGATTATACGTGTTTTGTAATTCTCAACTAGTCTAATTATCATAAAGGACATTTGAGGTATTTCTCTTGACTAACTATTTATTACCAGCCAAGTCTGTAAATTTTATTACACTTAGTAGACCTATTGAAAGAACTTAAAAAATATTCTAAGTGTAAAAATCTCTATTGTTCTAACTTGATTAAGTTTATTCAATGCTTATAATTCTGTGCGTTATGTTGGAGTAAATGCTTCATATATAAAGTATGGGAGAAAGCGGGCCTGTAAAGCTAAAGTGGTTAGCTTTTAGGTATTCTTTCATCATTACAGTTGTTGATTAGGCTTGCCAATCAACTGATCTTGCTTATCCCTTTTATCTTGAGCATTAAATGCAGTTTGTGTGCATTTAATGCAATAGTGCTGGTCTGCCCACCAACTGATGTACCATTCGCCAGTCGTCCATAATTCTTATACTTGTTCTTATATATGCTCACTCAGGGCTGCAAGCTTTGTAGTGTAAGGCTAGAGGGGCCAGGTCTTAAGATAAAGCACCATATTTATGGATATGACCCATGTAAGCATCTAGATGAGGTCCGGTATGTTTAGATCTCTAATATTAGACCTAGTCTTAACTTTACATCAGTCATGGTGCTTGTCCATGTGGATGCCACATGTCTTGATCCCACTTGTTGTTACGTATAAATTGTTTAACTAATAAGGTAATTTACTATCTTACCCATCATTCACCAAATAAATTTTTTCCACGAAAAAGAGAAAAAAAATAAGAGAATATTTTATCCTATCTCTCAACTTAATTTTCAATTTTTTACAAAAGTATATTATTTTTTATATTATTTTTCTTCTTGTTATCAAATAACATGTTAATGTGTATTAAGTTCTAAACAGATAACTGAAAATATGATATTCATTAGATTTTAAATAAACAAGAGATAACAGAAGTCCCAAATAAATACATGATGTTCCTTCTAGACCTAAATGTTGGAATTTATTATATGGATACTTTTACAAATATATATATACATATACCATTAACATGGGAAAGGAACTGAAAAGAATCAAATAAATGTGGACTAACTATTTTAAGGGGGTAAACAGATAATTTTTTTAATGAAACTTAGTAGAGAAGATTTCCATGATTAAGATATCATGTTTTCCAAATTTAATTAAAAAATTCAACTAAAAAGTGAGTTGGTTAAAAAAAATTAACAGCAAAATATGCACACACACACACACATATATCAATTTTTTTGTTAACTTATTTTTCAGTTGAATTTACCGAAAATGTTCTACATGGTTGACTAAATTTGATCAAAATATTTATTTATTTATTTATCTTGTCAAAATAATTAATTCGCATTTAAGGATTAAAAATTAAACTTTTTTAGATGTTTACCGCCACTAACATTAATGTTAAATACATAAGTAAAATAAATCTTATTTTGTACGTTAAAATACGGTAATACACACCAGACCAACGCCCATCAAACGGGAGGACGGTGATATCACGGCTTTTGGTGACAAACAAAAAAAAAAAAAAAAAAAGAAAGAAGAGGGCAATTAACTCAACGATGGTCGGTGTGAACACGTGGCACATGAGGAATAGCCCATACAGAGATCCAGATGTCCGTGAACTGAGCCGCGTTGGACTCAGTACTCATGTTGCCCGCTGACTCGGACACTTAATCACCTACTTCTACTCAAACAACCTACCACAAAATTATTTAACTTTTACACTTCTAATTTAAATAATGCACGTGCAAGTATATATATTTATTTAAAATTAGAAGATATTTCCGGTAAATGAAATTGTATTAAATTTTTTATTTTATCTTTGAATTTTTATTACAATATAAACAAAAGTATTCGCACTTAATAATTCTCCACTATTATTCTAAGTTATATTTATAGTTTATATATAACAAAATTACCTGATAAAAATTTAGAGAGAAAATACATATACATACGCTTTGAATCTTTATACCACTCGCTTGTACTGTTTTCAGATTTTAATTTTTTTATGAGTGAAAGAGGCGGTGGCCTATATATAAATGACCACAGGCTAGTCCTATGCTTTTCTGCTATGTGAAGCCGTACATTACTTCACATTTCCCAAAGTTCGCCGGAGAAATCGTCGATGCTTAACCTGAATTGACTGAAGTCCGGTTAAAATTTACAAGTACGTCTATCTAAATCTAAACCACTCTTTGTACAATTTTCTTGTGGAGTCGGTGTAATGATGAAAAGCAAAAGCTAATATATGTATTATAATTGATTCGGTTACGTTGTTTTTTCATACAAATTCCTAGTTTTGGTTTCTGTAATTTTGTTGGAAAATTGTGATTCCATTTATAATAGGTTGACTAATTTGGTTTGCTTTATGGATTTGTGCAGGTTTTGAAAGTAAGAGAGTAGTGGCTTTTCGTGGATAGATTTTCAAAAAGTAGGCGTGATTTCTGTTTGAAGGAAAAGAAAATTTGTCTCACTTTTGATTCCTTGCTTCAAATCAATCTTTTGATTACACCTCTCTTTTCTCTCTTCTATCTATCAATTGAAAAAAAATGGAAGTGAAAGTTGCTTTCAATTGGTCACAGACTTCTATTCCTCACTCACCTTCTTCTCCTCAAACCTTAGCCTCTTCAATCTCTTCCCCTCCGTCGAAACGACGCAGTATAGACTCGGCTCTAGTGTGCCGGAATGTATACAGACTTGACCGCTCCTCTCTGTTTGGACCGCCCTCGATTAATCTCTACAGGTCTAGATCTTCCGCTCACAGAAAATCCAACGCCAGATCGATGAAACGAGCTTGCAGTGCAACCTTTGATTCATTTTCAGACGAAGAATTCACGAAGCAGCTTCAAGAGCTTGCTCTCAAATTCCAATTATATGAAGATGATGCCGGTGAAGTGGACGAAGATTCAAATTCTGCCAGTATTGAAGATTCGTCCAAGAATATTGTGCATGATAGTAATGGTGAGAACACTAATAGTATTTGTAAAAGCAATATCAACTTTCTCGAGAACCAAACGGATTTCCTCAGTTCGAAGCCGGATCTAGTAGAGCCACCGGATTGGCACGAGGTGATTCCGGCGAGCATAGAGCGGAAGGCGAACAGCGTGGAGCTTCCGTTCTCGCTTCGGATGATAAAGAAGAAGAAGCAATGGGAACAAGGCATCAAAGGAGCAGGGGAATCAGGTTACTCCTCTGTTAAACTGGCGTTTTCGTCGATGGTGTTCATAATTCAAGAACTCCAAAGCTATATATTACAGATGAGGGAGATTCTTTTCTACGAAGATTTACAAGGAATTCTAGCTCGAGTTCAAAAGGACATGAACGCCTCGTTTGTTTGGCTGTTCCAACAAGTATTTTCTCACACCCCGATTCTAATGGTGTACGTGATGATTCTGCTAGCTAATTACAGTGTTCATTCGATATCGAGTGAAGTTGCAATCGCCTCAATACAATCCCAAACACAAGTGATGGAGTCGAGTACTACAGTAATAGAGAATCAGAGATTTGATACTTCGGCAATTAAGACGTTTTCAGATTCGAAAACTGCCTCGACTGGCGGTAACAATGGCGGTGGAGGTAAGTTCCCGGTGATTGGTAGTGGCACGGATGGCGATGGATCTGTATTCTCGGAGTTTCATCGGACATTTGATCTGTCGAGAACTAGCGAAGAGATGTGGGTGAGTGGACACGTTGATAGAGAAGAAGAATCGAAACTGTGGAATGCGATAGTAGATGAAGCTTCGGGAATGGAGGCGGAGATGAGAGATGAAGCTTTGGATCACGAGACGATGCAGAGATTTGTTTCGCCGGTGAGTGCGGAAATTGAGGAAGATAAATGCGTTGATTATTTCAGGACGGAGCTTTTGTATCAAGCGAGATTGTCTGAAGATCCGAGTAGTTCTCTTTTGCTTGCGAATTATGCTCAGTTTCTCTTCCTCGTTGCGCAAGACTATGACAGGTAAAATCATTCATCTTATTTACTCTTTTCTTCCTTTTGGAACTTCAGATTTATGAAATTAAGATCTTGTTTCAATAATTAAGCACCAAATTTAAGAATCCTTAAGTTGATTTTGATTTGGACAATTTATATACGAAAATATTATGTTCCTTCAAAGTTTCTTATATAATATATCATATATGTAAATATATATAATATAATATGAAATATTTGGAGAACAATAATGAATACAAAATGAATCTAAGATGTCCCTTCTTCTTCTTTTTTGGGTTGGAGGGTTATCACGGGTGTTCGGATCAGTTTTTGCATACCTCGATTAATCTTTGCTTGTTCGTGGTGTGTGACTGTCGCTGGCCAAGTCAATTCTAAGATTATCCCATTGACAATCTTACACTATTTTAAGTGGTAAATAGGTGTAACTCAATTTGGAGAAATTTATTAAAAGTGTGTTTATGAGCTTCAATTGCAAGTTCTTTGATTTTGGAATTAAAGGGGCGATTAAAGAGATTAGCTACTTGGCTTGAGACTCATTCTGCTTTTTGGTAGTCCATGGAGATTCGAATCGTTGCGTCAGTATTCATCGGTTTCCTACTTTCCCATGAATCAGAAAGGGATAAAAAAAGGAAAGGAGAATTAAAACTGCTCGAACATTTCTGAAACCTTATGGCTTAGATTTTGATTCAATTCTTATTCCCTGGCTTAAATGGATCACAACATAGATCTGGGCATAAATAGATTTGTTTCACTAAATGGATCACAAATGAGTGCCAACCTTGTATTAAAAAATAAAAATAAAAAAATGGAACGCATCCTAGGTAGAATTGAGTTAATTTAGACCTTTGTTGTTAATCTAAACCTTCTCAATTATTCAAAGTTAACTTAGACCTTTTCAATAGTGGGACAACCTTCGTACGCTGAAAATTGCTAGATTAGTGTCATACTGCGGTTAAGTTTTTTTGTTTTTAATCAAGTTCCACGATGTACATAAAATTATTTGTACGGTGGGGTCGTTGGTAGGATTTGTTTCACTAATCTATTTATGTTACTCTATTTCTATACCTTAATGGACATTTGATACTGTCAATATAATAATGTACTCCCTCAAGTTTTTTTCCCCCCTTGTGATTCCGTACATCTTATTATAAGGGAAGGAAAGGTCAATATAATATTTCAATGTTAGATTTATCCAAAAAATACACATAAAATGAGCCTTTGGATGTGAAATTTTTTTCAGAACATCACATCACCACACTTGGCCAAGATTTATTTACAAACAACACACAAAATTTGAACCATTAGATGTACTTTTAGAAAAACCAAAAAATTCAAATTTATTTATATCTCTTTATTTATATCAATCTACTCTCTCCCCCACTTTTCTCTCTTATTAATTTTTTAAAAAATTAACTTTAAAGACAAAAACTAAAAAAATTATTAATATTCATATTTAAAATTTATTAATCCATACCTATAAAATAAAATCCACACCTATTGAAAAAATAAAAAAACATTAACTTTAAATACAAAAACTAAAAATTATTAAATATTATTTAAAATTTATTAATCCATACCTTATAATATAGATAAGGAAAGGAAAGGTCACTCACCAAATTATTTAATCAATGGCAATTTGTTTTAAAAAATATACATAAATCGTTAGCCTTTGGATTGAATATTTCCTAAGAACATCACATCACCATATTAATGGGCATTTTATTTACAAACAACACAAAAAATTTGAACCTTTAAATATACTTTTAGTATCAAATCAAAAAATTCAACATTGTTTTGTCTTTCTTAAATAAAATCCACACTTTTCGAAAAAATAAAAACACATTAACTTTAAATATAAAAACTAAAATTTATTAATCTATACCTATTGTAACCTACTTTTATCTCTTTAAACATATTTTTTCTTCATATACTTACATTCAAATCTAATTCTTCCTTTAGTTTAAGTATACAACCTATCTATATTAAATAATTTTTGGCTTCTTTTTTTTTTTACTGCCACCCCGTTCGGCACGGGCATACCTAGAGGTCTCTTTATTTGTATTTAATATTTTTTTATTTCACCGTGCCGGACGGCACGGGCAATACCTAGTGTTATAATATTTGTCCAAAGAACAGATATTTTGGTGAAAACCCAAAGTATCGTTTTGCAACAACTTGGCAAGTGTTTTTTTATACGATTGAAAGTGAAATGTGTGGTATGGCTTCTTTTTTCTAACTATGCAAGTTGAAGCTTTTGTCTTAATCCCCAAGATTGACATGAATGTGTGTTTGATATTTTTACAGAGCTGAGGACTACTTCAAGAGGGCGGTGAAAGTGGAGCCCAAGGACCCCGAGGCTTTTAGCAAGTATGCCAGCTTCTTGTGGCGAGCCAGGAACGACTTGTGGGCAGCCGAAGAGACCTACTTGGAGGCCATTTCGATTGAATCCACAAACTCTCACTATGCTGCCATATATGCCCATTTCCTTTGGAACACTGGTGGCGAAGACACTTGTTTCCCCCTTGATTCTCCAGACACGGATGAGGTCTAATCAATCATGCCCAAAAAGGAAAGTAAAATAGAAAAGAAAATATAAGGGTTTTATATGCACATCTACAACACAAAATTAATCTTGTTCACCATTGAAATAACATCCAAGCATGATAACAGTGAGATGGTATAGAAATATGGAACATGTATCATCTAGGAGAGTCCAAAAACTGTTACGAATATACAATTTTCTAGAGCATTGGTCGATTGTAATGCGGATGGAGACACACGTGTGATTGTTGTATTGAATTTCGTTTTTGACCGACAGCACTTTCTTCAGTATCTTGTTCATTCACCCTCTTCATTAAGCTTTTATTTATTTGGGAGTGGGGGGCTAAATGGGTGGTACGGTGATTGGGGAAGCAAGGATAAGGAGAGCGGTTGCAAGTTGCAACAAAGTGAAGTCATTTTTGGCTCTTTCTCATGCTCTTGATTGAGAGGTACTTAATTACTGGTGGGGGGAGGGGAGGTCTTACCATTTGGGTTATGCAATTTGCACTGTATATATAATTCAATTGTATATTCTCTCTGTAAAAAATTTACATGGCCAAAATTTAATAAAGCTTTCTTCATACTTGCACTCGGTCCCTCTTTAATTTCTTGCTTTGAATTGGAAAAAGAAGTTGCATCACTTCAATCCCATTTTTATGGGACTTGGCTCTTCTCTCTTACTCTTTTCGGTCTAATTCTGTTTAATGTGATCGAGTGTAAGTATTAAATAGATGATTTTTTTTATAAAATTTGGTGGTGATGATTTATATAATGAGTAAATCATCTTCACAAAATTTTATCAATAAATTCAAATCGGAAGTGGCTGTGATAAAACAATCGATAGATATATTTATTTTTGGACTATAATTTTTAGACGATGATT